>JAHDVF020000774.1:600000-1089257 GCA_022606425.2 Lepidostoma basale
AGAAATAACTAAAATCTTAACTTTGTATTTATTAAATGTATAGAGATATTGATGGTTATTTGAAGCAAGGTGTAGAAGATACCCATCACAGGGAAGGGAGGGTTAATAAAATACTTTTGTCGTTTTCTCAACATTCATGCATCGTGTCACACACGCGGGTTGATTTCACCGACTCCTAACATGACCAACAAACAAACTTCCTTACAAACTTTGTACTTCAATTATCTCAGAAGTAGTAATTTTGACTTAGTGCTTTTTCGCAGAATAATCACGATATAACTATCACGTGAATTCAACAACAGACCAAAGACAGTGTTACAATCACAGTGCCATCGCCGGGAAACGAACGCGGAACCTTCGGTGTGGCAGTCGTAGCTCTTGCCACTCTACCACGAAATTCGTCGAATTTAATTGATTCGATCGTGCCATTTTTTCCTCGACCTTCTTGTATTTCTTGTGCCAGACTGATTCCAGATTTTTTATCGTAATTTGAATTTTTTGCAGTAAATGAAAAACAAAATGTTATGTGAAATTAAACAGATTTTTTAAATTAGTTTAAAACTAACTAACCATCACGCCATATCCCCGAATATGTAGGCAGAAAGAATGGACTGCCACACTTTTCTTTCCTGACATACTTCTCGTGATTCCTCAACATTAATGCATCTTGTCATGCACGCACGTCGATTTCTCCGACTCCCCACGTGGCTCATATTCAATATTTGATTTTTTTGATAGTGCCACGTTTTCCTCGGTCGTCCTCTTTTCTAGTTCTATTTAAATCGTTAATATATTTTTACCTTTCTTTCTTCATCCATTATTTCTATGTATCCAAACCATTTAAATGTTCCTTTCATTATTTTGTTCATTACACTTTCATTCGCACTGCACTAACTTCTTATATTTTCATTTGACACTCTATCATACACAGATTTTCGATACATTCGTCAAAGAGATCTCATTTCAAATTCATTTATTCTACATTTATCATTCTCTTGCCAGTTTCATCTTATCTTTAAATTTTTATTTTATCTTCAAAAATTACATTTATTTTTTTAATACAGTTATAAATCTACATTATTTGTGGTAGAAAACCTTTCATAGACATCCTTCTCTCTGTAAATTATTGGCATTCTATTGGTTTATTTATTTAAGTCCTTAGAGTATCCTTTTCGTATCCAAACAGCACATAGAACCTTCAACTTTTATCGAATAGTAAAAAACAAACAAGAAACATTACGAGACACATTAAAGGGCCATTTTAAATTTATTTCCGACGTAATATCCAATGGACACTATCATTTGGCTTAAGCTTTAGTTTTTTTAGCTGTAATGAATCTTCTTCTGATTCAAGTACCCTGTCGGGTCCCTCCAACGTTGTCGATTACCTTTGGCGACCGTGTCCTTGTCCTGCGCCGCTCGGAATAGCTCCTCCACACTTCGGATGCCGGTCCAAAACCTCACGTTTCGCAGCCAGGACATCTGTCTCCTACCGGGCCCTCGGCGTTCCTCAATTTTCCCCTCCAATTGGAGAAAGCGGTATTTTTCCCCAAGCAGTACAAGATCCAAATGTGAAATCTTCCAAACCTTGATAGTTGACAACAGCTCCCTGTCAACTCTAGCTCGCCTCAGGACTCCCGTATTGGTTACCATGTCTAATGAATAATAAATTTAATTATTTATTATTCGATCCTTGTGAATAAGCGAAGCATAGCAAAGGAGGCAAAAGCAGGATGAAAATATAATAAACGTAGTAGAAATGTGATATCTTATGATATGTGGAAAATCTGTGTTTGATAAAGTATCAAATGAACACGTAAGAAATGGACGCTGTGCGATTGAAAATGTTATGAACAAAATAATTAAATGATTATTATGTTCAGACACAAAAAAATGTATGAAGAAAACATATTTCAACGATGTAAACGGAACTAGAAATAGGAAGGCAAAATAAATTAAATCAATTATACGTTGTTTTTTTTCATTTCTTATATTTGAATTAAAATCACAAACATTGCAGACACATAATTCCAAATCGTTTGCAATTACATTATAATAATTTATAAGAGAAACATTAAATAAAATAAAAACCTAAAGAGTGAGAATTAGAAAGAATCATAACATTGATATTGCATCCCTGAGGCAACTCACCCTATCACGAAATATGTCGACTTCCGAGGCGACCCGATTAAGCAATGAGATTGCTCTACCCACAGGCATAACCATTGGCAGGTTGGTTCTGCGGCGCGGCAAATAAAACAATCGGTTTTAATTGTATCTCAATAGAGACGAAGACGCAAACTGAATATGGATGATCAAGGTGTTTTCAGGACTTATGACCTGTCATTGGTTGGGTTAAGCGCACGCTTTATGTAATTACAACATTCCTCATTCCACCTTTGTTATGTTCATGCATGGCAAATTTTTGGAAGATGTATATATACTTCAAAATCCATACCTATCTTCACGTGTCAGTTTCAATTATCCATCTATGTAGATTTGATTGCACTTGTGAATACATTCAAGATTAACTTATACAACCGACCCACTAACGCCATCTATGTTTGTCTTCAGTTTGCGTCTTCGTCTCTATTGAGATACAATTAAATTTGAATTGACCACCCTTTGGTGAAAATCCAGAATTTCGTATACAAGTATAAGTATACATTCACAAAAATAAAAACAATCGGTGTTATTTATTGTTTCATGAAAAATTATGTAAAACTCCATATTTATTAATTAATAAGAATGAAAACGTCAGTTTTCTAGAAGTTTTATTATATTTTATGGAAATAACATGTTTCGCCCTTCTAAATAATTATCAAATGATAATAAAAAGGCCTTAGAAAGGCGAAACATTTCATTCCCATAAAATATAATAAAACTTCTAGAAAACTGACGTTTTCATTCGTATTAACAATCTGTGTTGTCTTTGACTATGGTAATTATCGGGGACAAATAGACCTACATCACTCAAGACATCCGAGTTATGTATACGGCCGCTAATCAACTGAAAGAAGTGAAGTTCCAAGTGGATATTCCTCCTTCTCTCCAATGATTGGCAGCTTAGCATCCTAGCGAGAATTTAATCGGAAAGAGCTAGGGTAATAACCGTACACTCTGAGGTAAATAAAGCGTAAAGAATATCTGCACTCGCTCAACCATCAGAAAATATCGAATCTCAAGAGGTGACCAAATAATTCCAGCCGACTGCTTACCAGGGAATTAGTCAAGTTTGGCATATAGATAGGAGTGACATCTCCAGGCGGTTTCTAACAATGCGCTAATGGCGGTAGCCTTTCACATTGTGTTAAAAAGATATTCTGCTTAATTCTAAATAAACACAAATCTTCAAAGATGGCGTTAGTATGTAGATTGCATAAACTACCACGTAAAGAGTAGTATTAGAGATTAACTTATATACAACTTCCAAAAGTTTGTCAGACATGGTGATGATAAGAAAGGTGGAATGGGGAATGTTGTATTACATAAAGCGTGCGCTTAACCCAACCAATGACAGGTCATAAGTCCTGTAAACACCTTGATCAACCATATTCTGTTTCCAATTTGCATCTTCGTCTCTATTGAGATACAATTAATTCTGGAATTAAACAATACGTCGGTCACGTGAGAAGTCTGAGAAATCGACGTGCGTGAATTACACGATGCATGAATGAAGAGGAATCGAGAGACTACCCATTTGAGGAGACGGAGGTGTTGATTAGTTGGTTAATTAGTTCAAATAGTATATATACATATTGTATTTAATTTTCTCAACACAGCACAGCTTGTTTCAAACTATTTCATAATTTATTTTTAGTTTCAAAGCATATTTAAATAAGTAAAATTTCACGAGCTTCAAGTTATTACCATAAAATCATCTTGATTAACTTTAATCAGTTATCTAAATTCTGTTGGAGCCATCTTATAACTTGCAGTTTTTTTTTTTTCTTGTTTAATTAAAAAATAATGCTATGTATAAACTTGTTCAATCTTAAATTTAAGTTTTTATAGTTTTGATTTAATTTTATTTAATAAAATTAGAACATTATTTTGCAACGATAATCTTCATTTGAAACTCCGAAAAAGAATGATTTAATGTTATTAATGGTATGTTCCACTATATGGCTGCGAAATCTGGACTCTGAAAGTGAATTTAATGAACCAGTTGGGAGCGTTTGAGATGTGGATATACTGCAGAATGCTCCGTATACCGTGGACCTATAGGGTCGGTAATGCAGACGTACTGCAGAGGGCCAGAGCCAATAGAGAGCTGTCGTCGAGTGTGAAAATAATAAAGGTCTCATATTTAAGTCATGTGCTAAGGGGAGAAAAATACCACCTCCTTCGACTAATATGAATGGGTAAAGTGGAGTGACGTCAAGGAGTTGGTAGAAGGCAGCTGTCCTGGCTGCAGAACATCAAAGAGTGGATAGGAATAACAAGAGTTCAGAACCTGTTCCAAGTGGCGCACGATAGAGATGCCTTTGCTGTAGTGATCGCCAACGTTGGGGGGACCTGATACGGCACCGAAAAAAGAAAAAGATAGTTTTGATTCTTACATATCTTTTGATCGACATAATCATTCATCCGAGCAAGTTATTCGGAAGACCATGGATTGTTTTCGCATCACGTACACTTTAGTGGATGATACGCATCCACAAAGACGGCAATTTTCCGAAAATTATATTTTACGATTGCGCTTTATTCGAGCTAGCCGTGGCGCTCATATGCCCGAACTCATATTTAAACATAAATGGCATAAAATTATATATTAACCGTCGCGTTGCCATGTGGTCAATTGAGTTTCCACTGCCAATTTAAAGTTGATTTTCTTAAAACCTATGGACCCTAATATTATAAAAAAAAATTTAATCCTCCATTGAAGTGTTTTCAATATTTCGTAATAAAAAAAAAGCAAAAAATTACTTCCTTCATCCCAAAAAAAAATATGTTTTAAGACTGCCCTCACCTTCATTCGTGTAATGGTAGAATTTGTTTTGCTAATATTTACAACTTTATCAAAAGTGACAAATACTTACTCGCTGTTTTGAACGTATTATAAATTTTATGTTTGGCCTTTTCTCGAAGGTACGTAATAATACCGACTGTGGACGGAAACGCAGCACGCAACTTAATAATAGCAGAACTGTGAAAATATTAACACTTTACCAAAAGGGACAAATATTAATACGTACTCGTTGTCTTGAACGCACTATACATTTTGCCTAGGTGCCTTTATCGCGGCACGGGCGCGGCGCGGCGGCGCGAGACAAGTTCATACTTGGTGTCAGTTGTCTCGCTGCTGTGTCGCATTCTATATCAGAAATCGCATGGTTCCAGAAAAAAACTAATAATGATATGTTTTTCAAATAATCCATGTATGTTATAGGTATCGATCTATTCCTAATGAAATTCCCTACAAGATGACATAAATTAAATTTTGATTCATCGAGTCATATGCTTGATATTTAGATAAAGTTAGCGGTAAACTGAATTGACCACATGGGAGCGAGCGTTTTGTTTTGAACACGGTACGTTAAGGGTTAAATAAAGCCAAAATCATAGACATTAACATTATTTTAATGTGTTTTTGTTCATTTTGAATATGTATTGTATGTGGAAGGACACCTCGCCAACCCGTCTGGCAAGCGTGGCGTTGTAATGCTAACCACCCCCCGTATGACATGTCATATATGGAGAAGTATGGGGGAGGCCTATGTCCAGCTGTGGACGACAACGGCTGTTAAAGAAGAAAGAATAAGAAGACCTCTAAAAAAACAGGCTATACCTGCATTACAAAGTCGACTCTTGAAATATGCGTTGTTTTATTACGGTCCGCCTAGTAAAACACACAATCTACACCACTGCCTAAAATTGGTCTTTGCATAGACAAATGTTTTAAAATTTGGCATACGATAAAAAATAATTAAATTTAATAATTTTATTTTCTTATGTTTTTATTTTTCAACTTTTATTTGTAATTATATAAAATGTGAAAAATTACAAATTAAGCTTTTGTTAATTATAAACAATCTTTTATTTTAATATTGCTTTTTATTTTACCTAAATAGGATGGCTAATTTTAAAGATATAGTTATTTTTATAACAGCTACGCGTAGGTCGCAAATCGCGCGAAAATTTGCTTAGGCAGTGGGCTACCTTTATTGCACGCGGCGCACGGGCGTTTAAGGGATAATGAACTCCATTCGCTTTGAATTGATTATTAACATGAGAACTAAACTTAGTCAAAATAAAACCTCTATTCTTTTGTGTATAATATAGGTTTAAAGTGTATGTATATACAGGTATAAAGATAGATGGTACATATTCGAGTCATCTTAGATTGGCGGACGACATTGTGGTCATTAGTGAAGACATAGACGAACTGACGAAAATTATTGAAGAGTTGCAGGAAGCAACAAATAAAATAGGCTTAGGAATGAATCTAGGAAAAACAAAAACTTCCCTATCTGCAACAGCACCATAGAAAGAATCAGCGAATACATATACCTGGGACACAAGATTAAATTAGTTAAATAAAACCAGACAGCGGAAATATCGAGGCGAATAGGGTTGAGCTGGGCAGCTTTCGGCAAACTAAAACACGTCTTTGGAAACAAAGAAACTCCAATATGTCTAAAGAGAAAAGTCTTTGATTCATGCATACTGCCGGTGATGACTTATGGGATGGAGACTATGACCCTCACCAAGAGAAATGTAGAGAGATTAAGAGTCACACAGCGTTCCGTGGAAAGACATATGTTCGGCGTCAGTCTCCGAGATAAAATCAGAAATGAGGAGATTAGACGCCGAACAAAAATAACGGACATCATGGAACGACTAGCGAGACTGAAGTGGCAATGGGCGGGTCATGTGGCGAGGTGAGGATAGATGGACCCAGAAAATAATAAGGTGGAGACCATGGGAAAATAGAAGGAATGGAGACCAGGCCGCAAAAAAGGTGGGCCGACGACATTGCTGCCGTGGGGGGGAAATGAAGAATCAGAAGATTCTTTTGTGTGGGAAAATAGGAAGGTTAAAACCCTTAAGATAATTATTGACATCACAAATTGAGAAGCGCTTGCTTCACGGTACTTGTACGAATGCGCAATAAAACATAATTGTCTCTCACATTATACCCTATATAAGCATTTGACTTTCGTCCTTTTAGTTTTAATCATCGTAAACACAGGAAGTACATTTAATTCCAGCAATTAAAAGTAATAATTACTTTAATTAGGTTATGTTGGGTAATCAAAATTTATTTTAAACCGGAAGTTCTTTACCCTAACAGCAAAAGAAAACAACTTTCCTTTGAGACAAGAAAGATCACGTCGCCAGATAGGAAATGGATACATGGGCACACAGAGTCTCGATGAAAACATTCTTCTTCTTCTTTTGGTGCCGTGTCAGGTCCCCCCAACGTTAGCGATCACTGCAGCAAAGCCATCTCTATTCTGCGCCACTTGGAACAGGTTCTGAACTCTTGTTATTCCTGTCCAATCTTTGATGTTCCGCAGCCAGGACAGCTGCCTTCTACCAAATCCCTGACGTCCTTCCACTTTACCACTCTATATCAGTCGGTGGTATTTTTCTCCTCTTAGCACATGACCCAAATATGAGACCTTTCTAATATTCACACTCGACAACAGCTCTCTATTGGCTCTGGCTCTCTGCAGTACGTCTGCATTACTGACCCTATCGGTCCATGGTATACGGAGCTTTCTGCGGTTTATCCACATCTCGAACGCCTCCAACCGGTTCATTACATTCACTTTCAGAGTCCAGGTTTTGCAGCCATAACAGACCATATATAACATTTAATCATTCTTTGTCGGAGTTTCAAGTTAATGAGAACATAGAACATTTTTTCTAGCTGATTCGGGGCTCATTTTGTTCATGAAGGTTATCTGAGAAAGGGCCGACATCAATGTTTCTTTGCTCCGTCGCTCAGAACCAACCTGCTTTTGGCGACGCCAGTAGGAAGAGTAATTCCGACATTGAATTGAATCGTCTCGGACTTGGACATTTTTAGTGTCAGTGAATCAGTATTCATAAAAAAATATATGATCAATTCTGCCTCTTCTTCTTCTTTTTCTCAGTCGTATTTCTCATGAATGCAGGTTGTGTCCATACTGTAAACTATTGGCCGTGGCACTTTTGTGTTTATTTAATTTATATTCCACGTATCCACCAATTCAATGTAATAAGGTACTTAAACAAACCAACACCAAACACCAGCAAGACCTTTAAAATATTATTGATGAAATTATTCAAATTTTCATTGGAACAAATGAAAAAAATATTTTTACACCTGTCAAAATTGTTTATATAAACTAAAAAAAAACTTACTTTAAAAATCAAAACAGTAAAAACGTATTATGTGTCACAACTAACTATTATAAAGTGCGGCAACAATCAAATTGTAAAACAATTCACTTGTACAAAAACTATCTCCAAATTTACGGGAACACTACATGAACCAAACCAATAATGATATTCACATAAAATATAATAAAACTTGTAAAAAACAGACGTTTTCATTCGTATTAATTATTTAATATGGAGTTCAAGAAATAATAAATGAGTAGAATCTTGTCGAAAGGACGTTTATTTAGAGCAGTATGGCGGTTCATCCTCTTTGGTTACCCCTCCGATGTAACGGTGCAATGGTTAGTTAGTTAGTTAGTAATATTTTAATAAGAATATTATAAAATTACCTGTTACTATTTTCCACTAACCGAAAACTTTGTTATCATAATATGTCGAACTATATGACATATTATTTTGTAAAGTTTATTTGTGGCACTGTTATAAACAAAACCTTCTTTGTACAAACAATTTTTTTGTGTATTAATGTTTTCTTTCTTCTTTTATGCAGGTGAGTATTCGAGTTCCTATATTCTACTTCATATATCCTTCAAACTGGTAAGAAAAATACTTTTTTTATATAATCTTAAGGCGTTTATACTGTTAATTACTAATTCCATAATGACGTTTTTTTATGAAATAAAATACAGTTAACTAATAAAATGTGTGTGTTAACTAATAAAAAATTCATAAAAATATTTTTATACATAAGAATAATGTATTGAATAAAATAATTTCAGTTTATTACAATACCACATTTGGTTTACAGACAATATCAATTAATTTATAATTACAAAATAAGATTAGATAAGCGAAAAACATAAGACAATCAATAAATGCAAAAACAGTTAAAAATAAAACTTTAAAAGAAACCGTCGGGTACAATTAAAAAAAAGCAAATAACAATTTAACAAGAGATAGATACTTTCTAAGGGAAGCCTCGCTATCGTAAAAGATGTCCACATTCGAAGAGTTGCGGTTTAGAAGGATTATTGCTCTTTCTACGGGCATAACCTTCTTCTTCTTTTTTCGGTGCCGTGTCAGGTCCCTCCAACGTTGGCGATCACTGCAGCGAAGGCATCTCTATCCTGCGCACTTGGAACAGGTTCTGAACTCTTGTTATTCCTGTCCACTCTTTGATGTTCCGCAGCCAGGACAGCTGCCTTCTACCAATTCCCCGACGTCCCTTCACTCTAACCATTAATATCAGTTGAAGGAGTTGATATTTTTCTCCCCTTAGCACATGACCCAAATATGAGACTTTTTAATTTTCACACTCGACAACAGCTCTCTATTGGCTCTGGCTCTCTGCAGTACGTCTGCATTACTGACCCTATCAGTCCACGGTATACGGTATAGGGCATTACCTAAGATAGATTAATTCCACACGATGACAGATGAATTAATTTATGTGAATGCAGTTCAAATGAAATCAGGTCAAATGCAGGGCGGACGCTACAATTACAAAAAACACGCTTAGAGTGTCAGAAATGAAGACGTTCAGAATATACGGTAAGACACTACGTGATATAATTAAGAACTCAATGATAAGGGAAATATGCGAGGTCGAGGATTTCGTTAGGTTAGGGGAGGCAAAGGAGAAGATACTGGTATTCACACGTAAGGAAAATGGATCCATCATCTCATTGCGTTGCACAACCAACCCCAAGGTAGACGACCCCCAGGCAGACCACCAAAGAGCTCGGAGTCGACCTCATCATCAGCCGTCTGTCATCCACTGCCGAATGTAGGCCTCTCCCAAAGCACCCCACTGCCCTCAAATCCATTGACGTCCAAGTGTGCGGAATTCAGTACGCGGTCTCCACTCCAGATCCCGTCTCCCCCATCGGCCGTCGGTTCTCCGACAGATATGGTCAGCCCATCGCCACTTCAGCCCGTCCATCCTCAGAGTCACTTCAGTCACCTTGGTTTGTTGTCGAATAAATTCGTTTCTTAATCTGTCCCTCGAGATTATTCCAAGCATGGCTCTTTCCATGGCGCGTTGGGTGATCTTGAATCTGTAGACTAGACCTAGAGTCAGTGTCCACGTCTCGGCTCCGTCCGTCATGACTGGCAAGACGCACTGATTGAAGACTTTAGTCTTGAGGCATTGTGGTATTTTAGAGGTGAGAACATGACGTTATTTTCCAAAGACCGCCAACTAAATTCTTCGGCCGGCTTCTTTCTCGACGTTCCAACGTAATCGTATGATTTGGCCAAGATATGTTTATTATTGTACCACATAGAGAGCCGACCCATCGACGGTTACTGATTTCGGGATAATATGTTTATTATACATGACTTTTGCCTTGTCCAAATTCATCCCGAGACCCACTCGTCTCAATGCTGTGTTCAGTTCATCGAGCATGCCCCACAGTTCCCCCACAGATTCCGCCAGAATGACAATATCATCTGCAAAGCGAAGGTGGGAAATGTACTCGCCATTTATGTTGAGCCCACGTTCAAACCAGTCCAGAGTTTTAAATATATCTTCCAAAGCACAGCTTCGGAGATATCACATCCCCTTGTCTGTAGTTCAATCGGTTTGGTCTTCTAGTTTTGGATTTGCACGGACATTGTGGCATTATTATAAAAGCATTTTTGTCGACCTCGTTGACCTCGCAGGAGGCCAATTCCTCTTAGAGACAGGCCACAAGGCCTACAGTAAGATGAAGAAAATGACTCGTATATGAAAGTAGAGAATTCTATAGGGTTTTGTCAGGATAGATAAGTTAGGCGGTCCATTCTCTCTACCTACCCTTCCGGGGAAGGGGCGCGATGTTTTATTAATATTGTTCTTACAACATACATTCTAAATATTAATATGAGAGAACACACACTAGTCTTGTACCGTTTGCCGCAATATTCAACTTAGCACTTGGAGTTTATTGTTATTGTTATTGGTTGTTAATTGACTCACAAATCCATAATCATTAGTTGTTATTTTATTTTTTCTCTTATTAAGAAAACAACAGCGTCATAACCCTTGATATTATTTCTATAAAGAGCCCCATCAAGATTAATAGAACCCTCGTTATTATGAAAAGTGCATTTTCTTAAGACGTTTTTCATAAAATTTAATGCATTTATTCCAAAAAAAAGACCAGCCACATTAAACCTAAAAAAAACTCATCAAGCATGTAAAAAAGTACTTTTCATTTGAAAATTGAATCATTCACAACGTATAGTGAAACTTGTACCTTTTTACTACAGAATTGATTTTACCCTCCACGTAAAAACATCTGCTTACATGTACGCGACATGCGTAATCAGCTGTATAGATGCAAGCGAAAATAATAATAGTTTATTGGACAGAGTAAAAAGGTTTAAATCGTTCGAATGGGTGATGAAAATTTGTTTTGTGTGTGGAAAACTCTTTTGCTCGTGTGTTAGTTTTGTCTGTGGTTACTTGATGCGTGTGGCCGATATTTTCACCCGTAATACAACCCCAGAATATAAGTTAGTCTTTCGGGATCATTCCCAGGGTTAAGACGTGTTCGGGGAGTTCGTTGCCTAGCAACAGTTAAATTAAACGGATTGTTTCTACCCGGATATTATTATAAACATTACGATGTGCTATTACAAATACGTGTCGATGTTTTTATAAGTATAAAAATGAAAATCATCTCTCTAATTGAGTGACATAGTGCTATTGAAATTAATGAACGAAAGGGTGAATTTTCAATGGAACCACCTGTAGACTTATTGACTAATATTATTCTTTTATTCGAATTTTAAATAATTCCATTTATTTTCAATTGTTTTAATATTCGTTAACTTCCGCTTTTCCGAAAAGCATTCGTGTTGTGTGATAATTGAGTCGTGTGCTTCGAAGTGACCTTATTTTGTATTGGTAAAAATCGTTTTTCTTCTAACAGAACAAATAATCATCGAAACTAAAAATACATATTAATACCAATTAAAATAATAAATTATTCTATCATAGTGTTCTTCTACCGACCCTTATGTATGGAAGCGAAGCATGGAACTGGCAAAAGAAGGATGAAAGTAAGATTAAATACAGTAGAAATGAGATCTCTTAGACGAATGTGTGAATACTCTGTGTATGATAGAGTGTCGAATGAAAATATAATAAGTGAATGTGGTGCGAATGATTGTGTCATGAACAAAATAATGAAAGGATCATTAAGATGGTTTGGATATATGGAAAGAATGAATGAAGAAATTGTGGTAAAAAAAATTATATATAAATGGAACCAGACTAGAATGGAGGAAGACCGAGGAAAACGTGGCACGATCAAATAAATCAAAAATTGAATGTCGGCCATGTGAGGAGTCAGAGAAATCGACGCGCGTGCATGACACGATGTATGAATGTTGAGGAAGCGAGAGAAATATGTCAGGAAAGAAAAGTGTGGCAGTCCATTCTTTCTGCCAACCCCTTCGGGGAGACGGCATGATGGTTAGTTAGTTAGTTAGTTAGATTTTTCTATCATATATAAAGGTAACTAACTAACTTACTAACCATCACGCCGTCTCCCCGAAAGGGTAGGCAGAAAGAATGGACTGCCACAATTTAATCGATGCGGTACTCCATCCTTCTCTTTTCGCCCCCGCGAGAGACGCGGTGTGATGGGTTGCGAACCTCATCGCCACCAATAGGCATCTCCCACGCACACTTCGATCGTTCAACGTCCACACAATAAATTAATAATGTAATTTTTAATAATTAATAAAAAAAATTAAAAGCAGTTATCAGGATATACTATTTTATATTGTTTTTTGAAAAAAAAATATGAAACCCAAAAACATTAATAAAAACTTCCATTTTCAATAAATTTCTATTACATTTTATTGCCGTGACATATTTTACCTTGCAAGGACACGATTTGATAATAATCAATCAAATCAAAATTTTAATAATATTGAAATATTTATATTTTAGATAAATTTCAGGCGATAACACTGGGGAATTCCATAATGACGAATTTTTTTTAATTAAAACTCTGTTTTTTCCACTTTTGAGTTTATTTTTCTCGACATGTTTCGAAGGCTTACACCTTCATCATCGGGAAAACGTTGATGAAGGTGTAAGCCTTCGAAACGTGTCGAGAAAAATAAACTTAAATGTGGAAAAAACAGTGCTTTAATTCATAAAAATTCGTTAAAATATTTATCTTACATCTGTTTTCACCAATATTAAATATTTTTATATGCATGAATTTTAAAATAATTTACGAATTTTCTATTAAAAATATATTTTCTTTGTGAAAATTATTGAAAAACTATAAATATAAGTTTTTATTACATTTGATGGGATGGACATGTTTTGCCTTGCTCGGACATTATTTAATTATTATTCGATATTACCTATCGTCTTCTTCTGTGAGTTCCATCTCCTCTGCGAAGGTTGGCAATCATCAGTGCTATTTCCATTTCCACCTCCTTGACTGCGGCCCTGAACAGCGATGTGGTGCTACTTCTGAACCATTGTCTTAAATTGTGAGATTCTTTTCCGACCTGGTCCTCTTCTTCCTCATATATTTCCCTGAATTATCCGTTGTAGGAGTTGGTATTTTTCTCCTCTCATCACGTGACCAAATTCTCACTGCGAAGTCTGTCACTCCAAGTTATTTTAAGTGTCCAGGCTTCCTTACCATATAAACCATATGACACTGGAAACACATAACAATGTTTTGCCCTGGCAAAAGCGAAATATGTCACTCTCATTAATATTGAATGTCGGTCACGTGAGGAGTCGGAAAAATCGACGTGCGTGCATGACAAGATGTATGAATGTAGAGGAAGCGAGAGACGTATGTCAGGACAGAACAGTGTGGCGTTCCATTCTTTCTGCCTACCCCTCCGGGGAGACGGCGTGATGGTAAGTTAGTTAGTTAGTTAGTTTCTCATTAAATATAATGCAACATATATAAAACGAATGTTTTTATCAAATATAAGATTAAATCATATTTTAACGATGTAACGAGAAAAAATATATATGTTAACGGTGTAAATGGAACTAGAAATAGAAGAGAAATCGACGTGCGTGCATGACACGATGTATTAATGTTAAGGAAGCAAGAGGAGTATGTCAAGAAATCATTATTTCTGCCTGCCTTTTCGAGGGGACGGCGTGATGGTTAGATATATTTTTTTTAATTTTAGATAAACTTAAGGCGTTAACACTGTGGAATTCCATATGAATTATAACACTGTTTTATCGTTTCTTGAATAATGATGTAAAACTCCATATTAAATAATTAATACAAATGAAAACGTCAGTTTTCTAAAAAAATATTATATTTAATGGGAATGACATGTTGATAATGCCTTAGAACGGCGAAACATGTCATTCCCCTTAAATATAAAAAAATACTTGAAAACTGACGTTTTCATTCGTATTAATTATAAAACACTGATGTTTCCACTTTTGAGTTTATTTTTCTCGACATGTTTCGAAGGCTTACACCTTCATCATCAGGAGAACGATATAAACTTTTATATCGTTTATCGAGTTTATATCGTTCTACCGATGATGAAGAACATGTCGAGAAAAATAAACTCAAAAGTGGAAAAAAAAACTGTTTTTTTAAACATAAATTCCTTCGTTTTCAGACCAACCTTTCAGTAATTTTAAATACACAATCAATTAAGTTTTTAAATCTTTAAATTCTACGAATTTCCTATTCAAAATATGAAAATAAATCTTTTTTTTTTACTTCAGTAATCGTTTTAAATATTCAATTGCAAATTCCTAACTGTAATGGGAAAATCTCATTTGAATATTTTTACATACATTTGCAAATATTATCAAATCATTTATTTACGTATTTACATTTTTCATATAAATCTTAAAAATGCTACCGCAAAACATTCCTTCCTTCCCAAAAAAAATACTGACTAATTTTCGTCTCATTTAATTTCAGTAAATTAAAATATTTATTACTGAGATATTTAACATAAACGCATGGTTGATCTTATCGTTCATAATAGAAAGTAACCTTTACGTTAATATGTTTAAATTTTACAAAACTTTTTTCATCAAAAATATAGAAATACATGTAAATCTATCTATCTTCATAGATGGCGCTAGTGTGTAGATTGAAACTTACATGTGAAGTTTGGTGTTACATATATGAGGGTATTATTTGCAAACCCGGCAAACTCCACCAACAATCAAAAGTGAGATATGAATTGGGTCTTATTCATAAAACATTTGCACACAAATTTTATTGATTTTCAGTTTCAAATTCGGCTTCATTCTGAAGAATTTTGCTATTAGGGTTTGTTGCAAACATGGCAACCTCCACTTGAGTGTTGCAAAGCTGGCAAACTCCAAAGTGAAATTCATTATTTTACTTTAATTATCAACATAATGATGATTATTTCATGGCTGATTACTTTTAAAATACCTACTAACTGGTTGAGATGAAAAAAATAAATATCGTAAAAAAGCGCATTTTATTAGCGTATCAGTTTTTTGCAATTTACTCAAAACATCTAATGATGGAGTTTCCCAGGTTCGCAACTAATATCCTCATATACAACTTCCAAAAATGTGTCAGACATGGTGGTCGTAAGAAAGGTGCAATGGGAAATGTTGTATTATATAAAGCGTGCGCTTAACCCAACCAATGGCAGGTCATAAGTCCTGTAAACACCTCGATCACTATATTCTGTTTCCAATTTGCATCTTCGTCTCTATTGAGATACATTTTATCCTTGTAAATCTATAACATAATATCAATATTATTCTGGTCCCAACCCTTATGTATGGAAGCGAAGCATGGAACTAACAGTAGAATAATGAGAGCAGAATAAATGCGGTAGTGATGAGGTTCCTAAGACGTATGTGTGGTAGAACGGTGTACGACAAAATCTCAAATGCTGATATTAGAAAGGAATGTAGAGCAACTGAAGGTATTATGAACAAAATTATGAAAGGATCGCTGCGTTGATTCGGACATATGGAGCACATGGATGGAGAAAGTATGGTTAAAAAGTATACGATAGCAATGTAAATGGAGTACGGAGTCGAAGTAGACCGAGGAAAACATGGCTTGACCAAATTTATCAAATTTTAATGGTCTTGTCAGAAGCCGGAAGAATCGACGTGCGTGTATGACTCGCTGTATGAATTTGGAGGAAGCTAGAGAGGTATGTTAGGATGGAGTAGTGTGGCGGTCCATTCTCTCTGCCTACCCCTGCAGTGAAGCAGCGTGATGGTTTGCTGTTGTTGTTATATTAATAATATAACTAACGGATCCGACAGACGTTGCCCTACCTGAACTTACTATTTTATATACGAAAAGCTCTAAATTACAATAAATTGATTTAATTTTTCTTTTTATCCAATTAAATAAATCTTGAGAGATTTTTTAAAGTAGCATTCATATTTTGTTATGAAATTTTCTCAAGATAAGTGTCATTCAAAAAAAAATGTCTCGTTTTTCATTCTTCTACGTTCCAAAATGTTGATGTCATTTACTGTCATATAAAATTTATTTGAAGGATATATCCCTTATATAGGAAGACTAGGAATAATATAACAATTATGTAATTTACCGAAAGTATAATTTTTAGCAGTTTTATATTCTTATTTTTCTTCTTTCTTGTTGTAGACCTATGTGGTATGTTCTCCAGAGTGTTGCTCTTCCTGTGAGGCAGATTCCCAGCTGTCCCTCCATCCTTTAGGAGGTCCTTCACGAGGACGAATCCCATTAGGCTGACTATGCAATGCAACAAAGGGGAGTCTGGTGGTGTCCATCCTTTGAACATGACCGTACCAGTCACTTTTTCGCTGTCTGCTCCATCTTATGATATCCTTAACCTCACATATCTCTCTTATTCTGGTGTTCCACACGCGATCTCTCAGTGTCTTGACTGCTATCATCCTCATTGTCTTCATTTTGGAGGTCCTAAATTTTTTTTGGTCCTTACTGTGTCCGTCCTTGCTTCGACGCCATATGTTATGATTGGTCTTACGCATGCTTTATAGATTCTCATCTTACTCTTAATGGCCATGTTTTTCCATATTGTGTTAATGAAACCTTAGAAGAATGCCTTAGAAGGGCGAAACATGTCATTCTCATAAAATATAATAAAACTTCTAGAAAACTGACGTTTTCATTCGTATTAATTCGGTCGAATTTCACATCATTGTTTCTAACTAACTAACTAGCTAACCATCACGCTGTCTCTCCGAAGAGATAGGCAGAAAGAATGGACTGCCACACTTTTCTTTCCTGCCATATTTCTTTCGTTTCCTCAACATTCATAAATCGTGTCATGCACGCGCGTCGATTTCTCTGACTCCTCACATGGCCGACATTCAATATTTGATTCATTTGATCGTGCCACGTTTTCCTCGATCTTCCTCTATTTCTGGTTCCATTTACATCGTTAACATATATTTTTTTTACCATTCTTTCTTCTCTCATTCTTTCTATATGTCCAAACCGTCGTAATGATCCTTTCATTATTGTGTTCATAACACCATCATTCGCACCGCATTCACTTCTTATATTTTCATTCGACACTCTATCATACACAAAGTTATCACACATTCGTCTAAGAGATCTCATTTCTACTGCATTTATTCTACTTTCATCCTTCTTTTGCCAGTTACATGCTCCACTTCAAGAAACAATAAATTCATATATTTAATGATTTAATTGTATCTCAATAGAGACGAAGATGCAAATTGGAAACTGAATATGGTTGATCAAGGTGTTTACAGGACTTATGATCTGTCATTGGTTGGGTTAAGCGCACGCTTTATGTAATTACAACATTCCCCATTCTACCTTTGTGATGACTGTGTCTGACAAATTTTGGAAGTCCTACACCAGATTTCACATGTCAGTTTCAATGTGCCATCTATGAAGATTTTGATTACATATGTTAATCTTTTTAAGATTACTCTATATATAATCTACATACTTACGCAGCCAACAGTATTCGTATCAAGTATAAGTATACATTCACAAAAAAATATATATTGTAATCATATATTAAAGTTTATTTTTTTTAAATGTCAAAAATTAAATGTTCAATAATATACTGCATCTATATGGAATCTCTGCAAAGCTGCGTATTTTGCCCTATGTCAATCTGCGATAACCTATGGAATCTTGAGCTGGGGTGCTTGCGCAAAATCTACAATTGACCCCCTAATTAAGTCCCATAAAAATACATTGCGCATTATCACCAGAAAACCCCATTAGGCATCCTTCGTCCATGTTGTTCAAAGAATATCAAATTCTTAGTATTCGACAACTTTACATCAAAATATCAGCCATATTCTCCAAATTTAAAATTTCGAAATCGAGATCACAACAGAACCGTCCCACAAGATATTCCTCTCACCATAATTTTAAAGTTCCTCGATGTCGCTCAGCTCTAGCCCAAAAGCAATTTCCATTCCGCGCGCCCTATATTTTCAATCGTCTTCCTGAGAATCTTAAATCAATTAACGACACTAAGAAATTTAAACGTGCTCTAACCAAATATATAAAGGGGTCAACCTTAAACGTAGGAAACGTTTTTTTATTTTAGATTTAGTAATTTTAATTATATCTTCATATTGTGATTACCAATGTTAGCATAAGATTACTAACAACCGCCATTTTACTAACAAACCGCCATTTTACTAACAATTCTACTAACATCTTATTTTATGTGACAACTACAGTCCATAAACTTTTTTTGGCAAATTATTGTTAAAACATGTAAAATAAACTCACTAACTCACCATCACGCCGTCTCCCTGAAAGGGTAGGCAGAAAGAATGGTCTGTCACACTTTTACTGATGCGGCACTCCATTTTTCTCTTTTCCCTCCGCGGGAGACGCGGTGTGATGGGTTGCGAACCTCATCGCCACCAATAGGCATCTCCCGAGCACACTTCGATCGTCCAACACCCACAAAGTAAATCTGAAACAAATAATATAAAATACAATGATATAAAATAAAATTACAAAATAAAATAACAAAAAAAAAAAATAACACAAAATGTTCTTTTTAGATGGGGCACATATTGTCCATTTTATTTATGTTCCACGAATCCACTGTTTTTTAATTTAGCACATAATGTAATAACACATAATGTTTTTTTTTCGGTGTTGCACATGTTAACATGAACAATCCGGACTTTTGTGTTTATTTAATTTATGTTACACGTATCCACAGGTTTTTTTTTAAATTAGCTATAATTAGGCACTTAACCAGCAAGAACTTTTAAATAATATTGAAGAAATTATTCAAATTGTCATTGGAACAAATGAAAATTTTCTTTTTACTCCTAAATAAAACTAATATTATATAGTTTTAACAGCAAAACAATACAAACTTATTACGTGTCACAATTAACTATTATAAAGTGCGGCAACAGTTAAATTGACCAAAACAATTCACTTATACCCGAAATATCTCCAAATTTACAGGAACACCACATGAACCTAACCAAATTTTCAAAATCAGAATTACCAAAACATGTCAAATAAATAAAATACTCGTATATTAGTTTACCATAAGTATCTATTATATAAATTGAAAAAACTTTCTTAAAGTATATTTGTGTTTATACCATGAACACCCGGTTACTGAAAACGTTTTCCCTTTAATGGATAGGTTTACTATATACTTTTTATTATCTGAAAGAGGCTCAGAAAATATCCTGGGAAAAGCTCCGAGACAACCGGAAGAGAACGCTTCGGAAGATAAACGCTGCGTTTACAGGCCGGATGTTCGATTACTGGGAGTAGTGAAGCCACGCGCAGTACATCCAATACCCATCCATCACTGATGACATTATTGTTTATTTCATTATGTACTTATTCCTATTTAATGCTTCCCTCTCAAACGTAAATACTTATAGCCTTCAATAAACACGTAATGTATATATTTTTATTTATTCTTTCTTGAACTTCTTCTTTCTTCTTCGATGTCCCTACAGCCCATATCGAGCCTTAGCCTCCAGTATTCTTCGCCTCCAACTCCTCCTGTCCTCCGCTTCGACCCTCCAATCTGACACTCTTAACAATCTGGCCCCATCTCTCCCAACTTCATCCTCCCATCGCAGTCTTGGTCGTCCAATTGGTCTTCTACCACCTGGGTGCCACTCCAGCAATCTTTTTGGGGTTCGCGATGACGGCATCCTCTGCACGTGACCGGGCCATCTCAGTCTATTCAGTCTGACCTGTGTGGAAAGACTGGGAGCTTTGTAAATATGGTATTGTATATATTTCTTTCTTGAACAATGATGTAAAATTCTTCTTCTTCTTCCTCTTTTAAAAGATCTGTGGATCTGTTTTTATGGCGTCGAGATCTCCTGGGAACCAGAATTGCAACTGTCTCGCCATCTCTTCACAGGTCTACCGGGTTGGCGAGTTCCCATTGGCACGTTGTTTGCGGCTGCTTGGGGGAGTCTATCGTCGCTCATTCGTTCTACGTGGTCGCGCCAGAAGCGTCTTCTTTTCCTGCCCCATCTGACAATATCTTCGTTATTGCAGGTTTCACGTATTACTGTGTTTTTGATTCTGTCCTTCAGTGTTTTGCCCAGAAAGCGCGGAGTGTCTTCATTTCGGCGGTTCGTAATAATGCTTTGTTTCTATTTATGTCAGCCCCCGATTCTATACCATAAGTCATCATGGGTCTGACACATGTCTTATATATTTGCACTTTGCTTTCCACTCGCATATGCTTATTTTCCCACACAAAATCTTTCAAGCATCCAGATATTGCAGCCGCTTTGGTGGTTTGCTCGCGAACTTCATTATAGAGATCCGTTTGGTATGAGAGATCTATCCCCAAGTTTTTGGACCTGTTCTATGGGTTCATTATCAAGTATCAATTCTCAGGTGGTTGGCTGTTTTGAAACTGTCATACACTTAGTTTTACTAATAGATATCCAAATAAGCCTTCGAAATATGTTGAAAAAATAAACTAAAAATGTGTTAAAAATAATATTTCAATTCATAAAACAGAATGGTTAGTTTTGTTGCTAATTTATTTCAATGAAAATTATTTTTATGTATAAATTTGTATCGCGTATAATTTTCATTTGTCAGGTTTTCTTTATCTTTTTCCTGCCCATTCGTTTTCCCCTCACGTCCTTTATACAATTCCTTTAAAACTTTTCCTACTTTGTCAAGAAGTTATAAAAATTGGCCAATATAAAACACGCCATGCTCTTAACGTGATGAGAAAACGTAATCGATATGTAAATGTATTTAAACAAAGTAAATAACTACAAGATGTACGTTGTAGCTTTTACGTATTACGTTATGTTGTTTTACGTTCACGGTGAATTTCTTTAAATTGAGTAAATAATTAAAAATTTAATACCTAGATTTAATTCTTGAAGAGTTGCACTTTCAAATTTGCTCCTGCAGTAAAACATCCTTGAATACTTTGGCCACCTACTGATAAATGTGAAATACAAAGTGCTACAATTGAGAACTTTTTAGAATGATACAGTTGCAGTACAATATCCTGGTTTAGACGCGCTACGTCCAAAATAAAAATAATCGTAATCGTGAATAATCTCAAATAGAAGAGGAACAAAAAGAAGAAAGATGAAGTCGTGCTGAATAAATTTATTTATTTAATTATTTATTAAGGGTAACATACAGCAATATCAATAACATATAATCTAAATATATAAAACAAAGTCGTGTTAGTTACACCATTTATAACTCAAGAACGTCTGGACCGATTTTGATGATCTGTGATTTGTTGGATTTGTTTCCATGCCGAATAGTAGAATAATCATAAAAAAAACATCGTAAAAAATTATGAAAAAAATGTATGCAGAAATTTTATTTTCTCATATTCTTTTTTGATGATTTGAAATAAACGCCTGCCTCAAATCATCGACTCTGTGGCGCTATGTGTTATTCGCCATGACGATCATTAAATTACAAGGGCAATCCTTAGATATTTGTAGCCTGAATCTAGAAAATTAATGTTTTTCTCACGGTCCATTGTATGTAGCATGTTCACGTGTCCAAAAACCATTCGCTTTGTTCGTTTTTGCACCTGACAACCAAACAAAAAATGTCGTTTATCACAAGGTGCTTCAATTAAGGTAATCGACCCGAGAGCAACTCATCCAGCAAATATAATTGTTTAACAAAAAGCAGTGCAACAATGCTACGCGAATCATTTCGATTCGCTTCAATAAAACAAATATCATGCTGCCACGTGAATTACATTCATTTCAATGTAATTAAAATACTTTTCATTTTGATTTTTGCACAATTATTAAACTTAATAAAAAACTGAATTTAATCCAGCTAATAAGTTAACACAACGTTTATTGATTCTCAGGCGGTACGAAGTTTGCCGGGTCAGCTAGTATTATTATATCAAGCAGGCAACAAAGTGAATGGTGCATTTTTAGTTATTTGGAGATTTTGTTTTGAAACTGTAGAAGCATCAGAGAGACAAGATGAACCGCTTTATTCTAGTATTATTTCTTGAACAACGATGTTAAACTTCATATACAATAATTAATACGAGTGAGAACGTCTGTTTTTCTAGATGTTTCAATAAAAAATAATCAAATGATTTAACTGAAATCTCTTGATGGAAGTTCATTTTAAACAATAATTAAATAAAACGATGTTTTTTTATAATTACTTCTACATTTGTTATTATTTCGACAACGACTGATTTAGACAGGCTGGCGAAATTTTTTTTTTTTTATATAACAACAAACCATCACGCCGTTTCCCCGTAGGGGTAGGCAGAGAAAATGGACCGCCACACTACTCTATCCTGGCACACCTCTCTAGATTCCTCCACATTCATACAGCGAGTCATACACGTACGTTGATTCTTCCGACTTCTAAAATGACCATCCTTTAAAATTTGATTAATTTGGTCATGCCATGTTTTCCTCGGTCTGCTTCGACTGCGTATTCCATTCACATCATTAACGTATACTTTTTTAAACATTATTTATCCATCCATGCGCTCCATATTTCCGAACCAACGCAGCGATCCTTTCAAAATTTTGTTAATAATACCTTCTTCCGCTCTACATTACTTTCTTATATCATTATTTGAGATTCTGTCGTATATCGTTCTACCACGTATACGTCTCAGGGACTTCATCTCAACCGCATTTATTCTACTCTCATCCTTCTTCTGCCAGTTCCTTGCTTCGCTTCCATACATGTGGTTTAGGACCTGAACTCCATTGTGAACGGCCGTTTTCGCTTTCATTGATAAATTTTTGTTTCCAATAACTATTCACTTTATTACCTGCACCAACCCTTCTTTTCGTTCAACGTTAGTTTATATATATAAAATTTATTCGACTATTCCACAATGAGTTTTTGTATGTTCTAAACGCAATTATTGATATTCTTCGTACTACTTACAATTTACGTCAAAACTTCCATAACCGTATGAAAGAATTTACACAATCTAAAGTTACCTACACCCGGGTATACCTAACAATGTAAAAGTGTATGAAGTATATAGCTACCAAGTAGGTTATACTATATAGTAAAATGGACTAAACTATCTCAAATATTATTCCCGAAAGACCTTCATAGAACGCAGTGGTGTAGAAGGCTTAATGTAAAAACAAAACCCCCAAAAATACATAAAACACACCCCTAACCCATATAACTGTTACATAATATATGATTACCTACATGCAACTATAAAAAAGGGGCCAAAGGAAGGATACAGTGAGATCCCTGTTGATTCGGAAGGATTGCAAAGATCCAGAATAGAAAATATACGGAGTGAGCGGAGAATTTCATATTTCGTGGTTAAACGCACAATCGTGAAACTGAAAATTTATCTTTTAAAAAAAAATGGAGATGTTACTCAATATATAAAATTATTTCGTAGTATGTAGTTGTCTAACTAACTAACCATTACGCCATCTCGCCGAAGGGGTAGACAGAAATAATGGACTGCCACACTTTTCTTTCCTAACATATTTCTCTCGATTCCTCAACATTCATACATCGTGTCATGCACGCGCTACAATTTCTCTGACTCCTCACGTGGGGATTTGATCGTGCCACGTTTTCCTCTTTTTTAATTTCCGTTTACGTCATTAACATAAACTTTCATTACATTATTTCATAATATTTTCATTCGCACTACATTCACTTCTTATATTTTCATTCGACACTCTATCATACACAGAGTATCACACGTTCGTCTTAGAGATCTCATTTCTACTGCATTCATTCTACTTTCATCCTTATTTTGCCAGTTCCATGATTAGCTTAGGGTGTAGTTTGCTGGACTTAAACTGACTAACTAACTCACCATCACACCGTCTCCCGAAAGGTAGTCAGAAAACTTATCTTCTCTTCTTCTCTTATTCCTAATCATTATAACATCGTGTCATGCACTCACGTAGATTTCTCTAAGTTGGTCCGACGTAGCCGACATTTGACATTTGTTTGATTTGATCGTGCCACGTTTTACTCAATCTTTCTATGTTTCTTGTATCGTTTTCGTCGTTTGCATATACTTTCTTTGTCTTCCCCTTCTTCTATTTTTAGACCTATGGTCCGTTCCCAACCAACTTACTGTCTGTCGTATGTACACGACGTAAACGGAGCTAGAAAAAAAGGAAATCCGAGAAAAACTTGGGACGATCAAATCAATCAAATATTAAATGTCGGTCACGTGAAGAAGAGAAATTGACGTACATGCATGACACGATGTATTAATGTAAAGGAAGCGAGAGATATACGTCGGAAAATAACAGTGTGGCAGTCCATTTTTTCTGCCTACCCTTTCGTGGAGACGGCGTGATGGTTAGTTAGTTTTTGTTAATAACAACGGTTTAAATAATACGATACATTCGAAGAAATTCTCTCTGTCCCTTTCATCAGAATTCATTATATGAATGAACACGTCCCGGCCAAAATCTAAATAAAGTGTAGTATACAGATTTCTTGAGTCACGTCTTCTACTTTATTACGTAATTCAGTACGCCAGTGTATTAAATTGTGACGTCACGCCAGTGGCAGTCCGTCAATGTTTATTCATTCATTGCTCGTTCAAAATTGTAAATTAGAAGTCATGATTAAAAAACAAATCGTCTGTTTTATTGAACTTAAATTATATTTAATTCAAATTACTTGTTTCACCTTGATAATACTTGAATAACCCCCCTACGTATTTGAACGTACGTGATACGTTCACTTTGACTGTACCATTTTGCGCTATCCCGTATCACGTACGCGCTTGAGAAAAAGTAATGTACCTAAAATGTACAAACTGTTAGGAATACGCGCGTGTGCCAACAACACTTGAGTACAAGTCTTCATAAATATGATAGTTTTACAAAGAGCAGGCTAAGTATGTGGCTAAATATTTGACGTTTCGTAATTACAATTTTTAAAATTAATAAATAATTCAATTTCATTAATAAAAAAACTGTTTTTTGCACTTTTCCGGAAGATTACCTGAAAGTAAGGCGGTTAAATCTTTTTAAAAATGTGGTCTTCCACAATCTTTATTAAATCTTTATTAATGCAATGTGAAAGGCTTACGCAATTATCATACTGCTAGACAACGCCTGGAGATCCAATTTCCAATTTTCTGGGGAATGTTGTTAACATAAAGCGATCGCTTAACCCAACCAATGACAGGTCATAAATCCTGTAAACGCCTCGACTACCATATTCTGTTTCCAAAAAAAACAATTTACATCTTCGTCTCTATTAAAATACAATTCATCTTTGAAAATGATTAACCCGCAATGGGTAAAATCCAGTACTTGTCTACAAGTATTGGTAAGTTAGAAAGTTTCAATCCTAGGATTGGTTTGCAGCAATTTCTTCTATTTTTCTCTTCCATTCTTCCCTGTCTTGTGCGGCTCTTTTGAAATGTGCATATGATGAGCAGCGCACGTCTACCAACAAGTCCTCCAGGTACTCTCGGCGTGGGCGTCCCCTAGAGTTTGTCCCCTCGGTCATACCCTCCATTATGGCATGCAAGAGACCTTCTTGACGTATTGCATGGCCTGAGCAGGTGCCTTCCTCCTTCGATTCTTTGAAGAACCTCCCCATTCGTGATGTGGTCTCTCCAGGAAATTCCTAATAGTCTTCTATAGGACCACATCTTTGTATACTCGTACATTAAAAAAACAAACCATTCATTATTACTGAGTGTCCAATCCATCTTAATTATCTTTTAATTTTTTACGTATTATCGTGAATTTTACGCTAACGGTGTGATGCTAGAAAAATATTGTGGCTGTCACTGTACTCCAGGTACAGATTACACACACACGTGTAAATTATCATGAACACGTGTGAAACTAAAAGTTTCTGAAGAAACATGTACATATAATACCTTTGCGTTCTTATGAGCGGGGGCAAATGAGATTTCTGGTGAAATTTATTGAGAAATTCTCCAACCAGCGCGAACCAACACACATTTCAGTAGGGATTGGTTATTATACTTTAATGTTTTAATTTCAAACAAGTTTTCAAGAATTGGAGCGCCTGGATGTAGGCAATCTTCATAACAAGCAGATTAAAGAGCAAACTAACGTCTGTTTTATAGAAGTTAAATTATATAATATGTTATTCAAATGACTTGATTCGCCTCGATAAGACACTGTTAAATGTAAAAAGAAAATGTCATTAAATTCAGGAAATAATCATATTTTAATATTAAGGATTGATTGTATCTCAATAGAGACGAAGATGTTTTTTTTTTTTAGAAACAGAATATGGTGGTCGAGGTGTTAACAGGACTTATAACCTATCATTGGTTGGGTTAAGCGCACGCTTTTATGTTATACAACCTTCCCCATTCCGCCCTTCTTACGAACACACCACGTCTGCCCAAAATTTTTGGAAGTTGTATAAATGCTAATATGTAACACCGCACTTCACATTTTTTTATTTCAATCTACACACTCGCGCCATCTATGAAGATTGGATTAAGCATTAAGCAGAAAATCTTTTTACTAACGCAATGTGAAAGGCTACCGCCATTAACGTGTTGCTAGATAACGCCTGGAGATGTCACTCCAATTTATATGCTATTTTTAACTTGGACCAGTTTTTTTGTTTTTAACATTTTGAATGTATACAAATACTTGTAAACGAATTTTGAATTTTATCCATTGCGCGTTATCATTTCAAGGATTAATTGTATCTCAATAGAGACGAAGATGCAAATTGGAAACAGAATATGGTCGTAAGAAGGATGGAATGGGGAATGTTGTATTACATAAAAGCGTGCGCTTAACCCAACCAATGACAGGTCATAAGTCCTGCAAACACCTCATCCACCATATTCTGTTTCCAATTTGCAACTTCGTCTCTATTGAGATACAATTAATCCTTAAAATGATAACCCGCAATGGGTAAAATCCAGTATTCGTCTACAAGTATTTGTATATTTAAAAAAAATTTAATTATGTTATCTAATATGTATTTACTCTCATAAATACATTCAAAGTAACTACCTTACCATGATCCCATCTCTCCGAAGGGGTTGTCAGAGAGGATGAACTGCCACATTGTTCTATCCGGACATAACTCTCGCACCTCTTCTACATTCACACATCGTGACATGCACGCTCATCGATTGTTCCTACTTCGAATATGGCCATGTTTCAGTAATTGATCAATTTGGTGATGCCATGTCTTCCTTAGCCTTCCTTGACTTCTATTTCCATTCACACTACTTGTATTTATTTTTTTAACCATTATTCCCTCATCTATTCGTTCTAAAACTAAACGGCGTGATTGTTAGTTAGGTTTTTTTTTCAAGAAATAATAAATTTCTTTGATTAATTCTGATTTTTCAAATTTGGTTTGGTTCATGTGGTGCTCCCGTAAATTTGGAGATATTTCGTGTATAAGTGAATTGTTCTAGTTAATTTGATTGTTGACGCACTTTACAATAGTTATTTATGACACAAAATACGTTTCCACTGTTTCGATGTTAAAATTATATAAGTTTTTTCGTTTATAAAAAGAATTTTGACAGGTGTAAAAATAATTGTTCATTTGTTCCAATGATAATTTGAATAAATTCTTCAATAATTTTTTTCAGTTTTTGCTGGTGTTTGATTGTTTTAAGTGCCTTATTACAGTTAATTTAAAAATAACAGTGTAATAAAAATTAAATAAACACAAATGTCCGGATCGTCTGGCTGACGACAAGTTCACCATTTAAAAGAACATTGTGTGTTAAATATTTTGTATTTGTTATTAAATTTTATATCATTGTATTTTATATAATTTGTTTGAGATTTATTTTGTAGACGTTGGACGATCGAAGTGTGCACGGGAGATGCCTATTGGTGGCGATGAGGTTCGCAACCCATCACGCCGCGTCTCTCGCGGGGGCGAAAAGCGAAGGATGGAGTGCCGCATCGATTAAAGTGTGGCAGTCCATTCTTTCCGTCTACCCCCTCGAGGAGACGGCGTGATGGTTTGTTAGTTAGTTAGTTATAAATTCTATTTTACTCTTTATATTTTTTATCAGATATTGTTGTATACAGAACTGATAATTTCAAGGAATCGTATCCCACTGGAAAAGTTTTTAAATTATTTTCATCAGTTTTTCATTTTTAAATATTCAGACATTTTCCACGATGCTGGAATCGATTTTCCTTTTCTCCGTTGCCGAGTATCGCGAATAAAATATGATCGAAGATTGAAAGGGGCTGAAATGAAAATTTTTCAATTTGGATTCTAGATTGTAGGGCGAAATCGAGAAACACGTATATTTATCTTAGAAATGAAATTCTTATAGTTTTTGTTTTGTGTCAAATGTAGATATGAATGCATTTTAAATTGAATTCAGAAACTTTGATTCAAACTTATGGAAGTAAGAAACAGGAACGAACAACAACAACAAGCCAATACCTCGTTTTGATTCTGACTCCAGCTTCCTTCACATTCGTACTGCGAGTCATACACGCACGTAGATAGTTCCAATTTCTAACTTTGGCCGGCTTTTAAAATTTTATTAATCTGGCCATAATAATATTTCCTCGGTCTCCCGCGACTCCATATTCCATTCACAACGTTAACGAATACTTTTTTTTTATTGTTCTTTCATCCATGCGTTCCATATGTCCAAACCAACGCTGTGATCATTTCATAATTTTGTTCATAATACTTTCTTCCGCTCTACATTCCTTCCTAATATCTTAATACAGCATTGGAACGAAAACATTTATATTGTACTAATTAAACTCGTTAATGAGAAAACTAACTAACTTACCATCACGCCGTTTTTCCCGAAGGCATAGGCAGAGAGGATGGACTGCCATTCTGCTCTGTCCTGACATACCTCTCTACATTCCTCTCTATTCATAAATCGTAACATACATGCTCGTCGATTTTTCCGACTTTTAATATGGCCGCCTTTTAGTATTTGACTAATTTGGTCATACCATGCTTTCCTTGGTCTTCCACGGCTTCTCTTTCTACTAATATTGCTTATGTCCAACCCATCCATTGATTTCATATGTCTAAACCGTCTCAGGGATCCTTATTTAATTTCACATATGATACAAACATCTGCCTTTCATTTTTTTCCTTATTTTAACGTACGGATTTATATATCGTTATTTCGCTTCTCAGTAATCTCATTTCTACGGCATTTATCTTACTAACATCCTTCTTCTGTCAGCTCTTAGCCACACTTCCGTACATAAGGGTTGGCATACATAAAGAATAGATGATTGGCGGAAACACTTTATTAACTGTTTAATTGAAACACTGTTAAATATTATTATATCAATTGATTTCATTTCTATAAAATTATCGCGAGATTGACAACACGTTGCATAGAAATTAAATCAATTTGATGTTATAAAACAGTGTTTCAATTAAACAGTTAATATGGTGGTTAATATAATATATAACGGGTGGTGGTCTGGGGGATAGAAAGCTTGTCTCCTGATCCAGGGGACTTTGGTTCAAGCCCAGACACGACCAGATTCCTTCTTCATAATAATGAGCCATTTTCTGCTCACATTGAAGATTGTGAAAATAAATTCTAATATCATAGACTTAAATTCTTGGTATTTGTCTTATATGAAAAAAAAATATTAAGATTTTAATCAAAACATAAATTTGTACGTTAAGATAAAAAAAAAATAACTGTTGCATCTGTCGGAAACTTTATTTGGGTCCTCAAAGAATTCCCAACTAATTAATAAAGTTTGGGTAATTGTTCCAAAAAACTTCGAAAATAAATCATTATCTAATTGCATCGGGGTAAAAATATTCTGAGGAGAGTCAAAACACGGTAAAACCTTTGTTATAGTAGTCGTAAAATCTCGTTTTCTGCCCTGAAATTCACGGAAACACCCAAAATGTGTGGGTTCATTCATTACGTCAAAACGCTTAGGGTTATAATTATAAGTAGCCACAATGGAGACTATTTTTAAAGAACATACAATGTTATTTATTGCTCAACTAGCTGCAACTTATCTTATATTTCTGCAATTTATTCATCTTCATCATCAACCTACTACGTGACCAATCGAATGGCTAGAAGCAATTAATAACGAAATATAATTGGTCAACTAGTGTGTAATATAATTACTTTAATTACAGAATAAACTGTATTCATTTCAACAGCAAAAATAACTATTATTGTATAGATATTAATAAGAAAAATAAATACTCACTTATTAAAACGAACACACGCGTTTACTTACATAGATTCGTTTACAATTACATAGTTGACAGATCATAGATGACGCGACTGGAAGAAAATATAACGTGCGTATATTTTTCCGTACTTATTACGGAAACGCATTAATTACGGAATTAAAAAATATTACGCCTGAAGTTATAGATTATGAATAAAAAAAATTAATAGTTACAAATAATTTGAATTGCGATCAATTTGAACGATGGCGTATTAAAAAATTTCCATAGATTCGAGACGGTCTGACAGATTGGTTAAAAATATTACGTGCGTATATTTTTCCGTTCAAAAAAGCGACTTATTTGCTATCTGACCATGCCAAGCGAATATAGACTCTAAAGATTGAGACTAGAGCCTCGATTATTAAGGTCTATATTCGCCTGCACTACGAACATTTTCAATTAATTTATTAATTTATAAAGTTAATTAGAGCTCGATTAGTAACAAAAATATGCCTGTAACCACCGCCGTATTCCACTTAATCAATTCTATATCCTTCAATTTCTGGACGTAGACCTACTCCATCTGCTTCCATGTCAGTCAACCCTGGACAACACGCATCCTTGTCGTACAGGCGATCTGTTACATAACTCCATCGAAGTTGGGTACGTCCTGAATTTCGAGTCGTAGTCCAAGGTCACCAGCAAAGGAGGTGGTTTGTTTATCAGACTTGCGAGCGATATTTTAGACTTCCGATGATGTCCGACACTTCTGTTCTGGCTCTAATAGTGGTGTTTTTCACCATCTTTCTATTCCCAACATGGTTTTTTTCAAAGCTCTTTGTACAATTCTCAATTTGTTTGCGCTTTTCTGAGGCAATATTTCAAACCCATAAGATAACACCAGTAGCACAAACCAGTCAAACATCATCCGTTTAGAACAGTGGTTTGACTTGCAAGGGGTATTTGTCAATTGGAAAAAAATTAGGGGTGCATGAGATGAAAATTGGGGTCCACTGAAACCGAATATTGAAATGTTGATATAGCATCAAGCTCATCCCTCCTTTTAGAATATTGATTTGTTTGTGTTTTTATTTTATGTAAAAATTTAGAATTTGCATTTACTTTTGTTTAAATTAATAATTGTTAGTCTAAATTGTCCATTGCATTGCGGGATTTTAATGATATTTTAAATCAATGTGTATGACAAAAAAAATCGAAAGTATTTTAATCCCAAAAATTACCTTAACCATCATGCCAATTCTCTGAAGAGGAAGGCAGAAAAAAATAACTAGAACAATGTTTTTTCTTATCACACTTCTCTCTATTCTTCAACATTTATACACCGTGCCATGAACGCAACGTCACCGACGTCCCTCCACTTTACCCATTTATATCAATCGAAGGAGGTGGTATTTTTCTCCCCTTAGCACATGACCTAAATACTCGTATTACACCTTTCTAACTTTCACACTCTTACGTAAATATATTTCCTAAATATACATTTTCGTCCTCGTGTTAAAGATTTTTACAATTCTCTCTTATGTCGCAGATAGTCTAGCTTTTTCCTTTTTCAAATATCATTATTTTGGACTCCCAATAATGGCATTGGATTCATACTAATCGTTAGATCGTTTCGCATACATATTTCATGCATAAAAGGAACCAGGATTTGTACTTTATGGTAACTGTCTGCATACAACAGACAGCTTACTGACACTTTGCTCATTTTGGCGCCTGCATCCAACCCTTTCAGCTCTTTTATACACTAATACGAGTATATATAAATTAAACAACCATGAAGCATCACGATACCTCGTTAGACACCTTTTTTGTATTTTACAAGGGTGTAAGATTTATATTTTCTCTGATTATATCAGGCCTTCCCGATACAATATTCAAAAAGCTTTGTGGTTTTTATGATACTTAAAAAAGATTATCGCAAATTCACTCTCACTACATCATTATCAAAGTAAGATTATAAAGTTTCTGAGAAACGTTAATCTCTTCTTGAGCATGTGATCCACTGCTGGACGTAAGCCTCTCCACCCCCACGTCATCCCTCTCGGTTCCTCCCCAGTGTTTTCCAGGCTATTCCCGCTGTCCGCACAATATCATCGCTCCACTTAGTATGCTGTCTCCCGATATTTCTCCGGCCCAACCTTGGCCTCCATTCAGACACTCTCTGGCTCCATCTTGATTGGAAGATGAAAACGATAATTTCATTATATAATACATACTCGTATATACTCGTAAAAGATAATATAATAAATAAATTGAATGAAAATAAAAATAAAAATTGTAAAAATTATTTTAAAATGTAACTAACTAACTAACCATTACGCCGTCTCCTTGAAAAGGCAGGCAGAAATAATGGACTGCCACACTTGCACTCACTTCATTCACACACTTCTCTTTTCTCCCCCGCGAGAGACGCGGTGTGATCGGTTGCGAACCTCATCGCCACCAATAGGCATCTCCCGCGCGCACTTCGATCGTCCAACGTCCACAAAAAAATCTAAAACAAATTATATAAAATACAAAGATACAATAAAAAATAAAAATAATATTACACATTATGTTCTTTTAGATGGTGCACTTGTTATCCGGACATTTGTGTTTATTTAATTTATATTCCACGTATCCACCGTTTTTAAATAAACTGTAATTAGGCACTTAAAACAATCCAACTCCAGCAAGAACTTTAAAAAATAATTGACGAAATTATTCAAATTGTCATTGGAACAAATGAAAATGTTATTTTTACACCTTTCAATTTTTTTATAATACACGAAATATCTCCAAATTTACAGGAGCACCACAAAAACCAAATCAAGTTTTCAAAATCAGAAAGAGTATTTTTTTTTAAATGTATATGAAGTTAAAATCCACTAATGTTTATGTCTTCGACTGGTTTCTGCAGCTCGCTGCCACTTTCTGGTGCTGCAATTACGGTGCTTTTTTAGCGAGCTGCTGAAACCAGTCGTGGATTTTAAAATATATCATAAAAAGGTTATTTGTATACATATTTTTTTATTATTTACAATGACCTTCTACCATGAAATTTCAAATAACTACATTATAAGGGTGGTATAGAAATACCGGTAAATCAACTAACGAATAGAACAGGAACGTGAAGTAAGGTGAGCCAAGGTTAGGGGAAGACTAGGCAAGTTGAACCAAGTAAATTAATGCAAGAGCACGTATCCCGAAAGGGGAAGAGCGCGTAATTTGACACTGATTATTATTAACGTAACACCTCCCTTAGATTAGCCATTTACACGTGATAAATCGAAAATTATTATTACGAAACCTATATCACTCCACAGTAAATAGTAGCATGCGGGCGGGGTGAGTTATAAGGGTTCTGTGTAAAGAAAAGCTTGTTTCAAAAGTGTTTATAATATGTACAGGACCCAACAGTCATATCAATGGTACAAACTTTTAATTAAATTATTTTATCTGCATAATTTACGGTATAAAAGCTCCAATGTTACGAATCACGTGTATTATTGTTTTATCTAACACAGGTTTAACCTATCCAAAAAAGATAGAATAGCAGTGCACAATGGTGTTCTTCTACCGACCCTTATGTATGGAAGCGAAGCATGGAACTGGCAAAATAAGGATGAAAGTAGAACAAATGCAGTAGAAATGAGATCTCTTAGAAGAATGTGTGGATACTCTGTGTATGATAGAGTGTCGAATGAAAATAAAATAAGTGAATGCGGTGCGGATGATGGTGTCATGACTAAATAATGAAAGGATCATTAAGACGGTTTGGACATATGGAAAGAATGAATGAAGAAAGAATGGTAAAAAAATTATATGTTAATGATTTAAATGGAACCAGAAATAGAGGAAGACCGAGGAAAACGTGGCACGATCAAATAAATCAAATATTGAATGTCGGCCATGTGAGGAGTCAGAGAAATCGACGCGCGTGCATGACACGATGTATTAATGTTGAGGAATCGAGGGAAATATGTCAGGAAAGAAAAGTGTGGCAGTCCATTCTTTCTGCCTACCCCTTCGGGGAGTCGGCGTGATGGTTAGTTAGTTAGTTAGTTAGGTTGATGATTATTTATCTTCTTCTTCTTTTAATAGATCTGACGATCTGTGACATAGAAATGTTGTCTCGTCGGATGATGAGGTCCAGCTGTCCCTCAATCTCTTAGGCGGTCTTCCAGGTGGGCGGTGTCCGGAGGAGATTTCATAAGCGGCTGTATATGCAAGTCTGTCCCCATCCATTCTGGCTACATGGTCTCTCCAGTATCTTCTTCTGGATCTACTCCACTGAACGATATCCTCTATTTTGCAAGTTTTATTATTTATTTATTTTATTTATTTATAATTTTATGTAAATCTTAATTAACTAACTAAATAACAATTACTCTGTCTCCCCGAATGAGTAGGCAGAATGAATAGAAAGTCACACTGTTCTTCTTTCGATTTCTCAACATTCAAACTCAAGTGGCCGACATTTAATATTTGATTTATTTTATCGTGCCATGTTATCCTCGGACATCTTCTATTTCTTGTTTACATCGTTTACATATAATTTTTCACATTTTTTCTTTACATGTGTCCAAACCGTCATTCGCACTCCATTCACTTCTTATTTTTTTTTATCGAAACCCTATAAAATACACAGATAATGTCAGAAAAGACAAGTGTGGTAGTCAATTCTTTCTATCTACCACTTCGGTGAGACAGAAGATTGGGTAGTCAGTTTTTTGTCTAAATTTTTAAATCTTACAAGTAACCTTTTTAACTGCGTAATCAAAAAAATATATTAAATAGTCCATTGTTTTGGCCGAAAAACTATAATACCTTAACATTATAAACTGTTAAATTAAATAACTTTGTTTTATTTATCACAATTGTATTTTATTTTACGCGACAGCTGTTTCATCAACCTATGTTGACATCAACAGGTTATTACCCGATGATGTCAACATAGGTTGTCGCAACAGCTGTAGCTTAAAATAAAATACTATTGTGATACATAAATCGAAGTTATTTGATTAAACAGTTTATAAAAATATATATAATAATATTTTTTAAATCACTATTTTCCATATGCATTATCGGTAAATTTAGGAGCGTTGTTTTTAGTATTATTTTTTTTATTGTGCTCTATTAACTAACTAACTAACTATCACGCCGTTTCCCCCGAGGTATAGGCAGAGAGGATGGATCGCCTTATTGTTCTATCCTAACATAACTCTCACGCCTTTTCTACATTCACACATGAAGAAGAAAATGTAAAACTACTTTATATAAACCTCTCTGTACACTATTTAATTCTTCACTTACGTCCGGAACATTTCCTGAAAAATGGAAACTGTCTTACATTCAACCCATTTTCAAAACTGGAGACAAAGCTGATATAAAAAATTATCGACCAATATCAATTTTGTCTCATATCCCTAAATTATTTGAATCCATTATTACGTCCAAAATAACACCACTCTTCAATCACATACTTATCGATCAACAACATGGCTTTAGATCAAAAAAATCTACCACAACAAATCTTCTTTCTTTTACTGATTATCTCGTTAAAGGTCTCGAACAAAATAAACAACTTGATGTAATTTACACTGACTTTTCCAAAGCTTTTGATAAAGTAAATCACCATTTTCTTCTCTCCAAGTTATATGCGCTGGGTATATGTGACCCATTTCTCTCACTTATTAAATCTTACCTCAATAATAGGAAACAAATAGTACGAATCAATAATTATCTATCAAATCCTATAGACGTGACTTCGGGTGTACCACAAGGAGCCCACCTTGCTCCCTTACTATTTAACTTATTTATTAATGATATACACATGTCAATTAATAACTCATCGTTCTGGTTATTTTCTGATGACAACAAAATTCTCAAAGTCATAAATACTTCAGAAGATTGTCTTCTTCTTCAAGCTAACTTAATATCATTTAGTGAATGGTGTGTACGAAATGACCTAAAATTGAATACTGATAAATGTAAAGTTATGCGATTTTTTCGAAAACATAATCCAATAGATTACCCTTATAACATTGACAATATACAGTTATCAAATGAAACTACCATACGTGACCTAGGAATCACACTCGACTCTAAATTATCTTTTACCACACATATTGAGCTATCTGTCAACAAATCATATAAACTTCTGGGCTTTATCAATAGAATCTCATCCGACTTCAAAAACATTTCCACCCTCAAATCACTCTATTGCGCCCTAGTTCGCCCACACTTGGAATATGCTTCAGTAGTCTGGTCCCCATACTATGAAATTCACATTTCTAATCTTGAGTCTGTACAACATCGTTTTCTAAGGAAAATTGGTCGAATGCTCAGACTTGACAGAGAAGATTACTCCTATTCTGACTTGGAAAAGCTACTAAATATTTCACCATTAGTTGATCGCAGAAATAAAAATGATTTAATCTCCTTTTTTAAAATAATAAACTCACACTTTGATGCACCCTGTCTTCTCGAAAATATAAAATTCAATGTACCCACCCGGAATCTAAGGCAAATTAAACTTTTTCACGAAAATCTCCATAAAACAAACTACGGATATAATGCACCTATACCTAGAATGACTAGACTTGTAAACTGTTGTCAAGACTTAGATTTTTTGGATTAAATCTAAATTCTTTTTTGTCTAAACTTAAAAAATATCGACCTCCATCAAACCCTTAAATTGTCTAAACCAGATGCAGCTTTTACTATTTGTTTGTCACTGAGACTACTTGTACCTTGTAATCCTTCCACAATATAATCAAATATGTCGTTAGCTAATTGCAGTCGTGTTCTTGTTGCTCATCTCTAGTATACATATCTATTAATCTTTCTTCTTTACTCTCTTCCAGATCATCCTCTTAACTTGTCCTAGGCTAATTGTTTACTGTTACTGTTTTAAAATGTTCCTAGATTTAAGTAACTTATCTGTATTATGAATAATGTATTGGAATTAATTCCGTCAACAACAAAATAAATAAATAAATTCACACATCGTCAAATGCACGCTCGTCGATTGACCCTACTTCGAACATGGCCATATTTTAGTAATTGATTAATTTGGTCATCCTTTGTCTATCTTGGCCTTTTTCGACTTATTTTTCATTTACACTACTTGTATATATCTTTTCAACCATTCTTCCTTATTAAGTGACTAATATTCAATATTATATTTATTTTACAAGTGTATGAATTACTTCTTCTGTAAGGTAGATTCCCAGCTGTCCTTCCATCTTTTAGGAGGTCTTCCACGAGGACGAGTCCCATGAGGCTGATTATGTATTGCAATATAGAAGAGTCTGGTGGTGTTCATTCTTTGGACATGACCGTACCAATCCGACCTTTTTTCTCTACTCCAACTTATTTTTTTATAAAACTTGTACTTTATAATAATTATTTAAATATTCAAATAATGAACCCGTTCTAAAAACCTTGAATATTTCGCCTGTTAGTTAATTTTCCCATCTACATAATTTGGAGAATTGTCAGCTTAAAATTATTTTCTTTGAAAATTTATGACTTACCAAATTCTTTCCAAGAAGGCAAACAGCGTTTTGGGATTGCTTTTTTTATAATTCAGCCAAAGTTATGATTAAATTTTAAGAACGTATTTATGAAGCTGGGTTAACTGTGGCTATATACTTAAAATTAAAGCCAAAATTAGAAAATTATACTTTTATATCTAGCACTTGCGATACATTGTCTTCCTATATTGATTGACGATTTTCTAGCAAGGTAAAACATTTCACTCCTCTCATAAATTCATGTTTTTATGTAACCAAAAACTAACCATCACGTCGTCTCTCCAAAGGGGTAGGTAGAAAGAATTGTCTGCCACACTTTTTTTTCCTGACATATTTCTCTCGTTTCCTCAACATTCGTACATCATGTCATGCACGCACGTCGATTTCTCTGACTCCTAACGTGACCAACATTTAATATTTGATTTATTTGATCGTGACACGTTTTCCTCGGTCTTCCACAAATTTGTACTCCATTCACATCGCTAACGTACACTTTCTTAAACAATATTTTCTGATCCGTGCGTTTCGTATGTCCAAATCAACGCATTGATCCTTTCAGAATTGTAGTCATAATAATTTCTTTCGCTCTACTCGTACATTCCTTTCTGATATCAGCATCTGAAATTTTCACGTTCACCGTTTTACCACAAATACATCACAGTTATATCACAATTTTTAATACACACTTTTTGAGAATGTCGGGACAGTTGTTTAGCCAACAGATGTTGGCACCATCAGGTATTACAAACAACTGTTGTTTGTAACACCAGATGATACTAACACGTGTTGGCGAAACAGCTGTCGCGACATTCTCAAGAATTGAATATTAAAAAAATGTGATATTGTAACAATGTTGTAAATTTAACATTTGATATATACAATATTTTGAATGTATACAAATACTTTTAGACGAATACTGGATTTTACCCATTGCGGGTTATAAATTAAAGAATTAATTGTATCTCAATAGAGACGAAGATGCAAATTGGAAACAGAATATGGTTGATCGAGGCGTTTCTAGGACCTATGACCTGTCATTGGTTGGGTTAATCGCACGTTTTATGTAATACAACATTCCCCATTCCACCTCTTCTTACGACCACCACGTCTGACAAATTTTTGGAAGTTGTATATATGTTAATCTGTAACACCACCCTTTACATGGTACTTTCAATCTACACACTAGCGCCATCTATGAAGATTGTATTTTAAGCATTAAGCAAAAGATTTAATATATAATTTATACTTAATTTTATTATAAGCGTTCAAATTTCTATGCGTTTATTGGGTCTATTAAATGTTTACTAAAAAAATTACACTCACAATATATTTTATGGAAAAAATTGTAACATAATTAGAAGGAAATTATTTTAATTAATTCTTTGCGAATTTTCCTTTGTTGTACACGAAAGAATACCTTTATTTAAAACAAAGGGGAGCAAAAGTTTTGATAACACGGAATAAATTAATTACAAATATTTTACCCATTTTACAATTTTCAAGTTAAAAGCTCCCGAAGACGTTTGACGATTTCTTTATTGAAAACTTTGGAAAACTTTCTCACTTTGGTGACTCGAGGAACATGGATCCTTATTTTGATAATTAAATTGATAGGCGATATTGACGTTGGCGGAACTTTTCAACCTTTTAAAACTTCTCAAACACGTTTTTAAAATTAATTACATTCTAATTTATACAATTATTCTTAAACAGTGATAAACGATTCTGATTTAAAGTTTTAAAAGCTCTCAAATAAATTTAAACTTATATCTTTTTTTTTGTTAGTTTGCCAATTGTATTGTACATTCCGAAAGCTGATATTACGTCTATTAACAAATTGAAAAATACGAAACTTTTTTTTTTTAGTTAATGATATAATATACAAAGTGTATTAAGATTTTAAATATGGAAATATGTAAAAATAATACACATCCTATAAAATACAAAAATTTCAAAATTATCATTATAATATTTTAGGTAATCCATTGTTTTGGCGGAAACACTCTGTTTCAATCAATTCACTTTGATATTTCAAACAAGCGGAAACACTTTGATATTTAACATTTATGATATTTAACACTTCACTTATACGAGTATAGTAAGATAATTGTTATATTTTTATTACAGTATTTAAACCCCTATTTGACGTTTTTTAAGTGACTGAGAAGAAAACGTAAATGGAGGTAAAAAAGGAAGAAAATATTATTAACTTGTGGTGCTCCTGTAAATTTGGAGATATTTCGTATATAAGTGAATTGTTTTCGTCATTTTAATTGTTGCCGCACTTTATAATAGTTAATTGTGACACGTAATACGTTTATACTGTTTTGCTGTTAAAATTATATTAGTTTTTTCGTTTTTATAAAGAATTTTGACAGGTGTCAAAATCAATTTTTCATTTGTTCCAATGACAATTTGAATAATTTCTTCAATATTATTTTTAAGTTCTTGCTGTGTAAGTGCCTAATTACAGCTAATTTAAAAAAACGGTGGATACGTGTAACATAAATTAAATTAACACAAAAGTCCGGATTGTCCATGTCAACATGTGCAACATCGAAAAAACATAATGTGTTATTACATTATGTGCTAAATTAAAAAACGGTGGAAATGTGGAACATAAATTAAATAAACAATATTTGCACCATCTAAAAAGAACATTTTGTGTTAAATTATTTTTATTTTGTTATTTTATATCATTGTATATTATTTGTTTTAGATTTATTTTGTGGGTGTTGGACGATCGAAGTGTGCGCGGGAGATGCCTATTGGTGGCGATGAGGTTCACAACCCATCACAATGCGTCTCCCGCGGGGTGAAAAGAGAAGGATGGAGTGCCGCATCAGTAAAAGTGGGACAGTCCATTCTTTCTGCCTACCCTTTCGGGGAGACGGCGTGATGGTTAATTAATTAGTAATTAATTAATTTCAGATTGGATCTCCAGGCGTTGTCTAGCAGTATGATAATTGCGTAAGCCTTTTACATTGCATTAATAAAAAAATTCTGCTTAATGCTTACATATATTCTTAATAGATGGCGCTAGTGTAGATTGACCTAAAAAATGTGAAGTGTTTCTTAACATAGTAGCATATAAACGTCTTTCAAAAAAATTGTCACACGTGGTGGCCGTAAGAAGGACGGAATGGGGAATGTTGTTAATATAAAGCGATCGCTCAACCCAACCAATGACAGGTCATAAGTCCTGTCAACGCCTCGACTGCCATATTCTGTTTCCAAAAAACAATTTACATCTTCGTCTCTATTGAGATATAATTAATCCTTAAAAATGATTAACCCGCAATGGGTAAAATCCAGTATTTGTCTACAAGTATTTGTATACATTCAAAAAACAAATTGATTTTTCAACATTATTAATTGTTTAAACAAATCTCTGTTATAAATATCACAATTGATTATATTTTGTCGCGAAAGCTGTTTCGCTAACCTATGTTAGCATAGTCAGTTGATTGTAAGACCTGACGAGTGTAAGAACTGACCTTACATCGGTTAGCAAAACTGTTGTCGCGACAAAATATAATCAATTGTGATATTTATAACAGGTTTGTATTTAAACAGTTAATGCTTATATTTTATTTCATCTTAAATTTTAAGTTTATTTTTTATTTTGGAATCTTAAAATTATTTATGTATTCTTCTTCTTCTTTCCGTGTCCTGTCAGGTCTTTCCAACGTTGACTATCACCCTTGAGTCGGCCTCCCTGTCCTGGGCAGCTCGGAACAGCTCATCCATGGTCCTCAGCCCTGTCCACTCTCGGATGTTCCTCAGCCAGGAAATCCGCCTTCTCCCAACACCTCGTCGACCCTCAATCTTACCCTCCAAGATCAGACCCAAATATATTTATTAATAGATTAAACTAAAATCCAATGACTCTTTATTTGACGTTTGAACTTCACTTTGGATTTTTCAAATATTATACTTTAAAATTTTAATTGTATCTCAATAGAGACAAAGACGCAAACTGGAAACTGAACATGGATGATCAAGGTGTTTACAGGACTTATGACCTGTCATTGGTTGGGTTAAGCGCACGCTTTATGTAATTACAACATTTCCCATTCCACCTTTGTTATTATGATCATGCATGACAAATTTTTGGAAGATGTATATATACTTCAAAATCCATATCTATCTTCACGTGTCAGTTTCAATCAGCCATCTATGTAGATTTGGTTGCACTTGTGAATTTTTTCAAGATTAACCTATACAACCGACCCACTAACGCCATTTATGGAGAATGATTTTCGGCATTTAGCAAACTACCTTATTAACACAATGCGAAGGCTGTCGCCTAACATATTGTTAGAAGCCGCCAGGAGTATTATTCCATTCTATATGCCAAAGAATTGACTGATGAAATTGACTGATCAAAGAATTGAGGAGTATTATTCTATTCTATATGCCAAAGAATTATACTTTGTATAATTCAATCTATTTGTAATGATTATTCCTAATTTAATAAATAATTAAGCCTCGTAATGTGGATTCGATTTTTTTATTACTAATATTTATTTATTTGTGATTCATAGCTAAAATGTGTTGGAAAGCGTGGAAAAGAAACGTGTTAATGTTCGTTATGGAGCTGGTGTGTTTATTAAATAATTAAAATTAATAATATTTGTGATAAGGGCTGGGCCCTACAGTGTCATAGTTATAATCCATTTAAATTATTGCCGTTAAATGTCTACACGATGCAAGAAAGATGAAATGTGGGCTGCCATGACGAGGTCCATTGAGATTTTGGTTGCTTTCTTCGAATATTATTCATCGAGGTAAGTAATCCTTTCGTTTTTATGATTTTTGTTTTCAGGGTGATTTACAATTTAACGTTTTTTTCTTAAATTTCATAGATATGCATTTACCATAGCTTTTCAACCCACTAAGGCGCAGAAATCTTAACTTGAAACTCCGACAAAGAATGATTAAATGTTATATTTGGTCTATTCTACTATATGGCTGCCAAACCTGGACTCTGAATGTGAATGTAATGAACCGGTTTTTTTATATGTGAATTCTACACAAGACTAAAGACAGTGTGATAATCACACTACCATCGCCGGGAATCGAACCCGACACTTACGGTGTGGTCGATCCACTTGCTACTCAGCTACGAAGGTTTAATTTAATTATTACTAATATTATATATTGTTTCCTGAACAATGATGTAAAACTCCATATTCAATCATTAATACGAATGAAAACGCCAGTTTTCTAGAAGTTTTATTATATTTTATAGGAATGGTATTTTTCACCCTTCTAAGGCATTATCAAATGGGACGAAATTTTAACTCGTTGTAATTTATGTACACTAGTAAATGGAGCAGAATATGGTAATTAACGAAAATTTATGTGATTTTATTAACTTGATGCATTGTTGGTTAAACCAAAGGTTCTGCTCAACTTTTCGGTGTTTGAGTTTTATTCGCTGGTAATGATTCATTTGGTTTGCAATGTCAGCTACCTTCAACTTATTTATTGTTTCTTGAACAATGATGTAAAACTCCATATTAAATAATTAATACGAAAGAAATCGTCAGTTTTCTAAATGTGTCATTCCCATGTAAAATATAATAAAACTTCTAGAAAACTGACGTGTTTATTCGTTTGAATTAATTACTAATGTTTATTGCTGGTGTATGTTTATATAATGACTGTTAGTTTATTCTTTTGAATCTGGTCACACACTACGAGTCAGACTCGTTATTGCGTCCGACAGGGTAAATATTGTCCGTTTTATTTTGTGGGTTATCAAAATATTAATTGGTACATGAGAATATTCACGCATACAATTTACGGTTATTAGCCAATAATATTGTATTGATGCCGATTCTGTTTACCAATCTAATTAATGTTTATACTATGTGGTCCATTTCAGTGTCCCCTTAACAGGAGATATTGTGTACCGATATCGTTGTTAGTATGATTGTGATTGCTATTGTGACAACGGGGGATTTGACAATTAGTAATCAACAATTCGTTGATTGCGAGTTGTTTTATGAATGTGATAGTTCTTTGAGATGTAAATGTGTTATTTTTTTTAATAATTTAAATAGCACATGGACAAATGTATAACCGAAGCATGGAACTGATAAAAAAGTATGAATGTAGAATAAATGCAGTAGTAATAAGATAAAAAGGCAGTGCACAATGGTGTTCTTATACCGACCCTTATTTATGGAAGCAAAGCATGGAACTGGCAAAAGAAGCATGAAAGTAGAATAAATGCAGTAGAAATGAGATCTCTTAGACGAATGTGTGGATACTCTGTGTATGATAGAGTGTCGAACGAAAATATAAAGAATGATTGCGATGCGAATGATGGTGTTATGAACAAAATAATAAAAGGATCGTTAAGATGGTTTGGACATATGGAAAGAATTAATGAAAAAAGTGTTGACGATGGAAATGGAACCAGAAAAAGAAGAAGACCTAGGAAAACGTGGCACGATCAAATAAATCAAATATTAAATGTCGGTCGCGTGAGGAGTCGGCGAAATCGACGTGCGTGCATGACAAGATGTATATGAATGTAGAGGAATCGAGAGAAGTATGTCAGGACAGAACAGTGTGGCGGCAATTTCACTTCTTACTTGCATAAGACCTCCATCTTAAGTTGCATGTTAAATTTATAATAAAAACTAAACAAACATAATTTTTAATCGGATTGCTCAATTTTCTCTTTTCTCCTTAAATACCCTTTCTATAATACTTTTTCCAAACCTATAGATATAATATAATACAACACTTCGTATTTAACCACGGTTTGGTTATTATAATTGATGCTTACTAGTTTCGCTTGTACTCAAGCTTCATCAGGGCTAGAAAATAACTTGATGTTATATCCACTTGATGAAGCTTGGGTCCAAGCGAAACTAGTTGGCATCAATTATTATATAATATCCATACCGTTGTTAAATTTGAAGTGTTTAATTTTTTTATATCTATAAGTTTAAAATACCTAACCACAAAATGAGTGCTTCATATAAAAAAAAACGTAAGATATCTCTCCAATAATATTTTTTCTGAACTCACAACTCATCCAATTGAAAAATATAATTCGTAACAAAGATAACGACGTTAAAATTTTGCATCTTAATAATAGAAACATTACTTTGAATAAAGCTGAAAAATGTGATATTATAAACAACTAAACAAACCTATTTTTAAGTCCAATATTTAATTTGTTTCCACCTCCCATAATTCTAACTAAATTACAATTAACCTTACACCTTGAATTTATTCCTCCCTCTTACAATTTTTTCCATTGTTCTATTTTATTTAGTGCAGGCATATTAATTTAAATTTCTACTCTGAGAAGGGGCTTTTGTTTCTCAAAACATATTCAAAGTAAAAAAAAAGTTTTTTCCATATTCATCATAACTTTGTGTTGCGAATAAATTGAACTTTACTTCACAAGTGCTGTTAATAAAAAAATAAACATTGTGCAAAAAAGTGTAGTGAAAAATAGATGTTGTAACAATCTTCGAAACGTAGATCGAATATGGAAACTATGCAACACGAATATGCGAAAGATTTGGAATTAAATTTATTAACAACTTATTCTAAAAACAAGCACATGCGAAGAATCTAGTCTGGAAAAACAAGCACATGCGTATCGACAGCAAGATCAGAATATACAAAACATGCGTGCGACCCATCATGACGTACGCTGTAGAGACGCGGGCTGACACTGTGCGAACCAAGGGACTACTTAGAACATCGGAGATGAAGGTCCTAAGATCAATTACTGGAAAAACCCTCCGAGATCGTGTCCGCAACGCAGACATAAGGAAAACCTGCGAAATAGAGGATATCGTTCAGTGGAGTAGATCCAGAAGAAGAGACTGGAGGGACCATGTAGCCCGAATGAATGGTGATAGACTCGCGTATACAGCCGCCTATGAAATCCCTTCCGGACACCGCCCACCTGGAAGACCGCCTAAGAGATGGAGGGACAGCTGGATCTCATCATCCGACGAGATATGATTTCTGTGTCACAGATCGTCAGATCTATCAAAAGAAGAAGAAGAAGAAGAACAACTTATTGTTTCTAGAACAATAATAGTATGTGTCTAGAACAATAATAATAGAAGTAAAAAAATTTAATAGATGTGTTACAAGATACAAGATACTTTTATAAGGATTAATTGTATCTCAATAGAGACGAAGATGTAAATTGTTTTCTGGAAACAGAATATGGTGGTTGATGCACTTCCAGGACTTATGACCTGTCATTGGTTGGGTTAAGCGATCGCTTTATGTTAACAACCTTTCCCTTTCCGCCCGTCTTACGATCACCACGTCTGCCAAATTTTTTAAAGATGTATATATGCTACTATGTTAAGAAAACTTCACATTTTTCAGGTCAATCTACTCTGCAATTATCGTACAGTGCTAGACAACGCCTGGGATGTCTCTCCAATTTTTATGCTTTTAACTTGGACCAGTTTTTATACAACATTTTGAATGTATACAAATACTTGTAGACAAATACTGGATTTTACCCATTGCGGGTAATTTTTATTTTTTATATAAAGATTAATTGTATCTCAATAGAGACGAAGATGTAAATTGTTTTTTTTTAAACAGAATATGGTAGTCGAGGCGTTGACAGGAGTTATGACCTGTCATTGGTTGGGTTAAGCGATCACTTTATGTTAACAACATTCCCCATTCCGGCCTTCTTACGACCACCACGTCTGACAAATTTTGAAAGATATATATATTATTATTATTTATTATTATTATTATTGAGGGTAACAAACAGCAAATACAGTATATTAATATAGATGGTGATGCCTATTGGTGGCGATGAGGTTCGCAACCCATCACACCGCGTCTCCCGCGGGGCGAAAAGAGAAGGATGGAGTGCCGCATCAGTAAAAGTGTGACAGTCCATTCTTTCTGCCTACCCTTTCGGGGAGACGGCGTGATGGTTAGTTAGTTAGTTTTTTAAAAAAACAAAGTTTAAGCAGTTTCGAAATAGCAATAAAAAAAATAGTTTAGATTGCTGAAAATGCATTAAAATTTAAATAACATACAGTGTTAATAGTTTCAACTTACAATGATTTCAATAACAAAAAACTTCGTATCTCGGGGGTATATTGTATAAAAAATTCTAATCACGTTCCATGAAATGATATAACATACAAATGTCGATACCCTTTATGTATAATTTTACATAAATATGCAAATGCCATGAAAAAATATAACAAGAAACCCTTCGTAACTAACTAACTAACCATCACGCCGTTTCCCTGGGAGGGTAGGCAGAGAGGATGGGATATAAACACACTAAACACACAGTTAATATAAACACACAGAGACAACAAAACAAGGCCTATGCTACCACAAATATTATGTATCAACTGACATAAGGTTAAATATATAGGAAGAATAAAGTAACACTTTGATAAGTTAAAGAGAAAGCTAGTAGTACTAGTAATAATGAATAATTAAAGATAAAATATATCATTTTAAAATGTAAAAAAAGAAAAAGACAAGAAAAGAAAAAGTAGAGTAACTAGTTTTATTCACCCCGAAGGGTTGCTCCAACCATTTTTTTAAAAATCACTTTCTTTTCTATTTTAAATATGCTACTATGTTAAGAACACTTTACATTTTTTAGGTCAATCTACACTAGCGCCATCTATTCAGATTAAAATTGAATGTCTTAAAGTAAAAAACAAAAAGTAAATATTGTTTCACAAACTTACACATTTTACCTGTTTAATTACATATCTGACATACAAAATCTGAAAAGTTTTCACAATATAAATATTCCCAACTCCTTGCACATGGTACGAGAGTAAAACGTTAAAACGTAATAACTGCTAAGTGTACATGTCGCCATGTCGTTTCGCATGATAAAGCAGAATCCTACACACTGAAATTACCGACGTAACTCAAAATGGAGGTCGTATATCATGGAACTTTTTCATATTGCCGTGATGAAAATCTGTAAATGTCCTGAATTATATTTTTGCATACAGTGTGCCGGGAAATGTTTTTTAAGTAGTTTTTTTATTTATTCTTCTTATTCGTAAATGGTGAACGTTTGGAGCAAGTAGATGAGTTCGTGTATTTAGGTAGTATGTTCACAAGAGATAGCCGAGTGGAGAGGGATATTGAAAGAAGGGCTGGGGCAGGTAACAAAGTGAATGGTGCACTTAAAGTTGTCATCGCAAACAAAAACCTATTCAAAAAAGCTAGAATGGCAGTGCACAATGGTGTTCTTCTACCGACCCTTATGTATGAAAGCGAAGCATGGAACTGGCAAAAGAAGTATAAAAGTAGAATAAATGCAGTAGAAATAAGATCTCTTAGATGAAAGTGTGAATACTCTCTGTATGATAGAGTGTCGAATGAAAATATAAGAAGCGAATGCGGTGCGAATGATGGTGTTATGAACAAAATATTGAAAGGATCATTTAAGATGGTTTGGACATATGGAAAGAATGAATGAAGAAAAAATGGTAAAAAAAATTATATGTTAACGATGTGAATGGAACCAGAAATAGAGGAAGACCGAGGAAAATCTGGCACGATCAAATAAATCGAATATTGAATGTCGGCCATGTGAGGAATCAGAGAAATCGACGCGCGTGCTAGACACGATGTATGAATGTTGAGGAATCGAGAGAAATATGTCAGGAAAGAAAAGGGTGGCAGTCCATTCTTTCTGCCTGATGAATGAGACGGCGTGATGGTTAGTTAGTTTGTTTTGTTTTATTCTTCTTCTTCTCCTTGTCAATCCTAGGCCTGTTCAAATATCATCAAATATCATATCATCAGCTCATTATTTTTGGAATCTAACGATGCTGCCTTTTCTTTGTCGTGGTTACCACGTCAAATTCAAATCGTGAAAAAAAATGTTATTGAAACGCATACCCAGTAATCGTGTTTATTAGTCTACTAATTACCCAAATACAGAATTTCAAGTTTCTACGTTTATTATAACCCGTGCCGACTTGGCCTCAAAGTTTGAGAAAAAAGCTGCTTAAAGTATATTTTAAATATACTTGTAGATGATCACTAAAAACCACTATGTTAGATAAATATTGATGAAAACAGAAATTTATATAATGGTTTTCTTGTAATTATCTAAAAATATTAAAAAAATTATATTCATTTCGATATTTTCTTTTCAATGTCTCTTTTTTATAGTCTGGATAAATTGTTCTATGTTCTTGCATACAACATAATAAGAACTGCTTTCTTCATCTGCGCTAATCAAACCATGAAAGTCTGTCATTAGTTTAACAACTCTTTCATCTGTGTAATTAACTGCTTTTAACCTTATTTTTAGCTTTCACAAACGCCGCGTTGTCTTTCTATGATAAAATTTCTATAAGGTTATATATACTTATAATAGAAATTCTTGAAGGAAAATACTATTAAACTCGTTGTATGAATATGGAGGAAGCTAGAGGTGTATGTCAGGATAGAGTAGTATGGCGGTCCATTATTTTTGGCTAACCCTGTGGGGAAACGGCGTGATGATTTGTGTGTGTGTATAAATTCATAATTGGTTCTCTTGCGAAACTGTATCTCCATTTAAAGAAAAATTATCAATAAAAGACATAGCAATATCACAAATATTCCTCGTCACAAATATATGCGTCCACATTACCGACATCCAAAGGCTCTTATTTTATATATAATGTATTACATCTCCAATAAGTCGTCTAGATTACATGCAAAAGTTTCAAGGAAAATCTTATAATACGGGCTTATGGGGCGGACTTATAGACTTAGGTGAGCGTAATAACGTTTCAAATTACGAAAGCATTTAAATGCCTTCGAGAGGAGAACCTTCATAAGGGAACACGTGGAATTTCGAAAGTATACTTTGTAAGACTTCTTTTTGAGTTACACTCCTATATTTTTGCCATGCAAAACTATCACTCGTTCAACAAAGATAACGGAGTTGAAATTTTACACATAAATAGTAGAAAAATAACTTTAAATCTAGAAATTTTAGTGGCACGATCAAATAAATCAAATATTGAATGTCGGCCACGTGAGGAGTCAGAGAAATCGACGCGCGTGCATGACACGATGTATGAATGTTGAGGAAGCGAGAGAAATATGTCAGGAAAGAAAAGTGTGGCAGTCCATTCTTTCTGCCTACCCCTTCGGGGAGACGGCGTGATGGTTAGTTAGTTAGTTAGTTAGTTAGAAATTTTAGGAACTAAAAAGGCCATTAAAAACAACGAAAATATAATAAAAAACCAACTTAACTTCTAGTCCCATGATTGATTTATTTCCCCTGACTCATAATTCTAACAACAATTTACTCTGATGACTCCAACTCCGACTCGAACCTCCAATCTCTCGTAACAATTTCGCTGTATCCCTCACTTCATCTTCCCATCGCAGCCTTGGTCGTCCAATTGGTCTTCTACCACCTGGGTGCCACTCCAGCAATCTTTTTGGGGTTCGCGATGACGGCATCCTCTGCACGTGACCGGCCCATCTCAGTCTATTCAGTCTGACCTGTGTGGAGAGACAGGGAGCTTTGTAAATATAGTACAGCTCGTCATTATGCCGCACTCTCCAGCCTTCACCGTCATTCACAGGTCCTAGAATTCTGCGCGGCACCCTTCTTTCAAAAGTATCCAGTCGTTCTGCGGATTTCGCTATCATTGTCCACGCCTCACACCCATAAGTCACCACAGTTCGGACGATTGTCTTATGCAGAGTCATTTGGGTATTTCTGTGTACGTTTCTTGATTTGAGCACTAGTTTGTTTTGTGGCCAATTGTGATTCTTCTTTCGATTTCCTTGTGACCTTCGTTTTATTTTATTATAGACTATCCCAGGTAAGTGAAGTCCTCCACCATCTTAAAGTTGTATCTATCCTTGAATCTGATGGTTCGCCGTGAGTTATGGGTTTCATTCCTGGTTTGTTTCATTATTTCTGTATTTTCTTCGTTTATCTCTAAGCCCACTTCCCTGGCTGCTGTCTCTAAAGGCTCAAATACTTCTTGTACGGCTGCTAGGAATCTTCCTACAATGTTAAGGTTGTCTGTTTATCCTATGATCTGGCTGCTTTGAAAATACCAGTATCTTTTCCTTTGTCTCTCATGCCACATCCTCGACCTCGTATATTTCTCTTATTCTTGATTTCCTTATTCTATCGCGCAGTGTCTTGCAAGATATGTTTCTGAGCGTCTTAATTTCTGACACTCTGAGCGCGTTCTTTATGATTGCGGTATCCCCTACCCTACAATCAATACCTTAGTTCATGATTGGGTCTTCCGTAGTCCTTAGTGTAAAATGAATTAATATAAAAATGTTTATTTAATAATAGTTGAGGTCCCAACGTCATTTGCATGATTATTCTGTCCTCGCCATGCTAGAAAATTCGATAAATTCATAAGGACCAGCGCTATGAATTATTCATTCAAAGGATCAGAGCGCAGAGGCTCCTAGCTACTAAATCTGAAGTCATCATTGGCGGCATGTGATATTTAAAAACTAAATATTGTACCTGTAAAAGCACAACGTATACATATACTGAAACTAACTAACTAACTAACCATCACGCCGTCACCTCGGAGAGTTAGGCAGAAAGAATGGACCGCAACACCATTTTGTCCTGACATATACAGCTAACGCTTCCTATACACTCATACACGTGTAATGCACGCGCGTCGATTTCTCTGACTCCTCACATGGCCGACATTCAATATTTGATTTATTTGATCGTGCCACGTTTTCCTCGGTCTTCCTCTATTTCTGGTTCCATTTACATCGTTAACATTTTTTTTTTTTTTAACATTCTTTCTTCAATCATTCTTTCCATATGTTCAAACCATCTTAATGATCCTCTCATTATTTTGTTCATAACACTATCATTCGCACCGCATTCACTTCTTATATTTGCATTCGACACTCTATCATACACAGAGTATCCGCACATTCGTCTTCGAGATCTCATTTCTACTGCATGTATTCATCATCCTTCTTTCTTTCATCCTTCTTTTGCCAGTTCCATGCTTCGCTTCCATACTTAAGGGTCAGCACAAGAACACAATTATGCACTGCCATCTTAGCTTTTTTGGATAGGCTTTTGTTTGCGAAGACAACTTTAAGTGCACCATTTAATATGTTGCCTGCCCCAACCCCTTATTTGAATTTCCTTCTCCACTCTCCCATCCTTTATAAACATACTTCCTAAATAAACAAATTCATCCACTTGATCCAGATTTTCGCGCATCGCGCGTCGTCCGCATTCAACAAACAGCTTACTGACACACCGTTCATTTTTGCACCTGCTTCCAACCCTTTCAGTTCTTTTATACACCCTTTCAGCTCTTTCGCAAACAAAAGCCTATCGAAAAACCTTAAATGGTAGTGCACAATGGTATTCTTGTATCGACCCGTATGTATGGAAGCGAAGCATGGAACTAGCAAAAGAAGAATGAAAGTAGAATAATTGCAGTAGAAATGAGATCTCTAAGACGTATGTGTAAGAGTAATGCGTGGAATGAAAATATAAGAAGTGAATGCGGTTCGAATTGAAGTGTTGTAAAAAAAAAATGAAATGAGCCTTTAGATTGTTTCGACACATGGAAAGAATGAATAAAGAAAGAATGTTTAAAAATATACTCTTACGATGTAAGTGAAACTAGAAATAGAGGAAGACCGAGGAAAATGCGGCACGATCGAATAAATCAAATTTTCAGTGTCTACCGCGTAAGGAGTCGGAGTGTGCATGAAACGATATATGAATGTTGTAAAATCAAGAGAAGTATGTGTGGCTGTCCATTATTTCTGCCATTACTTCGGGGAGACAGCGTGATGGTTAATTAGTTAGTTAACTGAATTTATAAAAAGACCTTTGCGATTTTCACATTTTCTCGTATAGAAAATTTTCCTTATTTCTTAAATGAAAACTATTTAAATTTGAATGTATACGTGATTATTTTGTTGGTTGTACAGAGATTTTTATTTATATATACATACTTAGGAAATTGAAAATAACTTTGTTTAATCCACTAGTTATTTAAAAAAATATTAAAAAACACGACATGTTTCGGAGGATACCTCCATCTTCAGGTGTAAAAATATATATTTTTTTTTATACTTGAAGATAGAAGTATCCTCCGAAACATGTCGTGTTTTTTTTATATTTCTTTATAATTAGTGGATTAAACAAAGTTATTATCAATTTCCTAAGTATATTACTATGGAACTCCACAGTGTTAATGCCAATATGTTGATTTATATAAATATTAGTGACAAATTTTATTAGCCTTGCGAGGGCATTCTCAGATTGAGTTTGACAGCAACCGTTTTATTATTTTTACAGCGACCGGTTTCATCAGACTAGCTAGCATTGACAGACTTGTCTGCCAGCTAGCCTGGCTGCCAAAATAAAGTTTAATTGTAAATATTTATTTATAAAATACATATTTTTACTTAATTATTGTTTAAAATGAACTTCTGTATGCCGACGGGATAAAGGAAGATGGAGACAGCGGTTTACTAAATGGAGTCCAAGGTTAGCCCGGAGAAGTGTCAAGAGACAGCTCACCAGGTGAAGCGATGATATTGTGGGAACGGCGGGAAGGGTTTGGAGATGGAGAACACTAGCGGGAGACCGAGAGGGATGGCGTGGGGGTGGAGAGGCTTACGTCCAGTAGTGGATGGAGACAAGCTGACGAAGAATTAGATTATCTTAGTGACTTAAAGTCTCACCCTACTCCACTGAAGGATATAATGCTCTAGGAGACATATCTATTATTAATCTATGAAATTCGTCTAAATTGTGTTTACCTAGACCCGTGATCCGAACATTTTGTACCCGTTAATTCGTAATGTAGTCATCATTTCGAAAATGCGTTGTCTAAACTTGTCTAAATTAATTTAATCGATTTGACAATGAAATCAAAATCTTTCCAAATCGATGCCTTCGAATTAAATGGAAGCTTTTAAATAGTTTGCTCTGTGTATAAAACAGCTTAATTTATAACGAAAGTTTGAAACAAAAATATCTCTTTGTGTTAACAAAGCGTCTATCGTTAATTGAATTCCAATTTAGTGGATTAGTTTTACGCAATCGATGTTGTTTTTTTACATGAATTTAGTAATTTTTAATGTTATTTTAACAAGGTCGACTGTTATTTTAAAAAATACAGTTATTTTTAGTTTGGAGGTTGAAAAATTATTATTTAAACAATGGTAGATAACTCCGATAGTATAATTAAACTAACTAACTAACCTGGAAAGGACCGTTATTTACTAACAAACCTCTCTCGCTTCCTCAACGTTTATATATCATGTCATGCACATATATTGATTTCTACGAATTTTTACTTGGCCGATATCTAATATTTCATTGATTTGATCGTGCCACGTATTCCGCAGTCTTAATGTTTTTCTTATTCAACTTTTTGAACGCTAAGGCATTAACACTGTGGAATTCCAAAGTAATATACTTAGGAAATTTAAAATTACATTGTTTTATCCACTATTTATTTAAAAAATATTAATAAACACGACATGTTTCAGAGGATACCTCCATCCTCAGGTGTAAAAATATAATTAAAACTAATCAATGAAAGACAAATAAGAAAAAGAGAAAAAAGCATTTAAAATTCGGCACTATAATTTTATTTTAAAAATTAACCTAGGCTATTTTATATAAGTACTTATATTTTTTTTATGAGTAAGAACTAATAAATAATATTTAATAATACATATATGATAATAATATAATTTTTAAAAAAAATAATAAAAAATTGCAATTTAGAAAAAACATATGTACATTTGAAAAAATATAATTTACATAGAAATTAATAAATGATTAATTTGCATTTGATTGCAAATGGGAGCTCGGGAGATCAAATGTAGACAAAGTATTTAAGGAAAAAGGAGTAATATGAGGAATCTGATAATTAATTATGTTTTCTTTATTGTTTCTTGAACAATTACGTAAAACTCCATATTCAATTATTAATATGTATGAAAAACGATAGTTTACAAGGAGTTTCATTATAATATTATATTTATGTATGACATGTTTCGCCCTTCTAAGACCTTTTTTAAAATAATGTGAGAAACAGTTCGTGGTTGCTTTTATACCCGAGTCGAAGTAGCAAAATTCAGGTGACTCAATAAATGTTAATAGTAATTAATATGTAAGACCGAAAAATATTGGATTAAAATTCCTGGAATGACTTAGCAAATATTTTGACTGGTATCGTTTCTGACTCTTAGGCTTATTGCCAATGTAACAGCTTCAAAGACCATAAGTACCAACTGGCAGAACACAAGTTTCATGGACTTTTCGTTTCAGGTTGATCGGTATTTTCCGGTTTTTAAGGATGTAACCCATATTATATACACTAAATGGATTCAACGACCTGTAATAATAATAAATTGTATAATTTATAGAGCGCCATTTTTATGAATGACTCATCTCAAGGGCGCTGTAGAAAATGCTCCGTTTTATGAACTAGATAAAAATAATAATAAACATATTTAGTATGAGGGCTGAATCTGACGTAGTCGATCAGCCCTTCCTATTAGGAAATGATAATTTGAAAAGGTGCGTTTTGAGGCTCGATCTAAACTCTGACTGATTATCTATGCACTTAAGGTCTGCTGAAAGATTGTTCCAGACTGAAGGGCCGGCTACCGCGAAGGCTCGGTCGCCAAAGTTTGTGCTTGGACAGAGTTTTGGCACAGTCAATTTACCGAACGCAAAAGACTTCAGGTTCTCGTTGTTGCATAGTTCAGATATATAAGCTGGTGTCATTCCATGCAACGCCTTGTAGACCGTCCAGCAGAGCTTGTATATTATCCTTTCTGGACATTTCAACCAGTGGAGCTCCTTGAGATGCTGTGTTATGTGACAATTCTTTGGCACACCCCTTATCAGTCTTGCTGCTGCATTGAATGCAGACTGGAGTTTATTTGTTTGCAGTTTAGGGATGTTGGCGTAGTAGACTCCATTGCAGTAATCTAGTCGGGACACAGCGAAGGAATTGATTAATGTTTTAAAACTATCAACGGGAATATTTATTTTTATGGATCTTAATTGCCTTAGATGAAAGAAGCTACTGCTGACTGTTTTATTTATTTGAGTTTTTAATGAAAGATCAGTCTCTAGATAGTCTCAGTCTGTAATATACAAAAAATATATATTATATAATATTTTACCTGTTCTCAATAGATGCCTTTAACTTCAATTGTTGTTTGTTTCATCTTTTGAAAAAAAGAACTGATTTGATTTGTTGATATTTTTCATAAGTTGCCCACTCTGAGAGATATACAAATACTAATGTCATATTATTCGCGAACACTGCTTATTCCTACGGAGATACATATATTGTGAAGCAACTTTAGGGGTAAGTTGTTGTCAGATGTGTATCTTGAGGAGGGTGTATGATTTAGTGTGAATGTTAAAGTTGTTTTCCCAGGGGTGCACTTGGAACTGGGTTACTTAACCACTTTTATCAGCTAGTAACTTAGTACCAATGACTATAATATTGTCACTAGGTTATATTTAAAAAAGATAACCTAGTGATAAAAAAACGTAGATGTGTAATGAGGTTCATTATAAAACCTGCTACCCTATTAGGTAATCTGCCAATTATTGGAAACGTATCAAGTATCGGTTCACGCTACGTGTTCATAAACAGAAATACATCACTTGATTGAAGGTTAAAACACTGTGGAACTTAACTGTGATAACCCCAGAGTTGTAAAAATAACTCTGTTTCGAAGGTAATCTCCATCCTCAGGTGTGAATATACAGAGTTATTGGTTATTGAATGCATTCCTTCTAGGAGGTTGTAGGGGAGGTGTATTTCCGAGGATTTATGTCATGTAAGGCATTATGCAAAAGTGAACCATTTTTGAGATAAAACGAATTTAAGATTTTTTTTCATTTATCGAGGTTATGTGTTTAAAAATTTATAAAAAAATAACTATTAGTTGTAATCAAACTTTTATTTTTTTATCAATTAGTGAACAACATAGGCATTTATTATCAATACAAAAACTGGATCTGTCTATCCGTATTAGGAAATACCAGACGAAAATATCAAACATTTTAATTATTTTTATTTACAAATTCTACGAAAAAGAAAGGCGATTAAAAAAATTAATCACCTTGTGCGTATTGTCAGTTGTTCTTATTGAAATTTTAAGTAACATTTAGTTACTTAATTCAATGTTTTGATGATTTGTATAATTAGACGATTATCTACTTACTTCTAGTGTAATGTTGATTTCTCTGTAGTATTAAAACCGATGTTTAATTTTAATACCTCGATTGAAAGCGAAGATTATGTAGATGTTTTTTAAAATAATCTGGACGAAAAAATTACAAGTTATTATTTTTTTAAATCGACTTTCTTTTAGAATTTGTAATTTTTTCGTGCAGATTATTTTAAAAACATCAAATAATTTTCTCTTTCTATCGAGGTATTTTAAATTACATAGAAATCAACATTACACTAGACACACTTTCACATTGCGTTAAAAAGATATTCTGTTTAATGCTTAAAATCCAATCTTCATAGATGGCGCTAGTGTGTAAATTCAAACTACCATGTGAAGTGTGGTGTTACAGATTAACATATATACAACTTCCAAAAATTTGTCAGACATGGTGGTCATAAGAAAAGGTGGAATGGGGAATGTTGTATTACATAAATCGTGCGCTTAACCAATGACAGGTCATAAGTACTGTAAACACCTCGATCACCATATTCTGTTTCCAATTTGCATCTTCGTCTCTATTGAGATACAATTAATTACACTAGAAGTAAGTAGAATATAATCGAAACACGTCTGTGCTTAAAGAAATAAAGTGTTGTAATGCCTAGTGTGATTATATTTTTTCATTCTTTTAATCTTCAAAATCACTTAAACCTCGATTTTTCTTTCGCTACTAAGAAACAGTATATAAATCGGACTGTAAACCAAATATAACGATTTTCTATTAACTCAAATATGACACTCCATGAAATATTTCCTACGATAATCACAAATTTCCCGAGTCGCTCTTATTTTTCAGGAAAGTTCTTAGTTTTTCCGATAGCAAAATGGAAGCTGTTTTTCACCGAGTATTTCCAATTCATTTGGTATATAAACAGTTCGAAAATATAAGCTACCATAATTCAAAGGTGGCTTGCAATACGAGTAAATAAATAGTATAGGAGTATAACAATTCATTGTTCCTTGATGTAAAACTCCATATAATTTTTTTTAAGGATTAATTGTATCTCAATAGAGACTAAATGTAAATTGTTTTATTTTTGGACAGAATATGGTAGTCGAGGCGTTTACAGGACTTAATGTTTACAAATAATCTTAATAGATGGCGCTAGTGTAGATTGACCTAAAAAATGTGAAGTTTTTTAACATAATAATGGTATACAAGTTCCAAAATTACGTCAGACGTGGTGGTCGTAAGAAAGGCGGAATGGGGAATGTTGTTAAAATAAAGTGGTCGCATAACCAAACCAATCTTCTTCTCTATTGAGATAAAATTAATCCCTACAAAATTTTTAACCCGCATTGGGTAAAATCCAGTATTTGTCTACAAGTATTTGTGTACATTAAAAAACCTAATTCCTTATAAAATCATTAATACGAATGAAAACTATGTTTTATACTAGTTTTATTATATGTGACTGACTTGCTTCGTTTGTTTTAGGCATTATCAAATGTTTTAAGCAGGGATGTCAGTTCATAATGCTTTAGACAGGTGAAACATGTCATTCAAATAAAATACCATCTTTTCTGCCTACTCCATCACACTTTGTCATCAATTTTGCAGAATCTGCAATCTCTTCGTTGGGTTATATCCTTAACACCCAAGTGAATGTCTCGTCTCCTCTCGAGTGATTGGTAGCCCAGCATGTCTACCTTCTGATGCCATTAAAACCTTTATAAATTCCTTTGTCATCTCACGTGTCGACTACTGCAATTCACTATATGCCGGACAACCCAAGTAGCAACTCGATAGACTGCAATCCATTATGAATGCTGCAGCAAGATTAATTTTTGGTGCATCAAAATTCACCCATATAACCTCAATGCTTTATCGACTTCACTGGCTAAGGTTACCTTAGCGAATCGATTATAAACTGTGTCTACTTATTCACAAGGCCTTACAAGGACGAGCACCCCACTACCTCACAGAACTTTGCAAGCTGATAGATTTGAACCCTCGGCAGTCAACTATACGATCTTTGAAGGAAGAAGCCACACACAAACTTCTCGTCAGTCGGAAAGAGCCACGGGTAATATCCGTACTACCTAAGACGCATCCATGACGCATATTATTTTTCATCATTATTAAACTAATTGAAAGTTAAGGCATTAACACTGTGGAATTCCATAGTAATATACTTTGGGAATTAAAAAAACATTGTTTATACCACTTATTAATAAAAACGACATATTTCGGAGGATACCTCCATCTTCAGGTGTAAAAATATAACAAAAACTAAACAATGAAAGACTAATAAAAAACGCAAAAACAAAGTACTTTGTCTACGTTTAATCTCCTAAGCTCCCATTCCCAATCAAATGCAAATTAAACATTCATTAATTTCTATATAAATTATGTCTTTTCAAATGTATGTTTTTTCTAAATTACAATTTTTTCTTAATTATATTTTCATCATGTATTATTATTATTTAATATTATTTATTGTTTTACTTTAAAAAAATAATTGTGAGTACCTACTTATTATATAATAAAAAGCCCAAATTAATTTTTCAATTTGAATTATTAACTAACTCACTAACTAGCCATCACGCCGTCTCCCCGATGGGGTAGGCAGAAAGAATGGACTGGCACACTTTTCTTTCCTGACATATTTCTCTCGATTCCTCAACATTCATACATCGTGTCATGCACGCGCGCCAATTTCTCTGACTCCTCACATAGCCGACATTCAATATTTGATTTATTTGATCGTGCCACGTTTTCCTCGGTCTTCCTCTATTTCTGGTTCCATTTACATCATTAACATATAATTTTTTTACCATTCTCTCTTCATTCATTCTTTCCATATGTCCAAAACATCTTAATGATCCCTTCATTATTTTGTTCATGACACCATCATTCATTAATTTCATTAATTTGAATTATTGTATCGAATTTTAAATGCGTTTTTTATAAGTCTTTCTATGTTTAGTTTTTGTGATATTTTTACACCTGAAGATGGAGGTATCCTCCGAAACATGTCGTGTATTTTAATATTTTTTATTCGAAAGTGGTTAAAACAATGTTTTTTTAATTCCCAAAGTATGATCATTATTAGGTTACGATTTACGTTATCGCAATGGTGCTATCTCAAAATCATATGATTGTATCTTTTGTAATTTATTAAAATTTCTATAACCTCTTGTGATGTTGTAAATTTAACAAAATTTCAGCATATATCATCGGCTTCTATCAATGCGCTAATGGCGGGGTAGCCTTTCACATTGAGTTTTAAAAAAAGATGTTCTGCTTAAAGGTCTCTGCCCACTACAACGTATCATACTATGACCGTAATAGGAACGTGTCGGGTAAAAAAATATTCTTTGTATTGAAAAGTGAAATTGTGCTGGTCGGTGACGGAACGGTCTAGTGGGCATAGTCTCATACTTTTCAATACAAAGAATATTTTTTTACCCGACACGTTTCTATTACGGTCATAGTATGATATGTTGTAGTGGGCAGAGACCTTTATGCTTAATAAACATGAATCTCCATAGATGGCGTTATTATGTAGATTATATATAGAATAGTTCTGATTTTGAAAATTTGGTTTGGTTCATATGGTGCTCCCGTCAATTTGGAGATATTTCGTGTACAAGTGGATTGATTTGGTCAATTTGATTATTGCCGCTCTTTATGATAGTTATTTGTGCCAAAAAATACGTTTTTACTGTTTTGGTGTTAAAATTATATAAGTTTTTTCGTTTATAAAAAGAATTTTGACAGGTGTAAAAATAAATTTTTCATTTGTTCCAATGACAATTTGAATAAATTCTTCAACGATATTTTTAAGTTCTTGCTGGTGTTGGATTGTTTTAAGTGCCTAATTACAGTAAATAAAATAAAAACAGGGGAATACATGGAATAAAAATTAAATAAACACAAATGTCCGGATCGTCCAGCTGACGACAAGTGCACCATCTAAAAGAACATTATGTGTTAAATTATATTTCTTTACTCGTTATTTTATTTTATATCATTGTATTTCAGATAATTTGTTTTAGATTTATTATGTAGACGTTGAACGATCGAACTGTGCGCGGAAGATGCCTGTTGGCGGCGATGAGGTTCGCAATCCATCACACCGCGTCTCTCGCGATGGCGAAAAGAAAAGGATGAAGTGCCGCATCGAGTGTGGCAATCCATTCTTTCTGCCTACCCCTTCGGGGAGACGGCGTGATGGTTAGTTAGTTAGTTAGTATATAGAATAATCTTAAAAAGATTAACATATGTAATCAAAATCTTCATAGATGGCACATTGAAACTGACATGTGAAATCTGGCATTGGACTTTAACATATATACAACTTTAAAAAATTTGTCATATACATGGTTTTAAAGAAAGATGGAATGGGGAATGTTGTAAATACATAAAGCGTGCGCTTAACCCAACCAATGACAGGACATAAGTCCTCTAAACACCTTGATCAACCATATTCAGTTTCCAATTTGCATCTTCGTCTCTATTGAGATACAATTAAATCATGAATTGATAACCCACGGTGGGTGAAATCCAGTATTCGTATACAAGTATAAGTATACATTCACAAAAAATATTGATATCACGAACGCCTGTTTTCCCTCGAAAGTTTCTTAATCCATATACCCGTTTAATCGATTTTAATAGTCAGGGTTTTCCATTCGCCATCTCCGTACAATTTTCTTACATTTCTTGATTGCTAATTCAATTTTCCTTTCGAGTCCTCCACTTCCTGGAATAAGCTGAGTAATATATTTTTAAATGAGGGAAGAAATTGGAAAACGATAATCGAAACTAGGAAGACATTCTTATTATTTTTTCATAACAGAGTTTTCTATTATTTTAAGAAAATTTTCTTTTTCTTCCTTTTCCAGCATTACTTTGTGTTGCGGATTCATAAATGAACAATTTTTATCCTTCTTTATTCGAAAAAAAATATTTTAACATCTGTCAAAACGGACAATATTCATGATAAAATTTAAATTATCCATTGTTTTGGCCGAAACACTATGATACAACATTATAAACTGTTAAATTATAAAACTCTCTTAGTTTTTATGTATCACAATTTTATTTAAATTTTTCGCGAAAGCTGTTTCATAAACCTTTATTGACATCATCAGGTGTTACAATAATTAGTTTTTATTTAATGCATACAAATACTGCGTTTTACCCTTTGCAGGTTAATCATTTTTAAGGATTAATTGAGTCTCAATAGAGACGAAAATGTAAATTGTTTTTTTTTATTTTGGAAACAGAATATGGTAGACGAGGCGTTTACAGGACTTATGACCTGTCATTGGTTGGGTTAAGCGATCGCTTTATGTTAACAACATTCCCCATTCCGCCCTTCTTACGACCACCATGTCTGACAAATTTTTTTAGGTCAATCTACCTTAGCGCCATCATGAATATATGTAAGAATTAAACAGAAAATCATTATTAATGCAATGTGAAAGGCTTCGCAACTATCATACATTGCTAGACAACACCTGAAGATCCAATCTCCAATTTTTATGCTTTTAATTTGGACCATTTTTTATACAATTTGTTTTTTTTTAATGTACACAAATACTTGTTGACAAATATTGGATATTACCCATTGCGGGTTAATCATTTTAAAGGATTAATTGTATCTCAATAGAGACGAAGATGTAAATTGTTGTTTATTTTGGAAACATAATATGGTGGCCGAGGCGTTTACAAGACATATGACCTGTCATTGGTTGCGTTAAGCGATCGCTTTAAGTTAACAGCATTCTCCATTCCCCCCTTCTTAATATATCAACCGTTAAATTTCGTGATTTTTCGAACCTTTATGTGTATTTGTTCCTTCTGTCAATTTAAATAATAATTTATTTGATATAATTTTGAATTTCTTGCTGGAGTTGACTTAGTTACAATATTTTATCATTTAGAAGACTGTTTTGAATATATAATATAAGCTTCTGGATTAATAATTAATACGAATACAAATGTCTCTACTCTAGAAACTTTTAAGTATTTGCATTTAAGTCATACAAGTTTCGCCTTTCTAAGGCATTATCAAATGTTGGACGTAGGCTTAGTAAGCCTAAATATTTAATTCCCATAAAATATGTTAAAACTTGTCGAAAACAGAAATTTTCATTCATAATTATTATTTTATTTTATTTCATTGTTTATGAAACTATAAATTCTTGATAAACGTTTGAACTATAATTATTTTAACTTCATTAACTTCACTGAGAGGGATATTGAAAAAAGATTTGGGGCAGGCAACAAAGTGAATGGTGCACTTCTACTCGTCTACGTCATTAAAAGATATATATAATTAAACTTCTAGAAAGCAGACGTTTTCATTTGTATTTATTATATTTAAATGCACTTAAAGTTGTCATCGCAAACAAAAACCTATCCAAAAAATCTAAAATGGCAGTGCCCAATGGTGTTCTTGTACCGACTCTTATGTATGGAAGCGAAGTATGGAACTGGAAAAAGAAGGATGAAAGTAGAATAAATGCAGTAGAAATGAGATCTCTTAGACGAATGTATATATACTCTGTGTATGATAGAGTTTGTATGACCACAAAGAGAGAATATTCATGTGATTCGTTACGATAAATTTGAGTTTAGAAACGTAGATGTCCTTCCTCGTCGTAAAAGTTACTTAATTTTTTACAGATTTTGTTTCTTTTGACAAATAAATGCACGACAACGAAGCAAAACAAACATTAAGACACAATTGAACATATTTTCTTTTCAAGTATTAAATTGTATTAGTATTCAAAGAAAAAAATTCGTATAAATCTGGAAAAAGAATATCCAGTGTCTGTCTCAGGCTTTCTCGAAGTGACCAGAAAAACTTTTATGTGCGAAAAGAATGTTAAAACTCATTTTACGACGTCTTCGTTTAACGAAGTAATTTTCTTGAAAAGTGAAACAAAAAAATTTCAATTTCCTTTTCTTATAATGTGAATAATGGTGTAATGTCGTTTTTAATCGTATAAGTTTTTTTTCAGATTATGTTTTTCTGTCTTAAAATATAACATGAAATCCGTTTTAAACCGGTACATTTTTATTTTATTTATCATAGTCTATTGTTTTGGCTTGAACACAATGATGCTTTAACGTTGCTTCTGCGTCATTTATATTTTTAATTAAAAAAACGCTGTTTTTAGGGTATTATTTTTTTTTAGTTTTTTACCATATAAATAGTAGCTTTCAATTAATTGTAATAAGTTACCTAAATCAACTCCACTTTTAAATGCTATCAAAAAAACAAATATACATAATGTTTCGAATAATCACGAAAAATATTTTTTACAAATAAAAAAATTATTGTAACACCTGATGATGTCAACATAAGTTGACGAAACAGCTGTCGCAAAAAATAAATAAAAGAATAATTGTGATTCCTTAAATACAGCGTTTTAAAATTTAACAATTAATAAAGATTATCAAATAAATTTGCTGAAATATATGATAGTTCATTTTAAATAATAATTAAATTTAACCATATTTTTAAAGAATTATTTTGATTTTTGTCCTTACTTCGACAAGCGACCGGTTCGCTAGCACCGATAGACTATTAAAATACAATTGTAAATTTACAATATTTTTATGCAATTTTCCCAAACATGTTTCGGACCGCAGACGTCCGACGTCAGTGTAAAAAAAAAAAGTTTTTTTTTTACGATGAGTAACGTACGTCTACGTTTCGAAACATATTTGAAATTGTTTTTCTAAAGTTATTCAAATTTATCATAACGAATCACTTGAATATGTATTATCTATTTGAAATGTTTTGTTTTTGTTCGAATTGAATATTTTTGTTTTAAGATAACCGAATCTAGTCAATATTTATTATTAACCCTTGTCAGACCCTAGCTTTTGTATATGTTATTCTATCAATATTTAATTTTAAAAAGGCACTGTGTATGTTAATCACTTCTTCTTCTTCTTCTTCTTAGTAAAGACCTTGTAAACTGTTTCTTAGAGGAATTGGCCTCCTGCGAGGTCGACTTCCAGCTGTCGATCCATCTCTTTGGTAGTCTGCCCGGGGGTCGTCTACCTTAGAGTTGGCCGTGCAAAGGGAGTCTGGATGGATCCATTCTCCTCACATGTGCATACCAGTATCTTCTCCTTTGCCTTCCTCACCTAAAGACATCCTCGACCTCCCATATCTACATTATCCTTATTCTATCTTGTAGAGTCTTGACAGATATATAGCTGAGCATCTTCATTTCTGACACTCTGAGAGCGTTTTTTGTGATTGTGGTATCCGCCTTGCACTCGATATCATATGTCATGATGGGTCGCACACAAGTCTTATAAATTCTAGCAATGCTGCTGATTTTCATGCCAGGGTTTTAACATTCAAGGATGGTAATATTCAACTGACAAAAAAAGATTCATCATGTCGCCATACGACGCAGCAACAAAGTTCTATTGTCATGTCAGAGGTGACATACTTCCGTTAAGAGTTAATATATATAACCAATAAAAAAGTTCAAACAAGGATGATAAAAAAAAATCTAACTATAAAAAATACGAGTAATATAAAATACATATATACGAGTAGTATTAGTTCTGATTTTGAAAATTTGGTTTGGTTCATGTGGTGCTCCCGTAAATTTGGAGATATTTCGTGTATAAATGAATCGTTTTGGTCAATTTGATTGTTGCCGTACTTTATAATAGTTAATTGTGACACGTAATACGTTTGTACTCTTTTGATGACAATTTGAATAATTTCTTCAATATTATTTTAAAGTTCTTACTGGTGTTGGTTTGTTTTTAGTACCTAATAACTGCTAATTTAAAAAAAAACGGTGAATACGTGGAACATAAATTAAATAGACAATATGTGCGTCATCTAAATAGAACATTTTGTGTTAAATTATTTTTCATTTGTTATTTTATTTTATATTATTTGTTTTAGATTTATTTTGTGGATGTTGGACGATCGAAGCGTGGGCGGGTGTTGCCTATTGGTGGCGATGAGGTTCGCAACCCATCACACCGCATCTCCCGCGGGGCGAAAAGAGAAGGATGGAGTGCCGCATCGGTTAAAGTGTGACAGTCCATTCTTTCTGCCTACCCTTTCGGGGAGACGGCGTGATGGTTAGTTAGTTAGTTTTTTAAAAAACAAAGTTTAAGCAGTTTCGAAATAGCAATAATAAAAACAGTTTAGATTGCTGAAAATGCATTAAAATTTAAATAACATACAGTAGTTAATAGTTTCAACTTACAATAATTTCAATAACAAAAAACTTCGTATCTCGGGGGCATATTGTATAAAAAATTCTAATCACGTTCCATGAAATGATATAACATACAAATGTCGATACCCTTTATGTATAATTTTACATAAATATGCAAATGCCATGAAAAAATGTAACAAGAAACCCTTCGCAACTAACTAGCTAACGGCAGAGAGGATTGAACGCCACACCGGTCTGTCCTGATATACCTCTCAAGCTTCCTTTATATTCATACATCGTATTATGCACGCTTGTTGATTTTTCTGACATTTAATGTTGCCAACTTTTAGTATTTGATTGATTTGATCATGCCATGCTTTCTTTGGTCTTTCACGGTTTTTCTTTCTACTCACATACTTGTGTACAACATTTTAACCATTATTTTTTCTGTTTGAATAAATATATTTATACTTTGTATTACAACACTTTTATTTTCACTGAACTTAGACATGTTTCGGTTACAAGTAACCTTTATCAATGTATACAATTTTGACAATCAAATAAAACAGAGCGATCACTTATATACTAAATGGAGATTAAGTTGTGTATAAAAGTGGAAGGGGTATAATTGAGATTGAGGAGAGAAGAGATGTAACGGGAACAAATCGGGTGGAAGGGGTATAATTAGGATTGAGGAGAGGGGAGAGGAGACAGCTGTAACAAGGTTTTACAAAGTATAATAATATTTATTGAAATACATATGACATATGATTTGGAAACAATGTCCCTGACCATAAATACTGTCCACAAATTGAAATGCGCGCAACGATCCATGGAGCGGCAAATGTTGGTCTGAGTGATAGAATTACAAATACAGAAATCAGACGCCGAACAAAAGTCGCCGATATCATGGATCGGATCGCAAAATTGAAATGGCAATGGGCAGGACACGTATCCAGACAGCCAAGTTCAAGATGGACTCCCAAAGTTTTAAAGTGGAGGCCATGGGAAAACCAAAGGGGTGTCGGTCGGCCATAGAAGAGATGGGCCGACGATATTTTTGTGGTCGCCGGGAAAAAGTGGATTGAAGCGGCACAGGATAGAGAAAAATGGAGACAGATGGAAGAGACCTACATCACTACAGAAGGCTAAGAAGAAGAAGAAGAAGATTTAAATATGAATTCACAACACAAAGTGAAGGCGAATATAGAAAAAAGACATTCTTCTTTCGTCCATTCGTTCCATGTATCCAATCTCAGAGACCCTTTTTTTATTTTACTTATGATGCAAACATCTACCTTACATTTCTACCTTATTTCGTCTTTCGAATTTCTATCATATCTCGTTTCAATACATAAGGGTTCGTTCTTATACCCTTCATTATTAGAAAAAATATGATATGTAATAATGATACCAACAGAACAATAGTATTTTATATTGCATATTTTGATTAAAATATTTTAAAAGCGTACGTTTTAGTAAATACTTTTTTAAAAAATCTTAATTATTTCGACTTTATTTTATTATAATTTTGCAAGTTCCGAGTTTCATTTTTATGTGTAAGGGTTGGTACTAGAACAGCATTTCAGGGTTGTAATTAAAGACGATTTCTATGCCTGCACCATTGATATAATTCTCACGTATTCACACAGCAATGAGGCTTCCCCGAAGCGTGTCTCTCATACTAATATACTCGACTTGATATCAAAACTGACAATTGCTAACTGTTGATCGCTTAGAACCGAATAATATAGAAAAAAAAGAAAATATATCCCTTCATCTTGAATATAGTAAAGAGAAAAATATAAACCACAAGCGTTTTATTGTTACAAATAAAACTAACAAACTAACCATCACGCCGTTTCTCCGGAAGGATAGACAGAGAGGATGAACCGCGATACTCTCCTGTCCTGACATACCTCTCTAGGTTCCTCTACATCCATACATCGTAACATGCACGCTCATCGATTTTTCCAAATTTGAATGTGGCCGCCTTTTAGTATTTGATCAATTTGATCATGTCGTGCTTTCCTTTGTCTTCAACGGCTTCTGTTTCCACGCTTTCTTCATATAAAAAGGTTTTTTTTTTTACGAAACATGTCGAGAAAAATAAATTCAAAAGTGAAAAAAACAGTGTTTTGATTCATAAAAAATTCGAATTTATTTTTATTTTTATTAACAATAAACTTCTTCTATGAAGTCTAAAATAACAAGATAATTTTTTTATATACCATTTATGAATTACTTTCGTAAAAATTGTATTTGCAAAACTGCATCAGACGTTTTTAAATAAATAAATAAATATCTTATTAATAATTACTAATGTGTGGAAATTCTGTGTATGATAGAGTGTCGAATGAAAATATAAGAAGTGAATGCGGTGCGAATGATGGTGTTATGAACAAAATAGTGTAAGAAACATTAAGATGGTTTGGACATATGGAAAGAATGATAAAAAAATTATATGTTAACGATGTGAATGGAACTAGAAATAGAGGAAGACGGAGGAAAACGTAGCACGATCAAATAAATCAAATATTGAATGTCAGCCGCGTGAGGAGTCGAAAAATCGACGCGCGTGTATGACACGATGTATGAATGTTGAGGAATCGAGAGAAATATGTCAGGTAAGAAAAGTATGGCGGTCCATTTTTTCTCCCTACCCCTTTGGGGAGACGGCGTGATGGTTCGTTAGTTAATTAGTTAGTTATTTAATATTATTATTATTTATTATTTAATTTTGTACATTGTGGTTATTTAATTCACAAAGGGAAGAGTAAACATAACGAGTCAGACAATGACACAATTTTGAATAAAGAAACAATGAAAATAGCCTTATATAACTTTTGATACATGTTTAGACTGTGTATTTCCCGATTTGTGAAAATCAATTTAATCTCCTTGAAACATGAAAAGAAATCTTAAATAATGAGTATTGCATATATGCATATATTTATATGAGTAGAAACAAAGGATACATGAGTTGAAAAAATCTTTAGTATTTTTGGTAAGGGTTTAGGAAGGGTGCAAGTATAAGAGCGAAAATTATTTGAACAAGGCTTTCATTAGCCTTACGTGCTTTCAGTCATTTGACATTACATTGATTTGAATTATAATCAAATAAAATGGTGTTTTTTAACTGCTTCCAGTTTTGTCTTTATTTCGACAGTGACTGGTTTCGCCAGGCTCTCTGGCATCGACAAACTGGTGTCACTCTTATCCGGGTAAACATGATTCCATACAGAAATCATCTTAAATTAATCACGTAAAATTTACTGAATTTAAATATTGGTATTTAAGTTATTTAAAAGGATTCGTATTAAATATAATGGAATTAAAATTTTATAACAGCAAAAGTCGGCTAGAAGTCGAAAAAATCGACGTGCGTGTTTAACTCGCTGTATGAAGTGAATGGTGCACTTAAAGTTGTCATCGCAAACAAAAACCTATCCAAAAAAGCTAGAATGGCAGTGCACAATGGTGTTCTTCTACCGACCCTTAGGTATGGAAGCGAAGCATGGAACTGGCAAAGGAAGAATGAAAGTAGAATAAATGCAGTAGAAATGAGATCTCTTAGACGAACGTGTGAATATTCTGTGTATGAGTGTCAAATGAAAATATAAGAAGTGAATGCGGTGCGAATGATGGTGTCATGAACAAAATAATGAAAGGATCATTAAGATGGTTTGGACATATGGAAAGAATGAATGAAGAAAGAAGGGAAAAAAAATTATATGTTAATGATGTAAATGGTACCAGAAAAGAGGAAGACCGAGGAAAACGTGGCACGATCAAATAAATCAAATATTGAATGTCGGCCATGTGAGGAGTCAGAGAAATCGATGCGCGTGGATGACACGATGTATGAATGTTGAGGAATCGAGAGAAATATGTCAGGAAAGAAAGGTGTGGTAGTCCATTCTTTCTGCCTACCCCTTCGGAGAGACGGCGTGATGGTTAGTTAGTTAGTTAGTTAGTTATGAATGTTTAGGAACCAAGAAAGTGTGTCTGTGAATAGATTGGTGTGGAGGTTCCTTATCTCTGCCTGACCTTTCAGAGATTCGGCGTGATGATGTGTTGTTGTTATTGTAAACGATTTTTGAATGAATGGTATGAAAATAATGTATTTTGTAGTTAATAAGAATGAAAACGGCTGTTTTCTAGAAGATGTTGTAAATGTTAAGTGATTGGGTTGTTTCGCCTGTCTAAGGCATATTAGATAAGGCGACAAATTTCATTCGCATTAAATATAGTAAAACTTCTTGAAAACAGACGTTTTGATTCGTATTAATTAAATAATATGGAGCTTTACATCATTGTTCAAGAAATAATAAATAAATAAAATTGAATTTATTTTTTTCCCAAATTAAATTGTTTTTTTTGCTGTTTTATTTCTTCTTCTTCCCCTTATTGTATAATAGATCCTGCGATCTGTTTATGCAGGATATCTTTCTTCCCGTGATGAAGACGACCAGCCTTCTCTCCATCTCTTTGATGGTCGTCCTGGTGGTCGACGGTCTTCTGGAGGCTCGCTAGATCTATCAACTCGATGTGGTCCCTACAGAATCGTCTTCTCAATTTCATTATGTCGTCAGTTTTGCAGGGTCTCTTTATTTGGTATCCGAACTCTAAGGGCCGAGAAAACGATAGGTCGCAATGTTTCATTTCTGCTACTCTTAGGAGATGTTTGGTTTTCTGTGTCTGCTCTTTCTTTGATTTCATAAGTCATTATGGATCTGATTTATGTTTTACCTATATATCTTTAAAATGTTTAAACAACACTTTTAAAAAAAGTGTTCGAAATTCGTTTCATTTTTTGTTCATTTATTTATTCATTTTCTCTCTAGCTATCCCGGCCGGCTGTTCGACGTTTGATTACCATTCAAGGATAATCCGAACCATTCCGAATAAACCCGAACTCAGCCGAGCGAAGAAGTCCCTAAATCGGTTTTACGCATTACCATAAAGGTCTAAGCTCCTATCGGAATTTTTTGAACTATTGCCGAGCCCGAAAATAAGTTCCAATTTCAAATTCAGGTATTCGATTAAAATACAACTGGTAAAGGTCGTCAATTTAAAAAAGATTCTAAATTTAAATCTAAAACTATTAAGTTAAATAGATAGTCTACTATCGGATTGCTCAAAGTTATTTGTTTTTTTTTTATGAATTTAAAATACGATAGCGAATACTTAATTAATTTAATTGTGCTTTTTCTTCCTTAGTCTATTCCCGTCCACTCCTGGACAAAGGCCTCCTCCATTCGCTTCCACGTCACTCTGTCCTGTGCAGACTGCATCCAGGTTATTCCGACGTGTCTGTTTAGATCATTCCACAGTAGTTGCAATCGCCCTGCACTTCTCTTTGCCGTCCACGGTCTCCAAGTCGGCAGTTTTCTTGTCCACTTTTCATCTGAGCTTCTGGCTACGTGACCTGCTCATTGCCATTTTAGATTCGCCACCCGGTGGATGATGTTAGAGACCTTTGTTATTTCTCTCACCATATCGTTTCTGACAGTCTCTTAGGCTTATTCCTAACATGACTCTTTCCATGGCTCTTTGGGTCACTCGTAGTTACAGTTTCAAGACCATAAGTACCATCTGGCAAGTACCAAATGTACCAAACCAACCAATAATTACCAAATGTGTATATATTATATATTCACGTATATAAAATTGTATTTATTTGCTGGCAAAAAAAACTGATCCAGGTGATCTTCTCATTTGCCGTAAAGGTTTCACTGTATAAAAAAAAATTGTAGAGACCGGAACAAATAATAATCATAAGGTGCCAGATTTGGAGAATATGGTGGGGTACATATTATATGTGGGGTACATATTATAGGTGGGGTCAAGATAGCATCGCATATTTATTATGTTAGTATTTTAATACTTATTAATGTATAGGAGTGAATAATTGAATTGGAAAATATTATTATCGTATATACAAAAATTTATGCGTAAAAGGCAATTATGCACCACTGGTAAAATATATGTTTGGTTAATATTTCACCATAAAAATAAATAAAAAATACGTTATTTAATGAAACAATACATAATACAATATGCATAGATTATATCGTTTGATTAATTATTTTTCCCTGGGTCTTGGATATGTCAGTGTATTACTCGTATTATTATTGACTGACGTTTCAAAGATTTTTTCGGAAAAAAAAACGTCATTAAAAATTCCATTGTTTTAGCCGAAACACTATGATTCTTCAACATCATTTACTATTAAATTTTCAACACTGTTGTATAATAATATCACATTTTTTTTATTATACACTTTTTAAAAATATTGCTAAGGCTTTTTCGCCAACCGATGTTGACATCATCAGATGTTACAAACAACTGAAACGAAATAGCTGTTGCGACACTCCAAAGAGTGAATAGTACGTGCAGAAGATAAATACTCTTGACTTTGAAGAGTATCTTTGTTAGTCGAATCATTTCTCGTGCGTTCCTGATATTATATGTATATAATATTTTACCTGTTCTCAATAGATGCCTTAAACCACAGGTTTCCAATCTTCTTGGGCCACCGCTCCCTTTACAAGAAAAATAAACGTTCAACGCCCCCCTCCCATAAAAGTTATTCCAAATATTTAGAAACACATAGTTAAATTTTAAAATATTTTTAAATCTATATTTAAGTTTAATTTGCTTCTTTTTTTTATGTTCACAACAGGTCGTTTGGACCCAATAACTGTATACAATTTTTATTTTTTAGCTATTATATTGATTCTCGTGACATGTGGCAGGTAGCCAATCTATCGCCTTTTTATTGTCATGTGAATACTACACCAGACCAAAAACGGTGTAACAATCACACTGCCATCGCCGGGAATCGAACCCAGGACCTTCGGCATGGAAGTCAGAGCTCGTAACCACTCTGCCACGAAGGTCGTCAAGTTATCAAGTCGTTATTAGTACCTACGTGATTAGCGTGTTTTTTTGTCTTTGTTTTGACTATAATTTTTTATCTGCCCACGCTCTCTATTTTTTCTGAGTCTTCTACTGCCCCCCTGAAAGTCTCAAACGCCCACAAGGGGGCGTTATTGCCCACTTTGAGAACCTAGGCATTAAACTATACTTGTTATTTTTAATGTCTTTTGAAAGTATAAACTGATTTATGGATATATAATAAAAATGGTGATATCATAACAGTGTTATATTTTTGAACATTTAATAATGTTGAAATATTATACTGTTCCGGCCAAAACAATCGACTATTTAATAAAAAAAATATTTTCCCAGAGGGGTTGAATTACGAAAATTTCCGGAAATTTCGAACGTGAATCGTATCTTAAATACACGTTCGTTTATTGTTATCTCTGACTTAAAAGTTCAACAAGATACTATGCCCAACTTACGTTCTTATCTGCTTGTGCCAATCTTCGAGTTGTTCTACGGTGTTATGAGAAATTTTATTTTTGTTTGAATTACGGGAGTCTTGAGACTTGCTTAAGAAAATATGGTTCGAACGTTTTGTTACTCGTACCTCTCCAGTTAAAAAACTTTGAACTCATTTAAATATTCTCGTAGAATTGAACTGACAAAATAGTGATGAAATTAGAATAAATACGGTAGAAACGAGATCTCTTGGACGAATGAAATCATCATTAAGATGATTTAACAACATGGAAACAATGAATGGAGAAAGGGTGATAAACAAATTATATAATATGTTAACGATGTTAAAGTGTTATGTGTGGTCTGTTCTGTTATATGGGTGTGAGACATGGACATTAAAAGTAAATACAATGAACCGGTTAGAGGCATTTGAAATGTGGCTTCACCCAAGAATGTTCAGGATCCCATGGACAGACAGAGTGACCAACACACAAGTCCTGAATCGTGCAGGAGTAAATAGAGAGCTGCTGACATTAATCAAAGTCCGCAAGATTGCATATCTGGGTCACGTTCTGCGAGGAGAGAAGTATCGCCTGCTGCATCTAATATTGAAGGGAAAAATAGAGGGCCGCAGGGGGGCAGGGAGAAGGCAGATCTCTTGGCTGCGCAATGTGAGGGAATGGACGGGAATCAGAACTGTGGAGGAGCTATTCCGGACAGCGCAGGATAGGGAAGAGTTTACCAGAGTGATCGTCAACGTCGGGGGGACCTGACACTTTTAGGTCAATCTACACTAGCGCCATCTATTATTTGTAAGCTAATTAACTAACTTTATTATTTACAACAACCAAACGGTTTTGCTTTCAGGGCTACAAAAGACACAGGCTTCGTCAGTGTCCTTTGCAACCTTTACGAAACTCCGGAGGGAGCAAAACTGGTTTTGGTTTTTGTAAAGAATAAAGTGTTTTAAATGCACATTTACAAGTGTATTTCTCTATCTTCTGTATCTATTTAATTACATAAATTATATTGGATTGGAAGATATTTATAACATTCCTTTAATAAAAGTTCCTTAAATAGCCTTTCCTTTGATTTTTACCAGGTTCTCTACTTTGTGTTGTAACTTCAAAACGAATATTTTTTTAATTCATTTTTTTTTCTTAATATTTTCCTTAATTTGGACTATTTAATTTTTCGTTTTACAGAAATATGTAAAAAGAAAATTGCGTGTTCGGTTTAATGTTTCAAAAGCGAAGCATCACAATCTTATAAAATATAATAAACAGACAGGGCACTTTAAGAAGAAGAAACGATGTAAAAAGAACTAGAAATAAAAGAAGTCCGAAAAAACGTAGCATAATCAAATAAATCAAATATTGAATGCCGGCCACTTGGGGAGTCGGAGAAATCGACGTGCATGCATGACACGATGTATGAATTTTGAGAAAGCATGAGAATTATGTCAGGAAAGTAAAGTGTGACAGTCCATCCTTTCTGAGAGACAACGTGATGATTGGTAAAAAGTTAGTTAGTTTAAAAAATTTAAACACCATCTATAGTTCAAGTGCCGACCCTTATGCATGAAAGTGAAGCTTGGAGTTGGCAGAAAAAGGATAAAAGTAGGAATAAATGCCGTAGAAATGAGATCTCTAAGAAGGATGTGCAGAAAAACAATGTAAGATAGAATATCTAAGACATATGGAAGGAATGGATGAGGGAAGAATTATTAAAAAGATTTATACAAGTAGTGTGAATGGAAAAAAAAAGTCGAGGAAGGCCAAGGAAGACATGGCATGACCAAATTAATCAATTACTGAAAGGTGGCCATGTTCGAAGTAGGAACAATCGACGAGCGTGCATGTCACGATGTGTGAATGTAGAAGAGACGCGAGAATTATGTCAGGAGAGAACAATGTGATGATCCATTCTCTCTGCCTACTCATCCGGAAAAATGACGTGATGGTCAGTTAGTTAGTAAGTTCTAGATTTGATTATTTACTATGAGATAAAAATACTCCACTCTACTTTTAAAGACTCATACGATCTTCTTTTCTTCTTTCGGTGCCATGTCAGGTCCCCCCAACGTTGGCGATCACTGCAGTAAAAGCATCTCTATCCTGTGCCACTTGAAACAGAACTGAACTCTTGTTATTCCTGTCCACTCTTTGATATTCCGCAGCCAGGACAGCTGCCTTCGACCAACTCCCCGATGACCCTCCACTTTACCCATTAATATCAGTCGAAGGAGGTGGTATTTTTCTCCCCTTATCACATGACCCTAATATGGACCTTTCTAATTTTCACACTCGACAACAGCTCTCTATTGGCTCTGGCTCTCTGTAGTACGTCTGCATAACTGACCCTATCGGTCCACGGTAAACTGAGCATTCTGCCGTATATCCACATCTCGAACGCTTCATTACATTCACTTTCAGAGTCCAGGTTTAGCAGCCATATAATAGGACAGACCATATATAACATTTAATCATTCTTTGTCGCAGTTTCAAGTTAAGATACAGAAATAAATAACGTTATAGATATCTGGTTCAACTATTGTTCGCTCATTAATCGTATTTTCAAAAATGTACACTATTATATAATTTTGAAAACTTTTGTTTCAATTCACGATAACAACAATACAAAATAGAAACGTTATCCAATTTCCTTTCTATTGAATAGTCCCGTTAAAAGTTTTGCACCTTTAAAAACCGAATGTGTTTGTCGAATAGCAGGAAATAAAATCGGAAACCGGAAATCGGGATAAAAGTTTAACTAGCGCACGTCTCAACCGGAAATGCATCTTGTCAACAAAGTTACGAACGAACCGAACCAGTTACTTCCGCTGAAACTTTTGTTTTCGCTGTGTGAAGTATGAGTTTATTATATAATACAAACTTGCTTAGATTAAAGTTTGTGATGTATCTTCTTCTTCATCTTCTAGTCCTGTCGCACCTCCGTAGTAAGTTGATCCGGAATCAATCCTCACGATGTGGCCCTTCCATAATCGTCTTTTCTGCCTACTCCATAAACAGAAAAAAATTCTGAGGTATTTCTACATGAGGGAGTATGGTAGTTATCCGTGGACCTATTCCACGGCATTTATTTTAGGAATGCTCGGAACCCATTCTTTACAGCTTCGAAGAGATGGGCATCTCATTACCCATTTCTTTGAATTAATCAGGGGATATTTCGAGAACTCGGCCGTGCTAGAGGGTGTTGGTCTTTTTGTCCCTGATAGATTTCTCCGACAGCGACAGCACAGATTGTTTTACCTACCGGCCACCAGAATCAATCTGCCTCTGGTGACAACAGTGTGAAGAGCAATTAGTCTGCTGAACGCGGTCTCCTCGGAGATTGACGTTTTTCATATTAGTGAAGGTACATTCAGGGGACAAATACTCTTGACTTTAGAAAGTATCTTGTCTTCTTAATGTCGAACCATCTCTAATGCGTTCCTGGTATTATGTTGAATTTTTATAATATTTTACATGTACTAAATAGGTGACTTACATTTTGCTGTTTGTAATGTCTTTTGAGTTAATAAACTGATTTGATTTGATTTGATAACTTACTAACTAACTAACCACCGCCCTATTTCTCTAGAGTGGTAGGCAGAAAGGATGGACCGCCACACGTTTCTATCCTGACATAACTCTCGCACATCTACTACATTCACAGTTCGTGACATGCACGCTCGTTTATTGCTCCTACTTCGAACAAGACCGCATTTTAATAATTCATTAATTTGGTCTTGCCATGTCTTTCTTGACCATCCTTGACTTCTCTTTTTTATTAACACTGCTTGTATATATATTTTTAAACCATTTTTCCCTCATCCATTCGTTCCATGTATCAAAAGCCATCTTAGTGACCCTTTCTTAATTTTATTTAGAACCCATTCATCCACCTTACATTCCTTTCTTACTTCATAATTAGATATTCTATTATACATTGTTTTTCGCACATTCTTCTTAATGACCTTATTTCTACGGTATTTATTCTACTTTCATCATTTTTCTGCCAACTTCAAGCTTCACTTTCATACATAAATTCGGCACTAGAACTCCATTGTGCACTGCCATCTTTTCTTCGGTCGACATATTTCTATTTTCGGTAAGGAGTTGAGTGCACCATTTATTTTGTTTTCAGCTCCAACCCTTCTGTCTATATCTTTCTCCAGAGAGAAAGATAATTTATATGGTTTTTCATTAAGAGCGCTTAAGCTTTGAAATCAAATAATATAACTTATCTGAGTGATATTGCCACAATTTTATTTTTAATTTTAAGGAACATTTAATGACATTATGTATAAAATATAATTTTGGCCAAATGGCTGTCGTAGTTTTGCTGCAGGTGGTGAATCTTGGTGGTCAAAGGGTTTGAATAGGAACCCTCAAACTTTGACAGCCCATAGCGGCCATTTTGGTAAAGGTATAGCTATTTTATCTGACAAGAATACTTATTTATTTTTGACATTTTACTATGAAATACTACACGCTTCTACAACGCGTTGAAATTGTTAAAATTTATTATCAAAATCAGTGCTCTGTTTGCCAGTTTATGGCATTTATGGCCGTACTGCAGAGTCCACAATACATCGTTTAATGCATAAATTTGAGAGTTTTGGGACTTAAACTGGATGATATGATTACCGAATATATATGGTTCCAACAGGACGGAGCTACGTAGCACACAGCGCATGCCACAATGAACTTTCTGCACGAGCGATCAAAAATGGAGCGTCCCTATTAAATTATATTGTGCATGCAAAGTAAAATATGTCACACTCGTAAAATACGAGAAAACGTACGTTTTTCCTATGTATTCAAAAAGTTTTTCACGATATTGATAAATCTTTCACGTAACGCCACTGAAGTTTTAAGAGTTTTATTTATTACAACGCATACGGAAAGCATGTTTTCAACTGCAAATGTAAAAGTTTGTTTAAATGTAAAAAGCTCGGAAAGCTTGTCGAAGTTTAGTGCTGCTATTTCCCTGTTACATTTAATACTTGTAAACTGTTTGCTTTCGGAGATCTACTGAAAGCTTGATTTAGGATTTAAGTGGTGATTTGCTTATGTATAAGAATGGATGTTTGTCAAACACTAGACGTTCGTTTCCAAATGCACTTGTAGACAATTCGGTCAACAACAATTTCCATCAAAATTTTTTAACTGTGCCATATCAGATATTGGCATAAATGACATTATTCAGTGTTAAATTAAATACACTGATTTAATATTTAAAATTGAGTTTATTTTTTATAAAATCGTCACGACAGCTGTTTCGGTAACCGATGTCACCATCGATGGTGACATCGGTTATCAGATTTATCTAAGAGATCTCATTTTGACCGCTTCTCACTTGTAATTTATTCTGCTTTTATACTTCTTTTGCCAGTTCCATTGTTCGCTTTACTTCAAGCATTGTCCATTTGACAAAAAGTTACCTAAGCAGGTTAGCATAGTATACAAGAGTAAAATATAACTTTTAAAGTCTAAACGAAACGCCATCTGTGTTTTATCTGAAGTACTTAATAACTAAAACTTTTGGAACCGATATTTACGGTAGAAAGTTTAGTCAACAACCTCGTATCGATATTGAACAAAATGAAATAACAAATAAAAATATTTTTTACTCCTTCTCCCTTCCCTCGCGCTCTTTCTCTTTCTCTCTCCCTCTCTTTATTTTCTGCTCCCCCTCCCCTCTTTTTCATTTGCATGTACTGTTAATTAATTAAATTATTTTTATTAAATCAAATCAAATCAGTTTATTAACTCAAAAGACATTACAAACAGGAAAATGTTTAAGGCGTCTATTGAGTACAAGTAAAATATTATAAAAATACAACATAGTACCAGGAACGCATTAGAGATAGGAACAATATTAGGAAGATAATATTAGGAAGATAACATTAGGAAGATAATGTATTTTCTAAAGTCAAGAGTATTTGTCTCCTGAACGTACCTTCACTAATATGAAAGACGTCGATCTCCGAGGAGACCGCGTTCAGCAGATTAATTGCTCTTCCCACCGGTGTCACCAGAGACAGATTGGTTCTGGTGGCCGGTAGGTAAAACAACCTGTGCTGTCGCTGTCGGAGAAATCTATCAGGGACAAAAGGAAAACATCCTCTAGCACGGCCGAGTTCTCGAAATATCCCCTGATTAATTTAAAGAAATGGGTAATGAGATGCCCATCTCTTCGAAGCTGTAATGAATTGGTTCCAAGCATTCCTAACAGAAATGCCGTAGGATAGAGCCATGCATAACTACCATACTACCTCATGTAGAGATACCTCAGATTTTTTTCTGAACCCTCTCCAGTGAGGGCTTCATATCACAGAACCACTTTTTAGTCTGTTCCGAACCAATGCGTTGTATAGGACTCTGAGCACATTGGGATTTCTGAAAACTCTTCCGGTCCGAATGATGAAGCACAACATCCTAAGTGCAATGTTACAAATCTTCTCGATATGTGCACGAATTGTCAGCCCACTCTCATAGATGATTTTGAGAACCTTCATCGTAGATACGTGAGTTAATTGCTGGTTGTTCATTGTGTATCTATGATACACAGTTCTCAATGCTCTAGTAAAAGATAGCATAGCGCACTTATAAGACATTGAAGTGCATTTTATTACTCTGACTCCAGTTAAAAATATTATCAATGTCCGACTGGAGGCGAAGACAGTATTAGAGGTAGCATGTATTATATTTGGCCTTATTTAATTATTTATATGTTTTGATATATGTACTACATTCGCTGTTTGTTACCATTAATCAATAAATATATAAATTTCCTAACGTTTTATGTAAAATAAATACCTAATCCAAATTAAATTTAAAACTAATGAAATAATTAATGAACACAGAATTATGTGAAATATAATTTTAAAATATAAGAGACCTAACCGTTTTGTGTTCCAATATGTTTAAATAAATATTCATTCCAAATTCAATAACTCAATTTGAAAATCTCCTCTTTCAAACCACTGAATAATCGTACATACTTTATTGTTAGGGGCTTTAATTTTATCGGGAGAGATTCGCAGGGCCGAATAGGAATCTTTCTTTAAAAATATTTATTAATTATTTATTTACTAACTTACTTACTAGCCATCACGCCGTCTCCTCGATGAGGACTGCCACACTCTTTTCTGATGCACTTCTCTCGCTTCCTCAACATTTATAGAAGGTGACGCAAAAGTCATCACCCTATTTCATTTCATTTATTTTTTTTCATTTCATTTTTTTTGATAATAATCACAAACATTACAGACATACAATTTCAAATCGTTTGCAATTACATTATAAAAAGAGAAGCTTTAAAAAAATTCAAATTAAACTTAAGAATAAGAAAAAATCATAGCATTGATATTGCATCCCTGAGGCAACTCACACTTTCACGAAATATGTCGACCTCCGAGGCGATCCGATTAAGCAATAAGATTGCCCTACCCACAGCCATAACCATTGGCAGGTTGGTTCTGCAACGTGGCATATAAAACAATCTGTGCTGTCTTTGACGAAGGTAATTATCAGGGACAAATAGACCTACATCACCCAGGACATCCGAGTTCTGTATACGGCCGCCAATCAGCTGAAAGAAGTGAACTCCCAAATGAAAGATGCCATAATTTTTGTAAAAAGCGGAAAATGCTAGTTCTGCTTTGACATTTGTAAAGTAACCAGATACAAAATATACGTCAATAAGACATGAATCGCTAAACTCCTGAAGAATGCGGAAAAATTGTTCCGATTTCTTTGCGGAATAATTCTTAGGTGCTATTGGCGCTGCGTGAATTTAGGCGCAGATTACTCGGTCGTCTGACATCAACTGGGCAAACACTACGGCATTTAGCCGCTTGCCTAGAAGAGTACGGGAAAACGCGAGATACTGCCAAGTCTGGCCAGCCTTGGAGCAGCCGTTCTGCTGAGAATATCGCGGCTGGGGCTGAAGATGTCGCAGAGGACCCCGAAGTATCGATTGCCACGCAATTTACAGAGAATTTTGGTAACTTGAAGATGTTTCTTTACAAAGTGTAGACAGCGCATTGGCTGTTAGCCGTTGACCGCATTGAGAACATGTGGTTTCAACAAAATGGAGCAATGGCGCATACTGCAAGAGCCACAACCAATATTCTGAGTACTGCATTTCCGAGTAGCCTAATCCCTCGTTTTGGTGATTTGCACTGGCCGGCAAGATCGACCGATTTATCCATTCCAGACTTCTTTTTGTGGGGTTTCTTGAAGTCGCGAGTCTTTGTCAACAAGCCTCAAACTCTTAAAGCCCTCATTTTCATTCGTATTATAAAGTTTTGAAATTATCAAGCTAGAACGAACAATACGAAGACCGGGCGATTAATGTCCCTTATCTGACCCTGACAAAACTCTGCACACGTACACACTTATATCATATATACGTTTTCCTGCGCAGCTATTGTCTGTGGTATATTGAAAAGCTGTCAACACTATGAGTGTGTATCATACAAACTAACCCGGCAATATTATTGTGCCTACGTAGGCACTCCCAGTTGTTGACAGCACAATGCCAGGCTTAGAAGCCGGTTCGTTTGTCTATGGGACATTCGAATTTCAAAGTCTGACATTACACCAGCGTTTGTCAAAGATTTCCTTTTCATTCGACGCTTTCGATTATTTTAAATTTAACTAACTAACCTTCATGCCGTCTCCACGAAGAAATAAGAAAGAATAAAGCGCCATTATTTTTTACACACTTCTGTCGCATCCTTAACTATCATACATCGTGTCATGCACGCACGTCGCCTTTTCCAAATCCTCACGTGGCCGAAATATCTTCGTGGCCGAGTGTCAGATGCTTTGAATGCCACACCTAAGTTCTCTGGTTCGATTCCCGGCGATGTTAGTTTGATTGTCACACTGTCTTTGGTCTGGTGTAGAATTCACGTAACAATAAAATGGCGATAGATTAGCTCCCTATCCAACCTCAATTCCATGAACAAGCTGGCAGAAGAATTAAGACCGGTAGTCACCTACGGCTGTGAGACATGGTCTCTAACGCAGAGAGAGGAAGTCAGGCTGACAGTTTTTGAAAGGAAAATACTGATAAAAAAATATTTTACCCACGTTAGACGATGGGACTTACAGAATTAAAAGAAACCTTGAACTTGAATAACTAATTAACCAGGAAATAGTTGTGAGATTCTGTAAGTCTCAACGCCTACGGTGGGCTGGCCATGTGGGAAGAATGCCAGAGGGTAGAACACCACAAATTATATCCAGATGGATGCCTCGCGAAAAGAGACCAAAAGGCAGACCTAGGAAAAGATGGGCGGATTGCGTGGAAGAAGATTGGGAGAAAATGGAAGGAGCTGGGGAATGGAGAGAGATGGCCAGAGACACAAGTTAGTGGAGGACCGTTGTGGAGGATCCCACACCGGGATGTAGAGCCAAGAAATGAATGAATGAATGAGATAAGCTACCTATCACATGTCACGAGAATCGTTATGATACCCTTCACATCGATTTGGCTCGCGCTGTAATGATGTAAAGAGCAATTAAACATAATAATAATAATAGTAATATAATATTTGATTAATTTGAGAGTCGTATTTTCCTCTGTCTTCCTCTGTTTCTAGTTCCATTTATGTCGTTAACATATCGCACGTTGAAAACAAAAGTGACACTATACAAAAATCTTAATTTTTCAGTACGGTCATTTAAAGTTTTGCCTGCTTATTAACCTTATTAAAATTAACTAGATTCTAATAGAATAATATCTAAACTAATATATAAAACAACAACATTAGATATATTTCTACTCGAGGTCAAGTTATCGACCTCACAAAATAATAACGTTATAATTAATTTGAAGTTCGCTATCACTATCATTAAAATACAATCATAAGTAGTCGTTTTGAATGTTTCGAAAATAGAACAAGTAGAGTTAAATGGGTTAACCAATAGTATCGTTTTAATCGATAGAGAGGAGACAATCAAAGTCCGAAATCGAATCGAAACTAAACTAATGCAAGCAAACACAATCCTAGTGATTCTCGTTAACGGAAATTCATTGTTCAATTTCAATGTTTCAGAAGTGGAATTGGATAACTAAGATAATTTTATTGAATTATATAACATAATATATTAATTATTTCATTAAATATTAAGGCGCTAACACTGAGGAATTCCATTGTTATTTGAAAAAGAATAATTAATACTGTTTTATCCACTTGCATTTATTAAATATGTTTCAAGACTAAATATTATTATGTTTCGGAGGTAACCTTTTCCATCCTCAGGTGTAAATATAGAACTATCTCCTCTTCTTCTTCCTCGGCCTATTCCCCTCCACTCCTGGACAAAGGCCTCCTTCATTCATTTCCATGTCACTCTGACTTGAACAGACTGCATCCAGGTAATTCCGATATCTGTTCAGATCATCCTTCCACCGTAGTCGCGGTTGCCCTGCACTTCTCTTTTGCCGTCCACGGTCTCCAAGTCAGCAGTCTTCTTGTCCACTTTTCGTCTGATCTTCTGGCTACGTGACCTGCCCATTACCATTTTAAAGTCGCCACCCGGTGGATGATGTCAGTGACCTTTGTTTTTTCTCTCACCGTATCGTTTCTGACTCTATCTCTTAGGCTTATTCCTAACATGGCTCTTTCTATGGCTATTTGTGTCACTCGTAGTTTCTCGGCACTTTGTTTGGACAGTGTAACAGTTTCAAGACCATAAGTACCAACTGGCAGAACGCAGGCTTCATAGACTTTTTGTTTCAGGTTGATCGATATTTCCCGGTTTTTAAGGATGTAACTCATATATAACTATACTTTAAACAAATAAAAACTACTACTTACTAACTAACTAACTATAATGCCGCCTCCCCGAAGGGGTAGGCTGGAAAGGGGTAGGAAAAAGATTGGACTGGCACACTTTTCTTTCCTGACATACATCTCTTGCTTTATCAACATTCATACATCGTATCATGCATGCACGTCAATTTCTTCGACTCCTCACATGTAGGCATTTAATATTTGACGTATTTGATCGAGCCACGCTTTCCTCGATCTATTTCTAGTTCCATTTAGAGTGTCAAATGAAAATAAAAGAAGTGAATGCGGTGCAAATGAAAGTATTATCTCTTCTTCTGCAACAGCCTATTTCCTTCCATTGCTGGATATAGACCTCTTCCATTTCCATGAAAGTGATATGAACAAAATAATTATTAAATCATTTAGATGGTCTGGACACATGGAAAGAATTTATGAAGTAAGGATGATAAAAAAAGAATTCGTTAACGATGTAAGAATGTTAACGAAGTAATGCAGTGCGAATGAAAGGGTTATCAATATAATAATAAAAATTTAATGAAGATGGTTTGGACACATGATATAAACCACGTGTTGGTCTAGGGGATAGAACGCTTGGCTCCTGATCCAGGTGACTTAAGTTCAAGGCTAGACACGACCAGATTCCTTCTGCATAATATTGAGCTATTTTCTGCTCACATTGTAAAAATAAATTATAATATGAGTATCATTGATTTAAATCTTGGGTATTAGTCTTTTTTTTAATAAATAAAAAAATATGACGGTAAAAAAATTATGCATAAACGACGTAAACAGAACTGGAAAAAGAGGAAGACCGAGGAAAACGTAGTACCATCAAATAAATCAAATATTGAATGTCGGCCACGTGAGGAGTCGGAGAAACCGACATACGTGCATAATACGATGAATGAAAGTTGAGGAAGCGAGAGATTTATGTCAGTAAAAAATTCTCGCAGTCCATTCGTTCTGCCTATCCCTTCGTAAAGACGGAGTGATGGTTAGTTAGTTTTTAGTTTTAAAATTAGTTATGGTAATGGGTGCTTCGAAAATTACCAGTAAAAAGTGTATTTAAAATTAATGGAGTGAATGAAGGATGTGATTAACAACAATCTACTTTCTCTATTAATTAATAATTTTTAATGTTTCATTTGTTATTTTATTTTGAATTTACTGTGCTTTTCCTTGTGGCATTATTTTAAACTGTGGTAAAGTGGTAGCCAAGCTAATGCGGTGCTGAGGTTTTCCAGAGGCAAACTAATGTAATTAAAATATCCACTGGAGCGTAACCTTCACTCGACTTGTGCATTGATCATTCATTCAGTATATCCACTTTATTTTTTTAAGTCAAACTAATTAAATAACTAACCATCACGCCGTATCACCGAAGGGGTAGGCAAACAGAATAGACCGCCACACGTTTTTTTGTCATAATTATCTCCCTCAACATTCATAAATCATGTCATGCACGCACGTCGATTTTATCGACTCCTCGCGTGGAGGACATTTAATATTTAATTGATTTGATCATTCCACGTTTTTCTCGATCTTCCTCTATTTCTAGCTCTGTTAACGTCGTTTACATATAGTAGATTTTTGTTAATAAAGCAAAATTAATGTAAAGTGGGGGGCTGTTATGACTTTAATATTTCAAAAAATAATTCAAATGATGTTTCATAACTATAGTATTTTTAAATTTGATTATTATTATTTATTTATTTTATTCATCTTAGTTAAGGTCGTATGACCTGTTTGTGACAGTAGGCTGTCCTGGGATGATGATGTCCAGCCATCTCTCCATCTCTTCGGCGGCCTTCCTGATAATCTCTTGCTGCTTGGGTTTTCATCTTTAACAATTTTCTGGATTTTTTGTATTCTCCATGCGGTCCACGTGGTCTCTCGAAAAGCGCCACAATGTCTGCTTCTTCCCCACAATGTCTTCAACACCACAGACAGACTTTATCGTTTCATTTCTGATCCGATCTCTGAGGGTTTTACCTGCGATGGAGCGTAGGGTTCGCATTTCTGCTACTCTAAGAAGGTTCTTAGTTCTATTGGTATCGGCAAAGACCTCTTTTCCATACGTCATGATGGGGCGATTATTATTTTTATATTTTTTATATTATTTGATTTAGATTTATTTTATGGACGTAAGACGATCAAAGTGTGAGCGGTAGATGCCTATTGGTGGCGATGAGGTTCGCAAACCTTCACACTGCGTCTCTTGCGAGGGCGAAAAGAGAAGGATGGAGTGCCTTATCGATTAAATTGTGGCGGTCCATTATTTCTGCCTTTCGGACATACGGCTTGATGGTTAGTTAATTAGTTAGATCATTTTTTTTTATATATTTTTTTTTTCATCTTTATGAAATTCCAGTGTTAACGCCTTAAATTTATCTAAAATTTACTATCTAACTAACTAACCATCACGCCGTCTTTCCAAAGGGGTAGGCAGAACTGCCACACTTTTCTTTCCTGACATATTTCTATCGCATCCTCAACATTCATACATCGTGTCATTTCATTTTATTTATTTTGATAATTGACGCACATGACGGCGTCATGCACGCGCGTCGATTTCTCTGACTCCTCACATGAAAATATGATTTATTTGGTCGTGCCACGTTTTCCTCGGTCTTCCTCTATTTTTGGTTCCATTTACATCGTAAACATATACATTTTTTACTATTATTTTTTCATTCATTCTTTCCATGTGTCCAAATCATCTTAATGATCCTTTCATTATTTTGTTCATAACACCAGCATTCGCACCGCATTCACTTCTTATGTTTTCATTCGACACTCTATCATACACAGGGTATCCACAAATTCATCTAAGAGATCTCATTTCTACTGCATTTATTCTATTTTCATTATTATTTTGCCAGTTCCATGCTTCGCTTCCATACGTAAGGGTCGGTAGAAGAACACCATTACGCACTGCCATTCTAGATTTTTTGGATATGTTTTTGTTTGCGATGACCACTTTAAGTGCACCATTCACTTTTAATAATAATTATCTAAAATTAAGTAATATTTAATTTCTCCTCCCGACTTCCGTAAATTTTACAATCAGGATTTCCTGGATGAAAGCTTTATATTCGTAGGCTTGAAATTTATTTTGCGTATTATCTGGAAAGTTTTAATATTTCTAGTAATTCCTCTACGGCAAGCCATTTCCGGTAATGATTCTCCGTTATTTCCGTTAATGCGTTCGCAGCGGTTAACGATTTAGAATGAGTGCTACGTGTCTGGCTTTCAGCTCTCTGACGTCATGCAGCGGTTTTGAAATTGGAACCGAGAACAATATTTGAAAATTTATAATAATTTTTATGTTGATATCAGACAAATGTATGTGTACGCGCGTGTGTTATGAATATATTCAAACATTTAATAATGCTTAAAAGAAAATTCTTAAAAAAATGTTATTCCATAGCTTTGGAAATTTGAAAAACTTCAATATTTTTTAACTTATATGTAGGGTGTTTTTTTAGAGGTTTGGTTTTTAAACTAGCAACATTGTTTCTACAGACTGTTAATTTAACAGTTGCCAGTTGATTTGTAGTTAATACGTTTTGCCATTTTATCTTATTGATCAATAAAGTTGTCGATAATTGGACTCCACGATTGCGCTTTATTCAAGCTAGCCGTGGCGCTCATTTGCCCGAAATCATATTCAAACAATAATGGCATAACTACATCTATTAAATAAAGCCAATATCATAGACATTAACATTATTTTAATGTGTTTTTTTTTCATTGAATTTGTATCATGAAACATCTGTATAAAAAACTATAAAGATTGATTTCATATTTACAGTGTTATCTGAACACACAATAACACACTTTAGCTTTTTTTATGACAGTCTCACATAAACAACAGCTTACAAAACCACCTCCGACCACCGTCCATCTGGAAGACCGCCTAAGAGATAGAAAGACAGCTGGTCCTCATCATCTCATGATTCATGATATCTGTGTCACAGATCGTCAGATTTATTAAAAGAAGAAAACGACCATTCGCTGTTTCGCCTTATATTACATTTTAATATATTATGGAATTTTACAAATTTGTGAACGAAGAGAACTTGGAACCGGTGAGGGAATTTGTGTTTTAAGGAAGCATGTTCACAGCAGGTGGCCGAACGGATAGTGACGTCGAAAGAAGGGTTGGTGCGGGTAACAAAGTGAATGGAGCTTTCAAAAAAGTTATTGGAAACAAGAATTTATCAATGAAAGCGAAAACGGCCGTTCACAGTGGAATTCTGGTCCCAACCCTAATGTATGGAAGCAAAGCATGGAACTGGCAGAAGAAGGATGAGAGCAGAACAAAAGCGATAGAGATGAGGTCCCTAAGACGTCCCTAATCTCAAATGCTGATATAGGAAAGGAATGTAGAGCGAAAGAACGTATTATGAAAGGATTGCTGCGTTGGTTCGGACATATGGCACGCAAGGATGGAGAAAGAATGGTTAAGAAAGTATACGTTTATGATATAAATGGGGTACGAAGTTGAGGCAGACCGAGGAAAACATTGCATGACCAAATTAATCCAATTTTAAAGGTTGGTCATGTTAGAAGTCGCAGGAATCGTCGTGCGTGTATGACTCGTTTTATGAACGTGGAGGACGCTAGAGAGGTTTGCCAGGATTGAGTATTGTGGCGATTGATCCATTCTCTCTGCCTACCTCTGCGGTGAAACGGCGTGATGGTTTTGTTTGTTTGTACAAAATAAAAACCGTAATCATAAAAAAATGTTGAATTATGGCTAACATCGTGGAAACCTGATATGGAACAAGACGAAACAGTCATCGAAGACAACTTTGGGCAGATTTCTACTGTAGAAAATCCGGAAAATTACACTTTTTCTTGGTAATAATTTTCCGAATTAATTTAGACCCCTTTAGATAAAACACATTTTATTGGGTTGGCGTGCGGTAAATTTTATATTTCTTTCCGTTAAGTATGTGGTTTATATTATTTTTTCGCCGGAGCTTTGAGAGAATGTGATGTATAAATCAGAAATGTATTTTTCCCGTAAAATTTTCTGGGAGAATTTTTTTTATGTTGAATCATACCGTTATTACCAGTGACGGCTCGAAAAGTTTTTTGAACTAAAAACTAACTAACTAACCATCACGCCATATCCCCGGAGGATTAGGCAAAGGGGTTGGATCACCACAATGCTCTCTCCTGGCATACCACTCAGGCTTCCTTAACATTCATACATCGTACCATGCACGCACGTCGATTATTCCGACTTCGAATGTGGCCACATTTAAGTAATTGATTAATTTGGTCATGCCATGTTTTCCTCGGTCGTCCTCGGCTTCTTTTGCCACTCACGCTGCTTGTGTACAACTTTTTAACCATTCTTCTCTCATTCATTCGTTCCATATGTCCAAACCATCTCAAGGATCCTTTTTTAATTTTATCCATGATGCAGTCTTCTGCCTTACATTTCTCTCTTATTTCATCGTTCGGTATTCTACCATACAACGTTTTCCCGCACATTCTTCCTAGTGATCTCATTTCTACGGCGTTTATCCTGCTTTCCTCCTTATTTTGCCAGCTCCAAGCTTCACTTCCATACACGAGGGTTAGCACTAGAACTCCATTGTGTACTGCCATATTTTTTTCAAAAGTTTTTTGATGAAACAATAAACTTCTTCTTTTTGTTTCTCTCCTATCGGAGGTTGGACGACATCATAGCTTTCATTCCTTTTGATACGGCAGCTTTAAACCGTGCTGCAACCAAACCATTCTTGAATGTTTTCAAGCCGAGTTTTTTTTTTTTCTCCCGAAACTTAATTTTCCTTTAATTTCACCTTGAAAAATCAGTTGCAGCACTTTGAAATTATCATTACTCATAATGTGTCCGAAGTATTCCAGTTTTATGCACTTTATCTTCTTCTTCTTCTTCTTGGTGCTACATTTTGTATAAAATATATAATTTTTAACTACACTTATGAAAGGCTTATGTATCCCGAAACATTTGTTTTACTTCTATATTCGCCAAAATTTGTGTTGTAGATGCTTTATTTGTCTTTTTCATTTTTATATACTTTGTGCATACATCACTAACATTAAAAAAAAATTAATTACATAGACATGTTACATTATCCATATAATTTGGCGTTTGATGCTACACTTGCATTCAGAATTTCTTCTATTATATATTCGCCATACTTTGTGTTTTAGATGCTTTATTTCTCTTTTTCTTTTTTATATGCTTTGTTTATACAACACTTACAGTAAAAAAAATTAATTACAAAAAATTTAAATTGTATAGGTTAACAAAGTGTATAAAAAAGAAAAAGAGAAATATTTTTTCTAATTTGTAATGTTCATTTTTATTTCTATTTTATACAAAGTGTTCTGTGATAATGTAAAAATATTTTCAATAAAAAAATACATGATTACTTGATATAAAAAAAATTCATATAAACCTATATACATAGAATATTTTACTTAGTTAAATAACAACTTATAACTTAAATTACAATAAACTCGATGATACTAGCATAAGTTGACAAAACGGCCATCAATATAATTTTATAAAAATAAATATAAATTGAATCTAGGAATCTAGTGAATAAAGGGAATCTACCTCACAAGAGGAGCAACACTCTAGAGAACAGACCACATAGGTCTACAATAAGGAAGACGAAGAAGAAGAAGAAGATTTTTTTTTTAATAATGGCATTTTTTATTTTAGTTTAAAAAATTCACGCACCGCCTTTGGTATAGAGATTTTGGAAGGTAAAAAATATATTTTGCGTTCTGCTGAAACTCAATTATGGGGTTTTATTTTGGAAAAAAATGTCGTTTTCTTAACGATTATTATTTATAAAGGAAAAACAAAGGAAAATTCTTAACTGTTTTAGCGTTCTGCTGTCAGATTTTCGTCATACAAGTAGTAGTCTTAATTTACAAAAGTGAAGCCATTTTTTCAAGCCAATAACGACGTTAAAAAATTGTTTTGCAAACGTATATGCATTTGCAAATTGCCCGAATGGATGGTGACAAACTCGCATATACAGCCGCCTATGAAATCCCTTCCGGACACCGCCCACCTGGAAGACCGCCTAAGAGATGGAGGGACAGCTGGATCTCATCACCCGACGAGATATGATTTCTGTGTCACAGATCGTCAGATCTATCAAAAGAAGAAGAAGAAGAAGAAGATATATTTAACATCAAATATCAAAAATTAACTACGTTTTTTTTATAAATATACAAAATATTTTTGTTAAATAGTCAGGAAAAATTCTTCTTCTTATTCTTAAGTTCTTATTATTACATTATTGTGTAATTAAGTTTTTTTATTAATTTAACGCAGATTTTTTCACTTTGAGTTTTTTTTTTGTGTATGTATCGAAGGTTTTACACCTTCATCATCGGAAGAACGATTTAAACTAACCAAATGTATCCATTTTAAGAAGAAAAAAAATAAAAAATTATATTTATAACACTGATGAAGGGCGTCTGTGTCTGAAATATATTTGTGTTTTAATTTTTCAATAAAGTTCTTGTTCAGAATTAATTGTATTTCAATAGAGATGAAGATGTAAATTATTTGGAAACAGAAAATGGTGGACGAGGCGTTTACAGGACTCATGACCAATCATTGGTTGCGTTAAGCGATCGCTTTATGTAATACAACATTCCCCATTCCGCCCTTCTTACGACCGCCGTATTCTGTTTTCAAATAATATACATCTTCGTCTCTATTGAGATACAATTAATTCTTAATGATAAACTCTTAATGGTAAAAATTAAGTATTTGTCTACAAGTATTTGTATATTTAAAAAATTAGTTCTTGTTATATAAAAGTTTAAAAAATATATTTTGAACAATATTTAAGAATCTATGTACATATGTAACATATTCTCGTTAAAATAGGAGTACCAGGGACATACCATTAGTAAGATCTTAATAGGTTAATATTTTTTGTGTAGGAAAAATAAAATCAAATAGGAGTTTTTGGGTTAAGGGTGTCATATAACACTAAAGCTTCGTTATCATAGAATTATTATGGACGATATTTTTGTGAATTAAAACACTATTTTTCCACTTTTGAGTTTGTTTTTCTCGATATGTTAGGTTTTCACCTTCATGACCGGGAGAATGATATAAACGAGTTTATATCGTTCTTTCGATGATGAAGGTTGAAGGTGAAGCTTTCGAAACATGTCTAGAAAATAAACTTAAAAATGGAAAATACTGTGTGCTCATTCATAAAAAAATCGTCTCTATGGAATTCCACAGTGTTAAGGCCTTAGTTATGTAGAATTATTAATGTTATTAAAAATCGTTATTTTATTAATACGAAAAAAAACGTCAATTTAATAGAAGTTTTATGATATTTTATGGGAATGACTTGTTTTGCTCTTCTCAAGCATTACAATATGTCATTTGATAATGCCGTCATGTCTGAGAATAGGGTTAGGAACACGGTTATCCGTGAAATCTGCAAGATGGAAGGTATTGTCAGATGGGGTAGACAACGCAGAAGATTCTTGCATCCGCACGTGCAGAGGATGAATCCCTCCAGAATCCTACACGTTGGGATACATTAGACCACCAAAAATATAGAGGATTAGCTGGGACACAATTTCCCAAGAGAGGCTAGCCTGACAACAGGAACCGACCAAGGGTCTAAAAGGAATAGAAGAAAAAAGCCCTTCCGTAGTCCTACGAAATAACTTCAAAGCTTTCAAATCTATCCATATGACAAGCAACAAAAGCTCCCTCCGCTAACAGAATTCCTCCGTTGTTGCGGCATTCTGTGAGCAAGTTTTGTTTCTTACCAAACAAAATAAATTAAATTCGACCATTTGCATATCAATCGCGAGAAGACAGAACAACAATACAATTCTAAAATGTTGTTTGATTCAACGTAAATATTTTTATTAACAAAAATTGTTTTCGATAAAATACGAGTATATAGCAATCGTCTGCGACTTTTAAAAATATTAGGATAAGCGGAAAGAAATGGCACTATTGTTTAATGTGACAAAAAATATATTTAGACAAAAACTCTTTCTTTCTCTTTTTCTATCTTTCTCACTCACACACACTCTCAGTGAATAAAAAGAAATTGTGATATTATAACAGTGTTTTAAATTTTAACATTAATAACATTATTACGTTAAATAATTTCTGTTGTTATCCGTGGTCTTTCTCCATACAATAGGCAATTTTTAAATACATTTTTCGTATTTAATCGTATTTATTCGTGTTTAATTCTGGGGTCTGAAAATATGACTCTAAGTGATTTAAGACTTGTTCGAAATTCATATTATTTTAAATCTCGAAGCGAATGTTCCATAGTCTTAAAAAGGTGATAATCTGAAGGTGCAATATCAGGTGAATATGGTGGATGTTACAGAAAATCTAAATTAAGCTTTCTTATTTTGTCCTGCGTAATCCTTGCTGCGTATGGTTTTGCATTATCACGTTGTCAAATTCGTCTCTGATTGTACGAAAACCAAAAAAAAATATTTTTAATAGAAAACCAACCTTTAATTAAATATAAGTTATAACTTTCCTAAGATAAAGGTTATATTATTTTTAACTTTACAAGTTTTTAATGATCGACAGTTACTTCATATCTTATATTTTTTATTTTTAGACAAACTTTAAGCTTTAACACTGTGTAATTGCATAATTACACATGTTTATTAATCAAGACATTGTTTTCGCACTTTTGAGTATATTTTTATTCATGAAACATCTTGCGTCATCGGGAAAATTATATAAATAGACTTCGAAATATGTCGAGAAAAATAAACTTGAAGTAGAAAAATAGTGTTTAATTTACAAAAAAAATCTAATGATATAACGGAAATCTCTTGATGGATGTTCATTTTAAATATAATTTCAAAAAAACGATGTTTTTTTTCATAACCACTTCCGAATGTCATTCATTTTTATAATAATAATTAAATACGAGTAAAAAGATTTTTTTATTTATTAACATCTTCCACTTGTTGTCATTATTTTTACAGCGATCAGTTTCGCCAGGCTCGCTGGAATCAATAGACTGGTACTTTGGTACTTGACTAGTATATCGATGACAGCGAGCCTGACGAAACCGATCCTTGTCAAAATAAAAACAACAAGTGGAAGATGTTAATAAATAAATAAATCGTTTTACTCGTATTTAATTATTATTATAAAAATGAATAACATTCGGACGGCTTGACTACAGTGGGTCAGTATTGCATTTGAACGGCCGTAACATTGAAAGAGTGGAGAAATTTAAATACCTTGGCAGCATACTAACACAATCTCTTGACCCAGATGTAGAGATAAAATACAGAATTAAGGCAGCAAGAGCTACATTTAATAAAAAAAATCACTCTTCTGCAATGATAACATTAATTTGAAACTCCGCCAGAGAATGATCAAATGCTGTGTGATCTGTTTTATTGTATGGATGTGAAACGTGGACCTTAAAAGTCATCTCAATGAACAGACTGGAAGCATTAGAGAAGTGGCTCTATCGCCGAATGCTCAGAATTCCCTGGACAGACATGGTTACCAATACCAAAGTCTTGAAGCGAGCTAGAGTTGACAGGGAGCTGTTATCAACAATCAATGTTCGGAAGATTTCACATCTGGGTCATGTACTGCGTGGGGAAAATTACGTATACCACCTTCTCCAACTGATATTGGAGAGGAAAATTGAAGGACGCCGAGGCCCGGTAGGAGACAAATATCCTGGCTGCGAAAGTGAGGAGTGGACCGGCATCCGAAGTGTGGAGAAGCTGTTACGAGCGGCGCAGGACAGGGACAGGTTCGCCGAGGTGATCGCCAACGTTGGTGGGACCCGACAGGGCACTTAAAGATGAAGAAGATAAAAATGATATTATTATACACTTATTCTTATATACAAATAATTTATATTGTAGTTTTACAAAAAAAAAACACAATATTCAATTAGAACACATGAAATAATCCTAAAGACAAATTCCAGTTCTTGTATAAAATAACAATCGTCCGATTGCCTTCCAATACCTTAGTTAGCATCACGGATATAGAGGTACTGCTACAGAGAGTGACACTTTCCCTCAAGTTTAATATGAAAAGTATCTTTGGAGAAAACCGAAAGCCCAAAGTTAACTCCGAGTACCTAATAGATTTGAGCATTGGAAGAGTAACCAATTTCACCCAAGTTTATCAAAGTTGTTCTACTTCCAGGGATCAAACGCAAAAATGCTTCTTCACATTTTGAAAGATAACTAACTAACAATCACGCCGTTTCACTGTAGAGGTAGGCAGAGACAATGGACCGCCATACAACTCTGTCATGACATACCTTTCAAATGTAGCCGTTTAGTATTTTATTAATTTGGTCGTGCCATGGTTTCCTTTGTCTTCCGCGGCCTCTCTTTCCACTCACACTGCTTGTATACAATATTTTAACTATTCTTCACTCGTCTATTCGTTACATGTATCCAAATAATATCTAGGATATTTTTTTAATTTTATTCATGATTAAATCATCTGCCTTACATTTATTCCTTATTAAACCATCTATGTATTGTTTTACCATTGATCCTACTTTAATCCTTCTTTTGCCAGGTCCAAGATTCACATACATACGTAAGGGTTGGCGCTAGAACTCCATTATGAACTAACTAACTTACCATCGCGCTGTCTCCCCGAAGGGGTAGGCAGAATGAATGGATTGCTACACTTTTCTTTCCTGATAAATATCTCTCACTTCCTCAACATTCATAGATCGTGTCATGCACGCGCGTCGATATCCCTGACTCCCCACGTGGCCGACATTCAATATTTGATTTATTTGATCGTGCCACGTTTTCCTCGGTCTTCCTCTATTTCTAGTTCCATTTACATCGTTAACATATAATTTTTTTACCATTCTTTCTCCATTTTTTCATATCTTGTAAACATGCTTTACAGATAAAAAAAAAAAAAATTTTAAAGATTTTTTTAATAAATAATACAGATAAATGTATATTTTCTAAAATTCGTTTGACCTGATTTGACATAATGATTTGATAATACCTTAGCAAAAAGACACATGTTTTTTTATGTTTTTTTCATATTCACAATTCACAATTTAAAGAAAATAGATTGGTTTTGCATTTGTTTTCCTCGTTAATTAATCTCTGTGGAATACCTTTTGCCGACGTTAAATTTCCCATTTTCTTTCGTCTCCGGGAATTGATATTGGCTTTAAAACAATACTTTTGGGTTTGTCTTTAGTTTCAACTTTTCTAGAAAATGATGAAAGGTTTTCCAAAGTTCGTTTATCTTGTATACAAAACGCCAAACGTAATTCCCTTCAAATAAATAAGCTATTGGTACAAGATCTACCAGGAAAAACTAAGAACAACAAACCATCACGCTTTATCCCCGTAGGGGTAGGCAGAGAGAATGTACCGTCACACTACTCTATCCTGGCACACCTCTCTAGCTTCCTCCACATTTATGCAACGATTCATATACGCACATCGATTCTTCCGACTTCTAACATGACCAACCTTGAAAATTTGATTAATTTGGTCATGCCATTTTTCCTCGGTCTGCCTCGACTCCGTACTCCATTTACATCATTAACGTATACTTTCTTAACCTTTTCCTTACGGTCCTAAAATAAAAACGCGCGTTCCTGTGTTGGGTAGTCAATACCCAATCAAAAAATTAGCGATTTTAAATCGGAAAAATAAGAACATTCAATAAACTAATCCCCTTAATTAATTATAATTGAAGTCAAAAATTATAATAATTGAGATTTATTTGCTAAAAACATTTTTTTAAAAACATCTGGCAATGCTCACGGAACGTGCATAGATCCATTCTGGTTGCAAGCCCGAGAGCTACTGCCGGGCAGTGAGAACATGGAGCTCCTCGCGCTTCCACAGTGAAGTATGCAAGAGTGAGATGCGAATATAGTGTCGCGCACTCAGCGCTACGAATTTCGTTTCCGCAGTTCACAAAATACCTCCGATGTGACTAAAACCTTAATCTTGTATTTATTATATTTATAAAGATATTGATGGTTATTAGAAGCAACGTGTAAGAGATACCCATCACTTAGAACCCTCTTTCAGGGGGTTAACCATTCTTTCTACATCCATGCGCTCCATATATCCGAACCAACGCAGCGATCCTTTCAAATTTTTTTTCATAATACGATATACGACAGAATCTCAAATGCTGATGTAAGAAAGGAATGTAGAGCGGAAGAATTTATTATGAACAAAATTACGATTGTTCTGTATCGGTTATACGTTGAAAAATTATGCAATTGTTTTTTCCTCCTAGGAGTTTTTTTTTAATAAAAGCCGTGCCACACTGTTTTAAACAAGCTCTCCACATCGGTCTCCACCGGCAGCGGTTTAAAACTGTGTAGACACTTGTTTTAAAACCAAAATTCGTTTGTACTTCAACAAACTTTGTGGACGGACGCGCATTGTATGCGTGTGGATCCACCGTTTAAACACGCATTTCACATGTGGAGAGCTTGTTTACAACAGTATGTGGACGCTACACCAACCGTGGGCTCCACAGCTCTCCATCAAGGTCACCCCTGTGGAGAGCTTGTTTCAAACAGTGTGGCACGGCCTTAAGTTACTTACCATCTCGCCATCTCACTTTTCTGCTTCCGTCATGACACTTCCGTTGCATCACTACTGTGGATGTGGTCTCTAGAGGACTCGAAAACGTCAGTGTACGAAGAAAGAAGCACATTTTAAGATCCAAAGAAAAATAAATATTATAAAAAGATCTTCTGCTTAATGCTTAAATCTAGTCTTCATAGATGGCGCTGGTCTGTAGATTGAAACTGACCTGTGAATTGTGGTGTTAGATATTAACATATATACAACTTCCAAAAATTTGGCAGACATGGTTTTAGCGGGGTTTTTTTGCTTGAAATTTTTCCCCATTTGAAATCAAATAATGTAATAATTCTTAAGTAACGTAAAATAAAACAATCATTTTTCACAAAGGAAATATGGATTCTCTTTTTTCTGAAATGCCTAATATTGCAACATATAAGCGGAAACGCAAATAATAATCAAAAGTAACGTAGACTCCATAAAAACAAAAACAAAAAAACAAAAAAATTGTCAGACATGGTGGTCATAAGAAATGTGGAATGGGGAATGTTGTATTACATAAAGCGTGCACTTAACCCAACCAATGACAGGGTATAAGTCCTGTAAACACCTCGATCACCATATTCAGTTTCCAGTTTGCATCTTCGTCTCCATTGAGATAAAATTAATCCTTGAAAAATAAATACGAGTATATTGCTGGTTTTGGAAAAATGTGTTAACGCTGTATTTTTCAACACTTACATAATGTGAAAAAAGAAACATATTTTAAATGTATTTTCTCTTTCTTTCTATGTCCGGTGCTTCGCCTGCCATCTTATTCACGTCACGTGACTTCCTGTTGCTCCCGCCGTATTTGTTCCACCACGTGAAGAGCCCAACTCGAGTAAGTACTGACAGCATTACAACCCTAACCGTAATAAATAGTTCTTTTATTTATATTTAACTGTTCCTAATTTAAATATATATTCTTTATCTAACATTTTTAGTGATGATTTCTTTCGTGAAGAATTTGTGGGTTTTTTTTTAATAGATGTTTTTCTTAGAAAATATTTCTTTAAGAATGTAGTAAAATAAAAAAACATCAATTGCATTTATAAATTCGTTTTAATTTGACACGAGTCTTATAATTATAAATCGTTTTTTATTTTCGTTAAAAAGAAATTTGTAAATGTAGGCAAAAAGTAAATGGTGCACTTAAAGTTGTCATCGCAAACAAAAACCTATCCAAAAAAACTAGATTGGCAGTGCACAATGGTGTTCTTCTACCGAGCCATATGAATGGAAGCGAAGCACAGAACTGGCAAAAGAAGGATGAAAGTAGAATAAATACAGTAGAAATGAGATCTCTTAGACGAATGTATGGATACTCTGTGTATGATAGAGTGTCGAATGAAAATATAAGAAGTGTAGAATGATGGTGTTATGAACAAAATAATGAAAGGATCATTAAGATGGTTTGGACATATGGAAAGAATGAATGAAGAAAGAATGGTAATAAAAAATTATGTTAACGATGTAAATGGAACCAGAAACTAAGGAAGACCGAGGTAGAACGTGGCACGATCAAATAAATCAAATAATGAATGTCGGCCTTGTGAGGAATCAGAGAAATCGACGCGCGTGCATGACACTATGTATGAATGTTGAGGAAGTGAAAGGTCAGGAAAAAAAAGCCGCTTTCTGCCTAACCCTCCTTCGGGGAGACGGCGTGATGGTTAGTTAGTTTTACACTTATTATGTTTAAGGAAAGGCTCATTAAGCGTAGTTAGTGCGATAAGTAAGAAGGTGAATGGCCGTATGAAGCACGTAAGTAATAGGAACATGTGAAAAATTGGGCTCACGGTTAGTTTTATTATTGGAACGAATGTACGAGGAAAGAATGGTTAAAATGTTGTAAACAAGCAGTGTGAGTGGAAAGAGAAGCCGTGGAAGACCAAAGAAAGCATAGTATGACCGAATTAATCGAATACTAAAGGCGGGCACATTCGAAGTCGGAAAAATCGAAGAGCGTGCATGTTAAGATGTACGAGTATGAATGTAGAAGAATCTAGAAAGGTGTGTAAGGACAGAGCAATAAGTACCGTGCCGTCAATAAAGTACATTGGAGCATAGAAGTAGGATGGAGTAGATTAAATGTGGTCTGGCACCCCCTTGCTGTTGCCGTCTTTAAATGTAAGTCCCGGATGGACCGGGGACAGTCCCAGGGAGTGTATGAGCGAGGCTGATAAAGTGGCGCCGCTACGTTCTATAACAGCCTCGGGTATGTGGCGGGAACTTCTATGTTCCTTTAAAAAAAAAAAATCGGACAGAGCAATATGGTGGTTCATCCTCTCTGCCTACTCTCCGGGGAAACGACGTGCTGGTTAGTTAGTTATTTGATTTGTTTTTGTAGTGCTGGGGATTGTATGATTGGGATTGTTCCCGCAGTACCACCGATAACTCCCTAATATTGGGAACATGTTCAAAATTGGGCTTCCAATTAATTTTTCGTGCATTTGCTTTATTTTCGGTGCTTGTGATCTAATGATTGCGATTATTCCCGCAGTACCCACGGTATCCCACGGCATTTCTTTTGGGAATGCTCGGAACCAATTCTCTACAGCTTCGAAGAGATGGACGTCTAATAACCCATTTCTTTAGATTAATTAGGGGATACTTCGAGAACTCGGCCGTACTGGAGGATGTTGGTCTTTTTGTCCCCGTTAGATATGTCCGACAGCGACAGCACAGATTATTTTACCTACCGGCCGCCAGAACCAATCTGCCTCTGGTGACACCGGTGGGAAGAGCAATTAATCTGCTGAACGCGGTCTCCTCGGAGATCAACGTCTTTCATATTAGTGAAAGTACATTCAGGGGACAAATACTCTTGACTTTAGAAAGTATCTTGTCTTCCTAATGTCGAACCATCACTAATGCGTTTCTGGTATTATGTTGTATGTGTATCATATACTCGTATTACATGTACTCAATAGATGCCTTAAACATTTATGCTGCTTGTAATGTATTTTGAGAGAATAAACTGATTTGATTTGAAAATTGGTCTAGCAATTATTTTTTCTAGGTGTTGGCGATCTTATCGCACGCTTAATAGAACACTGGCTTAACTCAAAAAAACAAGTTTTGCTCAATCTGACGGTGATTTGAAATCTCAAGTCGGTGTTTTAACAAAAACAGTCGAAAAACACGTACGAAAGGATAGCGTTAACATTGTGAAAAATAGATGGATAGCGTTAACACAAGGCTTTGTCTAATGTTAACTCAATTGTGACCTAAACCATAATCGGTCAGTTTACTATTCAGTTTACTGGGAGAGGGAGGTTGCCCCTCTGTGACGGGTCTCGTTCCTCTCCCTGTTGGCCATAATAATAATTTGTGCAGTGGTTTTATTTATTTATTTAATATTATGAAATACTTCTTAAACCTCGTCCTTTGTTCTACATGCCAAAAACTGTACTCTACGTTATTATTATTTTTTTTTTCCCATCCCGCATTTGTCTCCTCTGCCTCTCCTGTTCTTCCCGCTGTATATTCCTGTGGTGTATATTTTATCTTTTATATAATGTTCCTAAAATGTTCATGTATTATATATTATGTTTATTTATTTATTCAATAAAGTACAGTGGAGCATAGAAGTGAGATTGAGTAGATTAAATGTGGTCTGGCACCCGCTTGTCGTTGCCGTATTTAAATGTAAGTCCCGGATGGACCGGGGACAGGCCCAGGGAGTGTACGAGCGAGGCTGATAAAAGGGCGCCGCTACGCCCTATAACAGCCTCGGGTATGTGGCGGGAACTTCTATGTTCCTTTAAAAAAAAAAGTTTACTATTAAGCGTGCGTTATGATAACGATTATTTCAATAACCTTCTAATAATAGAAACAAGTCCAAAATTGAGATCACAATTAATTTTTCGAGTATTTGCTTTATTTTTTGGTGGTTGTGATCTAATGATTGCGATTGTTCCCGCAGGACCACCGGAAACTCCCCCCAGGCGAAGTCCCCAGGTGGCGACCGCGGGGCGGCGGGCGCGAGCGGTGGCGCTGGGGCGGGCGGCGCGGGCAGCGGGGGCGGCACCCCAGCCGCCCGCCGGGGCCAGGGCGCCGCCCAGCCTGCGCCCGGGACGGCCAAGGGCGCGCAGGAGCCCCACCCGTCGGTAAGTGGAATTCATGATGTCATCTACGGAGGGTACAACGTGCTCGATTGCGTGGAAATTAACAAATGTAAAAATGATGCGTTATCAAAAATAAACCTAACCTAACCTAACCTAACCTAACCGAGTTGTGGTTTTCTCCTCAAACAGAAAGGACTTGCACGCGTCAAAACGTCAGGTGCCTATCGCTACACATTGTCTTCTTGCCCGTCAGGTGCCTATCGCTACACATTGTCTTCTTGCCCGTCAGGTGCCTATCGCTACACATTGTCTTCTTGCCCGTCAAGTGCCTACCGCTACATATTGTCTTCTTGCCCGTCAGGTGCCTATCGCTACACATTGTCTTCTTGCCCGTCAGGTGCTTATCGCCACACATTGTCTTCTTGCCCGTCAGGTGCCTATCGCTACACATTGTCTTCTTGCCCATCAGGTGCCTATCGCTACACATTGTCTTCTTGCCCGGTGAGTCCTTAGCACTTTTTCCGTACGCACAATATTCAAAATGTCGTTCAAATTTAATTAACACCAAATCAAAAATTTACCCCTAGCGGCCGGGTTGTACCCGTATAAAAGAGGAAATCTCTGACCACCCCCACCCCCGATAAAAAAATTTCAATATTTTTACATTTTCGTAAACGCCATGCTTTTTCAAGATAATTCAGTGTTTTGACCCTTCAAAAATTCCCACAGAATTTTTTTTTTGACGCCATGAAAAATTAAAACTCAAGGCATTATTAAGAAAACACAACCAAGTAAAAAAAAAAAAAAAAAACCTAACCTAACCTAACCTAACCTTAACCCCTTACTGCATGATTTTTTTTAAATTTGTAAATAAAATATCTCTTCTTCTTCTTCTTCTTCTTCTTCGATAGCCCTACAGCGCATGTCGAGCCTTAGCCTCCAGTGTTATTCGCCTCCAACTCCTTCTCTCCTCCGCTTCGATCTTCAAATCTGACACTCCTAACAATTATGCCCCATCTCTCCCAACTTCATCCGCCCATCGCAGCCTTGGTCGTCCAATTGGTCTTCTACCACCTGGGTGCCACTCCAGCAATATTTTTGGGGTTCGCGATGACGGCATCCTCTGCACGTGACTGGCCCATCTCAGTCTATTCAGTCTGACCTGTGTGGAGAGACTGGGAGCTTTGTAAATATGGTACAGCTCGTCATTATGCCGCACTCTCCAGCCTTCACCGTCACTCACAGGTCCCAGAATTCTGATCTGAAAAAAAATATACGATGATGAAAAAAAAGACACGTATTTTTTTATTTTTCAAAAAAAAAATTCCTATATAAAATGCAAAAAAATATTTCTAGGTCTTCCCCTTTTTATCCCTAGATTTTACACAATATTATCCATAATTTTATATAAAAGTGAGGATTTTATTACTTACCTAATGAAAATAATAATAAACCAGTGTTATATAATTATTTATAGCACAAACAAAAAAATAACACTTTTGAATGTCACGTTTGTACAGAAAATCATAAACCGACAGTTGGAAACAGTCAAACGCACATCTAGTACAACCAGAGACATCTAGCAAGTAGTTTGACAACTAGTAACGTGGATCATAGATAAAACTTTCGAAGATGTCCTCATAAGACGAAACACTTGTCGTGAATATTTCATATCATTTATAGAATTTTTAGTTCTTCTGTTTTTAAACAACTTTTGTTTATTTTAATAACATCATTATGGAATTCTATACACTTAATCATACATCGATTAATAAAAGTATTGCAGTCCATTCTTTCTGCCTATCCCTTCGGCGAGACGGCATGATGATTAGTTAGTTGAAACTATTGTCAAACCCCAATCGTCTTATTGTATTAAATATATTTTGAAACCTATTGCGATCAATATTTTGAGTTATAAATAATCTACGCCGTACAATAAATAGGTCAACTTTAATATGTGTGTCATTATATATTTATCAAGCCAATAAGAACAGTTTGAAAAACTACCCCACAATCATGATATTAAAAATGAAATATTGTTATGAAAAAATGTTATAAATTTACTGAAAAATTGTTCAGAAATCACCCCCTAAGCTAGGGCAAGTTATTACTGATATTAAATCTCTTTTCGCATTATTTCGAGCACTTGAAAAATGATTCCCTGTCATTTTCAACCGACCGGTCAACTGAGAGTTGAAGGGCGTGAATTAACCGTTTAGGTAGAATGATTAATGGCATTATATCCGGTTGCTAAAGAGTTACCTAACTTGGAGATCAATGAATATGTTTCTCATTTCCCGGGAGAGTTAATATTCCAACGGGATTAGTCCTTAACGAGGTTCTGAAGGAATCTGTTTATATATTTATTAGTATTGTAACCAAATCCTTTTTTTTCCTTTTTTTTTGAAAAGGAGAGTGTTCAATGCCTGTGTCCTGCCAGTGTTCACTTATGGTATTGAGACAGTCACAATGTCACAAAAAAGTGCCAACAAGCTAAGAGTCACTCAGAGAGCAATGAAAAGAGCCATGTTGGGTATCAGTTTACGGGACAGACTCAGAAATGAGGACATAAGAGTCAAGACAAAGGTTTCCGATGTTATCAAGATGGCCGCAACCCTCAAGTGGCGATGGGCGGGACATTTTGCTCGCGATCCAGATGAAAAATGGACAAGGCGGCTGCTGTGCTGGTGGCCAAGGACGGCAAAGCGTGGAGTTGGGCGCCCACAGTTGCGTTGGCGCGACAATGTCCGGAGAAGTGCGGGAAGTGCCTGGATGCGGATTGCTCAGAATAGAAGAGAATGGAAAATGCGAGAGGAGGCCTACGTCCAGGAGTGGACGGTCAATACAGGCTGAAGAAGAAGAAGTAACTTAATCCACAAATTCAGTAAACACCTCAGGGTTCTCCTCGTTCACACTTATGTTACAAACTTTAATTTCCTTTCTTTCCTTCATTTAATTTCGTATTCATCATTTAATCGTTTGCCTTGCGTACCCAAATATGAGACCTTTATTATTTTCACACTCGACAACAGATCGGAGATAAAAATACTCAACTCAACTTTTAAAGACTCATACGATCTTCTTCTTCTTTTTATTTCGGTGCCGTGTCAGGTTCCATGCTTGGCGATCACTGCAGCTAAAGCATTCCTATCCTGCGCCACTTGGAACAAGTTCTGAACTCTTGTTATTCTTGTCCACTCTTTGATGTTCCGCAGTCAGGACAGCTAGCTTCTAGCAACATCCGATGTCCCTCCACTTTACCCATTAATATTAGTCGAAGGAGGTGGTATATTTCTACCCTTAGCACATGACCCAAATATTAACATCGTTAACGTATTATTTCTTGACCATTATTTCTCCATCCAAGCGCTCCATATGTCCGAACCAACACAGCGATCCTTTCATACCTTCTTCCGCTCTGCTCTCCTTTTTTATATCAGAATTTGAATTCTGTCGTACAACGTTCTACCACACAATTGTCCTAGGGACCTTATCTCTACCTTATTTATTCTGCCTCATCCTTCTTCTGCCAGTTCCATGCTTCGCTTCCATATATAAGGATCGGGAACAGAGCTCTATTTTGAAAGGCCGTTTTCGCTTTCATTGATAAATTATTGTTTCCAATAACTGTTTTTAAAGCTCTATTCGAATTGTTACTTGCACTACCCCTTCTTTTGACGTCACTATCCGTTCGGCCATCCGCTGTGAACATGTTACCTAAATACACAAATTCGCTCACCTGCTCCAAGTTCTCTTCGTTCACACTTATGTACACAAACTGTCATTTGCTCTTCCCTTTCAAAAACCATCGCCTTTGACTTTCCGACATTCATCATTAAATCTTTTGACATACATAGCTCATGCATTCTCGACACCAAGATTTGTTACTCGTCTGTACTATCAGCAACAAAGTAAAGCAGACAATTTACAGACAAATCACTCATCTTTGAATCACGTTCTATTTTCATTTTTAACAATGAACTTCTACCATGAAATTTCAAATAACAACATTTTGAATGTATACAAATACTGGATTTTACCGATTGCGGGTAAACTATTTTTTTATAAGGATTAATTGTATCTCAATAAAGACGAAGATATAAATGTGGAGAGACATCTCCAGGCGTAGTCTAGCACTCTATGATAATTGCAAAGCCTTTCGCATTGCATTAATAAAGATTCTCTGCTTAATGCTTACACCCAATCTTAATGGATGGTGCTAGTGTAGATTGACCTACCAAAAAATGTGAAGTTATTTAAAAATAGTAACATATATACAAGTTCCAAAAATTTGTCAGACGTGGTGGTCGTAAGAAGGTCGGAATGGGGAATATTGTTAACATAAAGCGATCGCTTAACCCAACCAATGACAGGTCATAAGTCCTGTAAGCGCCTCGACCACCATATTCTGTTCCCAGAAAACAATTTACATCTTCGTCTCTATTGAGATACAATTAATTCAAATAACAAGTTTAATTCTTGAAAATATAAAAACGATATTTTTTACTTTCTGAATCTGCGTTAATGTGTTAAAAACGTGTACATCATTTTCAAAATGGGTTTTTCATTCAAATTATAGACAGTCGAATTAACCCCGTGCGACCCGGCCATTCTCACCGTCCGTCGTGGATAAATTAAGATAAACGCAGCCATTTTAAACGGATCGCCACCGGTTCGGAATATAAATCGCCGATTTTGGTCGGATTCACCTAAAATATTAGAATTATCGAGTTGTAATTAGCCGATCTTCCGGAAACCATTCGTTCACCCTCCTAGCACCCTCTAGGTTTCTCTTCGTAATAATTCCGTTAAAAATAAGATTGAAAATTAACGGGCTGTGCCTTTTAACTATCCTACGGGTAACTACCTTCGAAACTAAGGATTTGAAACTTTCATTTAGCGTAATATTCGCTATGATGGATACCAAATGACAAAGGTATGCTCTATTATTACTGGGACTGTCGCGCGGGCAAGACGCGTGTATATACATTGCTTGTGTACATAATAATTCCGTTAAAAAACATTGAAAATTTACGGACTGTTCCTTGTAACTATTCTGTGTGTAAATGGGATCCAAAATTTAGCTTTAAAACATGAATTTATCGTAAGTTTCAGTAACATTTTGTATTAATACATACTACACGGCCTATACAGACATTATAGCATTCAGACCGCGGATACCACAAGAACGAAGGCTATAGTACGGGTGACAGAGATGAGGACACTGAGGATGTTAGCAGAAAGGACTATTCGAGATAGGGTGAGAAACGCGGCCTTCTTTGAGATCTGCAAGGTGAGATGTCGTGAGATGGGGCAGACAACGCAGAAGATACCGGAATGCGCACGTGCAGAGGATGGACCCCACTGGAATTCCACACGCTGTAGCGCATCAGATTCCTGCCGGCTACCGTCCCCCCAGAAGACCGCCGAAGAGATGGAGAGATAGTTGGGAGTCAACCTCCCAAGAGAGGCCATCCTGATTTCATGAACAAACCAAAAGTCTTTAAGGAGAAGAAGAATAAAAAGAAGGAGACATGCTGCACGGTGATAAATACGGGACTGTTATTGATATCGGGACTGTCACGCGGGCAAGACGCGTGTATATACTTCGCTTGCGTACATAATGATTCCGTTTAAAATTCGTTTGTAAATTAACGTTTTGTGCTTTGCAACTATTCTATGTGTAACTGGCTTCATAATTTAAGCTTTAATATTAGTTATTGAAATCGTAAAGCTATTATAAAAGCTTTAAAACCGTTATATTTTCTGTTAATTCTAGCTGTATGGTGATGATACCAAATAACCTCATTAACTGTCAAAATATAAAACGCTGTGTATGGTATCACATTCTTTTTTCGCGACAGCTGTTTCAGGTGATCAGGTGTTATCAATAATATATCAAATGTCAAATTTTCGTGATTTTTCAAATAAGAACTTTCTGGGACTGTCGCGCGGGCAAGACGCTCGTATATACGTTGCTTGTGTACGTTTTCACATTTTTTTTTTTTATAATTAATTACACAATTTCTAAACTAGAAAATTAGAAGATAGGAACAAATACACATAAAGATTCGAAAAATCACGAAAATTTGACATTTGATATATTATTATAACACCTGATGAAGTCAACATAGGTTGATGAATAAGCTGTCGCTTAAAATAAAATACAATTGTGGTACAAAAAACAACCTTTATTCATTAACAGTTTTAAATGTTAAGGTATCATAGTGTTTCGGCCAAAACAATGGACTATTAAATTTAATCCCGTTAAACGATATTTGGCATGTCCCTCAAATAATCTTTCGTTTTAGACTACATTAACGGACTCTCAAACTCTCTGATAAGATACTGACATTATTAAATTCGTACCCAATTGAAATAATATAATTCTCTCATTTATTATAGAATTATTAAATATCTTAATCGATTTATTTAAACAGTTTTTAGGCTAAGTGTAAAAGGCATGAAATGACTTAATATTATATAACTAACGACCTTTGCAGCAGAGTGGCAAAAGATATGACTGCCACACCAAATATACCGGGTTCGATTCCCAGCGATGGCAGTGTAATTGTCACACTAAATTTTATCTTCTTCTGGTGCCGTGTCAGGTCAACCCAAAGTTGGCGATCACTGCAGCGAAGGAATCTCTGTCTTGCACTACTTGGAACAGGTTCTGAACTTTGACCTTTCCTATCCATTATCTTATACTTCGCAGCCAAGGTAATCAGCCAAAGTAGGTGGTATCTTTCTCCCCTTAGCACATAACCCAAATATGAGACCTTTCTAGCCTTCACATTGGACAACAGCTCTCTATTGGCTTTGGCTCTCTGTAGTACGTCTGCATTACTGACCCTATCAGTCCACGGTATATGGAGCATTCTGCGATGTATCCACATCTCAAACGCTTCCAACAGGTTCATTACATTGATTCCAAGTTTCATTGCCATATAGTATAACAGACCATATATAACATTTAATCATTCTTTGTCGGAGTTTCAGTTTAAGATTATCGTTTCAAAAGAAGGTTTTCATTTTACTAAATGCAGCTCATGCAACTTCATTTCTGCATTTTATTTCAATATCCAGGTCTCCCCGAAGGAATGGACCGCTACAATGTTCTTCCCTGATATATTTCTCTTATTCATCCACATTCATACATCGCACCATGCAAGCAAATTGATTTCTCCGACTCCTTACATGGTCGACATTTAAGAGTCGATTGATTTGTTCGTGCCAGGATTTCCTCGGTCTTCCTATTTTTCTTATTCCATTTATATCATTTATAACGTCCTTTCATTGTTTCAACGTGGAATCAAATTCCGTTTGTATAAATTTTAACATTTAAATTCATCACACGACGTATGAATATTCAAGAAGCGAGAGACGTTAGTTTTTTATGATAGTTTGTTTTTATTCAATATTAATCGTTTTTATCAATTTCATAATATTCTTTTTATCTACAGCATAATCAATATTACTCTTATATTACTCTCATAATCAATATGGCAGCATAATCAATATTACTCTCATAATCAATATGGTTTTATTTCCAATTGAGAAAGTCTAGTTTTCATAAATCGATGTAATGCAAGTGCTTTTCCGCTAGATGTCGTTATGTCACAACGTTCCCATAAGAGTCATCTAGCGTTAAATTCAATAATCTCTCAAAGTATCAAATTCAACGAAGCTATTTTGCTGGAAAATGAAAACCGCTTCAATATCATTTTATTACGTTTCTTCACTGCATCGGAAGACGTTTCATAAAATATATAAAGACTAGATCCTTTCATATTCATCATTGTTTCTTGAATATGAAAAATTCCATAATAAATATGTTATTATATATCAAATTTAAATTTAACTAACTAACCATCAAGCCATACGCAGAGAGCAGGCATAGAGATTGGTAGCTACAGTGACCTATATGACGAGGTGCGAGCACAAACCAACTAAGCGACAGCCGTCGAGGCACTATATGGAGGAACAGGTACATGCTAACCGAATGTAAAGTCAATATATACAAGGCATGCGTTCGCCCCATCATGACGTATGGAATAGAGGTCAGAGCCGATACCAATAGATCTAAAAACCTTCTTAGAGTAGCAGAAATGCGAACCCTACGCTCCATCGCAGGCAAAACCCTCAGAGATCGGGTAAGAAATAAAACGATAAGGTCTGTCTGTGGTGTTGAGGACATAGAAAGATGGGAAAGAAGCAGAAGGCGCTTTTGGAGAGACCACGTGGACATGGAGAAAAAAATAATTGCAAAAAATGTTAAAGATGAAAACCCAAGCAGCAAGAGCTTACCAGAGAGATGGAGAGATGGCTGGACATCATCATCCCAAGACAGCCCACTGTCACAAACAGGTCATACGACCTAAACTAAGAGGAAGAAGAAGAAGGGCGTTTTCATTCGTATTATAATTGCTTTTTAATATCGTTATTATATATTTGTCGACCGCTACACGTGGACTTAATACGAAATCGATACTTACCCTCGTAATACTTAACACGTGCAAATTTGAACTAATTTCGCACACGTGTGTAGCGATTGCGAGAGCGGCGAATAATTAATGGCGATTTTGGAAGCGACGAGTGTCACTTTCGGGTAATTTTGCACACAAATTATAAGCCTCCAAGTAGCTAATGATACAGAAATTATTAACCGTTTGGTAATCACACACAATTAATTAATGACTGCGTACCTGAATTTTCGCGAAATTGTTTTTTGCTGCTGAAAAACAGTCGCCTACTTAGTATGATAAATGGGAGTACTTATATATCGATTATAAACAAAGCAATCTCCTCTCTACTACCGGTACCTGCGTTTAGAAGTTACCACAGAACAAAACATAACTATCTTATTGTATATAAAACAAGTCATGGTCTTTGGCACTTCGCAACTGCCTGACATGTTTTAAATAGCTCCTTCTTCATCCCTTCAAACTTTTCTATCCTAGCTCATCTCTACTGTCAGGTTCTCGCGTTGGAGCTCCTTTTCCATGTTGGCCCACCATATTACCATTGGGCGACCTCTTTTTCTTGGTTTTGTGGGAACGCTGAGGCCTTTTTGGACAATGTGTTCGCTATCTCTTCGCATCACATGACCGTACCACGGAAGTCGAGATTCTCTTAATTTTTCCGTTATTGGGGCAACCTTAAAGCTACCCCTCAAGTATTATTTCCTTGTGATGCCTCCGGCCCAGCTCAGCATTTTCATCTCGGCAGCGTGGACTCGACGTTCGTAGACTTTTTTGTTGGTCCAGCACTCTGCTGATTGGAATTTTTTGATCACACAGGACACCAGATAGAGACCTCCACTTGAACCAAGCGGTGCTTGTCCTGTGTTTGACATCAGTGTCTACGTTGGCGTCCGCAGTAAGGACTGACCCGAGATATTTAAATTGGGACACCTTGTTAACTGGAGTATTGTCAATATATTTTAAATAGCTCCCCATTTCCCATAATTCTAATTCATTTACCTTATTTGTGAAATGTATACTTATATCTGTATACGAATCCTGGATTTTCACCTGTGGGTGGTTAATTTAAATTTTTAATTGTATCTCAATAGAGACGAAGAAACAAACTGGAAACTGAATATGGATGATCAAGGTGTTTACAGGACTTATGACCCGTCATTGGTTGGGTTAAGCGCACGCTTTATGTAATTACAACATTCCCCATTCCACCATTGTTATGATCATGTATGATACATTTTTGGAAGTTGTATATATACTCCAAAATCCATACATATCTTCACGTGGCAGTTCCAGTAGTACAATCAAATCTACATAGATGGCTAACTGGAACTGCCACGTGAAGATATGTATGGATTTTGGAGTATATATACAACTTCCAAAAATGTATCATACATGATCATAACAATGGTGGAATGGGGAATGTTGTAATTACATAAAGCGTGCGCTTAACCCAACCAATGACAGGTCATAAGTCCTGTAAACACCTTGATCATCCATATTCAGTTTCCAGTTTGTTTCTTCGTCTCTATTGAGATACAATTAAAAATTTCATTTACCTTACCCCAAGACAGACAGATTCATTCTCTTCCCTCTCCTTTCCTCCTTGTTCCTTTTTAATTTAGTATATAAGTAACGATTTTGTTTCATTATACAGTCCCGAAACATGTTTGTGAAAAATAGTGTTTTTAAAATACAACGTTTTCAGAAAGTTATTCAAATGTGAATCCACAACACAATGTGACGGGGAATGAACGAGACTTGTTGCAGATCACTTTTCAGGATTATAACCTCGAAGAAGAACCATTAAGTGATTACATTTTATTGAATTTGTTTTTTCAACCAAGCGATTCAATTTCAATTTCAATTTTGTGAAATCCTTCAAAAGACGGAAAAGCCCTTTATAAGAAAAAGGTTTTATTAATACCTTCATATATCAAATTGACATGTTCTATTTGTAAGAAACAATTCGTGTATTTGAAAATTTGGTAGTAAAGTGTGACGAATACGCTGTCAGAATATGAAAGAACGTATTATTTTACAATATTGAAAACCGCATATCGGAAAATTATTTACAGTTTTCCACAACTTCTACTCTAAAAAATCATAATTCAAAATATTTACTGTTTTCAAAGAAATTATGTAAAACACCATTTACAACAACCAAACATCACGCCCTTTTCACGAAACGGTAGGCAGAGAGGATGGACCGCAATACTATTCTTTCCTGACAATCTTCTCAAGTTTCCACAACATTTATACATCATGTCATGCACGGAAGTCGATTTTTATTACTCCTCACTTGAGCAACGTTTAAATTTAATTAACACGGTCGTGCAACGATTTTCCAGGTCTTCCTCTATTTCTAGCTCCATTTACATCGTTAACATAAACTTTTTTTGCCATTCTTTCTTCAGTCATTCTTATTGTGTGTCCAAACCATCCTAATGATTCTTTGCCATTTCTCTAGGGTAGAATTTTCCTGAATTGAGAAACAAAAAACTAAGACATTTGATAATGCCTTAGACGGCGAAAATGACATTTAAATAAAATGTAATAAAACTTTATAAAACAAACGTTTTCTAACTAACTAACTAACCATCACGCCGTCTATTCGAAGGGGTAGCCAGAAATAATGGACTGCCACACTTTTCATTCCTGACATACATCTCTCGCTTCCTCAACATATATACAATGTGTCATGTACTCACTTCGATTGTGCCAGTTTTCCTTGGTCTTCCTTTATTTCTAGTTCCATTTACATCGTTAACATATACTTTTTAAATCATTGTTTCATCGTTTATTCATTTCCATGTGTCCTTTTCATTATTTTATTCATAACACTCTCATTCGTACTATATTCACTTCTTATATTTTCATTCAACACTCAATCATACACAAATTTTCCATACGTTCGTCTAAGAGATGTCATTTCTACTTCATTTCTTCTACTTTCATTTTTTAAATAATTTATACGAATGGAAACGTCTGTTTTATACGAGTTTTTTTTAATATATTTGATGGTGTGACATTTTCGTCTTGGTAAAACATTATCAAATGGATATAATGAGGGGAGAAAGATTTGTAAAGAATGTATATGTTACGAGGTAAATGGAACTAGAAATAAAGGAAAACCAAGGAAAACGTGGCCCAATCAAATATCAAACGTAATCCACCTGAAAAGTCAGAGAAATCGACGTGCGTGCATGACACTTTATATAAATGTTGATAAAGCAAGAGAAATATGTCAGGAAAGAACAGGGTGTCATTCCATGTTTTCTCGCTACCCCTTCAGAGAGACGGCGTGTTGGTAAGTTAATTAGGTTTTTTTTAATTTTTTTAAATTTGCGTCTTACGTCTTCTTCTTTTTCCTATCGATATCAATTCAGTATATTAAATAATAATCAATAAATATAATGTATAAACATAAGACCCTTTAATAGTGTAGATAAACGGTTTTATAGACCCTCTCACATAACTATACTTTATGGTTTATGGGTCACATCAGTTAAAAATAAGTATTATCACTACTTTTATAACCACAACTAGTGATGGTTTATTTTATAATCGAATAACTTTAACAATCGATTAATCGAAATTTTATTAATTCTAACTAACTAACTAACCATTACGCCGTCTCGCCGAAAGGGTAGGCATAAAGAATAGACTGCCACACTTTAACCGATGCGGCACTCCATCCTTCTCTTTTCGCCCCCGCTAGATACGCGGTGTGATGGGTTGCGAACCTCTTCGCCACCAATAGGCATCTCCCGCGCACACTTCGATCGTCCAACGTCCACAAAATAAATCTCAAACTAATTATATAAAATACAATGATATAAAATAAAATAAGAATGCTAACGCTGTCAAAGATAACCATCCGGAACATAAAGATAGATAGCCTTCAAGATGCTTCCTCAACATTCATACATCGTGTATGTATGCACGTCGATAATAATCATCTTCTCCTTAATGTAGATATTGCGATGTGCTTAGACAGGATATCAAATTTCGTCATGTGATGAAAATGTTCAGCTTTCTCTTTTGTGTTTGACGACCATCTCGATTCTCGTGCATCACAATCTTGGCACTCCTCGCTGGGTCCATTCTCTCGATGTGGTCCTTCCAGAATAGTATTATCTGCCTACTCCATCTCGCTATGTCATAAATCATTTTTAATCATTGTTAATATTTTTGATGATGCTGTCAAAGATAAACATACGGAACAAAAATTGGATTGCTCCAAGATTGCCTCGAAGATAAACATCCGGAACATAAATATGGATTGCCTCCAGGATGTCTCCAAGATTGCCTCCAAGATTGCTTCTAAGATTGCCTCGAAGATCAACATCCGGAACATAAATATGGATTGCCTCCAAGATTGCCTCCAAGATTGCCTCTAAGATTGCCTCGAAGATAAACATCCGGAACATGAACACAGAACCTGGGACACAGAACTCCAACTGTCTCGCCATCTCTTCGCAGGTCTTCCGGGTTGGCGAGTTACCATTGGCACGTTGTTTGCGGCTGCTTGGGGGAGTCTATCGTCGCTCATTCGTTCTACGTGGTCGCGCCAGAAGCGTCTTCTTTTCCTGCCCCATCTGACAATATCTTCGGTATCGCAGGTCTCACGTATTACTGTGTTTCTGATTCTGTCCCTCAGTGTTTCGCACAGAAAAGCGCGGAGTATCTTCAATAATTATATTAAGTGAGTAAATTAGAAAATATATTTTCATAATTTTTCGCAGTAAAATTAGGCGGAAATCTGGTAATTTTGTTTTTAATCGACTAGTGATTCGATTATCGCCGTAATTTAATAAAACCCACCTCTAGTGATTCCACGGGCGTTATAGGCTTTTAAAAGCCGTAGGGCGGAGTATCAAGGGACCAATCTTTATGAAATCTTTTTCCTCAATCGTGTTTACTGGAAACATTCCTTTTTTAACAAGAGGGGAATTCATTTGAAATCCACTAGGGCATCCGAATTTTTTTTAAGAAATACTTGTTACCGATAAATATATTTTTCAAAAAGATCATTCATTTAATAAAGAAAGCGGCGTTGAATTTTGCATGTTAATAATAGAAATATAACTTTAGCCTCAGAATTTTAGATATTAAACAAGCCATTAAAAATAAGGAAAATATTATAAATAATCAAATAAATTTAACTTCAAGTCCAATCTTTGATTTATTTCCTTTGTTGTAAATTTTTAATTGATTCATAACATTTGTTATAACAAAAGCATAAACGTTACGTTACGTTACGAAAGGCTACCGCCATTTTAACGCATTGCTAGAAACCGCCTGGAGATGTCACTCCAATCTATATGCTATAATTTTTTTGACCAGTTTTTGTTTTTACAATATTTTTAAAGTATACAAATAACTGGATTTCACCCATTGCGGGCTATCAATTCAAGAATCAACTGTATCGAAGATTCTTCGTCTCTATTGAGATACAATTGATTCTCGAATTGATAGCCCGCAATGGGTGAAATCCAGTTGTTCGTCTACAAGTATTTGCATACATTCAAAATGTTGTAGAAATCAATTGGTCTTGGTGAACGCGTCATTGCAACGCATTTTTTTATGTTAAATTCCAGCTTATTCTCCATTGACCATTTTGCTATCGTATCTATTATACTCGTATATCAGACTGCAATTTTATGCAGTCTGATATAGACTGGATTCTCAACAGTGTAAATTACACGGCCATTTAACTACCTAACCATCACCCCATTTTCCCGGAGGGGTAGGCAGAGAGGCTGGATCGCCACAATGCTCTGTCCTGGCATACCTCTCGGGCTTCCTCTACATTCATACATCGTACCATGCACGCATGTCGATTTTTCTGACTTTGAATATGGCCGCCTTTTAGTAATTGATTAATTTGGTCATGCCATGATTACCTTGGTCGTCCTCGGCTTCTTTTCCCACTCACGCTGTTTGTATACAACTTTTTTAACCATTCTTCTCTCATCCATTCGTTCTATATGTCTAAACCATCTCAAGGATCCTTTTTTAATTTTATCAATGATGCAGTCATCTGCCTTACATTTCTCTCTTATTTCATCGTTCGGTATTCTATCATACAACGTTTTCCCGCACATTCTTCTTGTTGATCTCATTTCTACGGCGTTTATCCTGCTTTCATCCTTCTTTTGCCAGCTCCAAGCTTAACTTCCATACATGAGGGTTGGCACTAGAACTCCATTGTATACTGCCATTTTTGCTTCTGTACATTTCTATTTGCAGTAATGACTTTGAGTGCACCATTTATTTTATTCAAAACATGGCCATTTATTTTATTGCGTAACATACACGGCCATTCAATTTTGTTTTATCGAACAAACCGGTTTCGTTTCCTCTGGAACTTTATCAGGCTTAAAAATATTCATTTTGGTATTTTAACTAACCAAAAATTAAATGTTGAATTTCGCTATTGGACGAAATTAGTTAAATTTTAGAACATAGAGTTCAAATTTAATACAGAGAGCCTGGAGCACTTTACAGCGTTTATTTGGAAGAATTTTCAAATGCAATTAATTTAGGTGAAAAATGAAGAATTCTTCATTACACCAGCATCCTTGGAACGTTCAAAGGAGCTTTGAATTTAATAAAGTCTTTTCCGAAATACTCCTCGCAAAGGGAAAGTCGGGGGTGGTTATTTCCCAGAGAAAATGACGGATTGAAAGCTATGTAACGCGATCTATACTATATGAGAAATGTAAGTTTTTTTTACGTAATTTGTTATCTCAGAAGGCCGCTGAAACAAATAACACGAAATACGCTATTCGAACCTTCGTGGTAGAGTGGCAAGAGGTATGAGTGCCACACCTTAGGTCCCGGTACGATTCCCAGCGACGTGAGTGTAATTTTCACACTGTCTTTGTTCTGGCGTAGAATTCACGGCAAAAAAAAGGCAATATATTAGGTAAGTCCGTTTATTTCAGAGAGATTGTTTGTAATTAGAGTAACAGTGCGTCCAGAGAAGTGCCCTGTCTGACTTTATGTCCAGCCCACTGAGTTAAACATTAACAGCACATTATAAATAATAGGTAATTAAATTATGTTTTTACTATCCGCTTCCACTTGTTGACTTTATTTTGCCAGGCTAGCTAGCTAGTCTGGCGAAACCGGTCGCGAAAATAAAGAAAATAAATGGAAGTAGTTAGCAGAATGCCAAACAAGTTTTGAGGACTTCCGAGATGAAGACACTGAGGACGATAGCAGGCAAGACGCTGATAAATCGCGTAAGGAACACCAGAATAAGAGAGATATGTGAGGTCGAGGATATCATAAGATGGAACAGACAACGAAAAAGGGACTGGTACGAGCATGTTCAAAGAATGGACACCACCAGACTTCCCTATATTGCACTACATAATCAGCCTCATGGGACTCGTCCTCGTTCTATCGTTCTATCACACATACGTCTCAGGGACCTTATTTCTACCGCATTTATTCTACTCTCATCCTTCTTCTGCCAGTTCCGTGCGCTTCCATACATAAGGGTTGGGACCAGAACTCCACTGTGAACGGCCGTTTTCGCTTTCTTGATAAATTCTTGTTTCCAATAACTATTTTTAAAGCTCCATTCACTTTGTTAAACGCACCCATCCTTCTTCTGACTTCACTATCCGTTCGGCCATCCGCTGTGAATATGCTACCTTAATACACAAATTCACTCACCTGCTCCAAGTTCTCTTCGTTCACACTTATGTTACAAACTGTCATTTGATTTTCCCATTCAAAAACTATCCCCTTTGACTTTCCGACATTCATCATTAAATCGTTTATTTGTTCTTGTTTCAAAATTATCTAACAGCATCTTAATTAAATCAGTCACCGGTCCGAGTCTTGAAGCAGTATTCGGAAATGTATACATACGTAAGCTTGCAAAAACAATTAAGTTACTTTTTCAAGGGATGGAAATTCGGGAAGTTGATTTTCTCAGACGAAGAGGGCTTCCCAGAATATCTCAGAATAGATTAGCAACCAGGGGTGGTCTGTAAAAAATAGTATATTAATTTAAATGTAATTATCAACTCGTTTTTTGCCTGGCCATGTCTCGTTAATTGACAGGAAATGGCCAGGCGAAAGATAAACACGACTGCTTCTTCTTCTTCAATTGGTTAAGGTAGGATGATCTGTTTGTGACGTAGAGCTTTTCTGTAAAAATGACGTCAAGCCATCTACCAACTCTTCGATGGCCTTCCTGATAGTCTCTTGCTGCTGGGATTATCAGAGTTTTCAGGAATCCCTAAACTAACTAACTAAACATCACGCCTTCTCCCCGAAGGGGTAGGCAGAAAGAATGGACTGACACACTTTTCTTTCCTGACATATTTCTCTCGCTTCCTCAACATTCATACATCGTGTCATGCACGCGCGTCGATTTCTCTGACTCCTCACATGGCCGACATTCAATATTTGATTTATTTGATCGTGCCACGCTTTCCTCGGTCTTCCTCTATTTCTGGTTCCATTTACATCATTAACATATAATTTTTTTACCATTCTTTCTTCATTCATTCTTTCCATATGTCCAAACCATCTTAATGATCCTTTCATTATTTTGTTCATGACACCATCATTCGCACCGCATTCACTTCTTATATTTTCATTCGACACTCTATCATACACAGAGTATCCACACATTCGTCTAAGAGATCTCATTTCTACTGCATTTATTCTACTTTCATCCTTCTTTTGCCAGTACCATGCTTCGCTTCCATACATAAGGGTCGGTAGAAGAACACCATTGTGCACTGCCATTCTAGCTTTTTTGGATAGGTTTTTTTATATACTTGAAATAGTACACATGTACACAACACATGTTCTAATAAAAACAATTAAACATTCAATTATAATAATTAGGTTACAATATAAGGTTACATTTTGTTTACATATTTATTTAATTCTATTCTAAAATGTTTTATGCTCTGCGCACTTTTGACATCCTCCGGTATATCTTCATAAATTTGAAATGCTTTTTACAAAAGAGAAATCTGAGATTAGGATTCATTTTTCCAAATGGGAGCCTTAGTTTATTTTTCTTTCTTGTTTCATATTGATGTTCATGTTGGTTACTTTTTATCTTCCTTAAAAATTCTTGGGAGGTGTGCCCGTTAACAATTTTGTGAATTAGTAATAAAACGTTGTATGTAATTATTTTTAAATGGCGTAATTTTTAGCTTTTTAAGCGTCACTTTAATCCTGGCATATCTGCTTATTCTCAAAATTATTCTCATTGCCTTATTCTGGAGTATGGTTAATCTTCTCATATCTTCTTCATTCGCTAAAAATTCTTCAATTGGTAAAGGTAGGATGACCTGTTCGGGACGTTGAGCTTACCTGGAATGATGACGTCCAGCTCTTTGATAGCCTTCTTGGTAGTCTCTTACTGCTGGGGTTATCATTATTAACAATTTTCGCAAGTTTTGAATCTTCTATGAATTCGACATGGTCCTTCTAATAGTGCCTTCTACTTCTTCCCCACCTTACTATGTCTTCAACATCACAGATCAAATGTCTTACATCAACATCAAATGTCTTATTTTTAAAAAGGGTATAGAAAATATTTAAAGACAAATCAATGGATGTTTCGATAAATAAAAAAATCACGCGCCGTCCGTTTCGTCTACATTACAGAATTCTTCAAAGCAATTTCCGTCAGAGCCGACAGCGAAAAGGGAAAATTGTAAACAGGTGTTGAAAATGGGCAACTAGGAGTTTTCCGATGCGTATTTTTTGCAAAAGTTTTAAAATTGGGTTGTTTAAAGTTTTTTTCACATCGGAAAAGGATATCGGAAGGAGTTGTACTTCCAATAAAATGATATTTGGTTTCATGGAAGTGTTATTTTATCTATGGAAAAAGTGTAAAGGAAAATTCTAAATTCTATTATTCAAATATTTTTATTGATAATTGGTGTGAATCAAAACCTCTGTTTTTTTAAGTTTTATAATATTTTATTGGTGTTTTCAGTTTATCATTTTATTTATTCACTCAAAAGATTTTACAAAAACAATTATAGTTTAAGGCATCTATTTGAGAAATGATAAAGAATCAATTAACCGGGTGGTGGTCTAGGGGATAGAACGCTTGGCTCCTGATCCAGGGGGCATGGGTTCAAGCCTGGACACGACCAGGTTCCTTCTTCATAATAATGAGCTATTTTCTGCTCACATTGAAGATTGTAAAATAAATTCTAATATCATTGATATAAATCCTTGATGTTAATCTTTTTTTTTTTAAAGAAAAAAAAGAAAGAACGCATGAGAGATGGTTCAACTTTAGGTTAAAAGTATTTTTCTTCTCTCTAAAGTTAAGAGTATTTTTCTTCTGAACATACTTTCACTAATATAAAAGACGTCGATCTCCGAGGAAATCTTGTTCAGCAGACTGATTGCTCTTCCGGCATTATTAGAGGCAGGTTGGTTCTTGCGCCCAGAAGGAAGAACAATCTATGCTAGCGCTGTCGGAGATGGGAACAAAAAGACCTACACCCTCCAGCACGGCTTAGTTTTCAAAATATCCCCTAATTAATCTAAAGAAATGGGTTATTAGAAACCCGTATCTTCGAAGTTGCAGAGAATTAGACCCCAAGATTCCCAAAAAAAACGCTGTGGGATAGAGCCAAGGATAGCTACCATACTCCTTTATGTACAGAATTTTTTTCTGAACCCTCTTCAGCATAAGCTAATATCTCGCCTAGTGCGGACTCCATATCACAGAACCACTTTCGAGTCTGCTCCGAACCAATGAATTGTATAGTACTCTGAGCACATTGGGATCTCTGAAAACCCATCCGGTCCGAATGATGAAGCCCAACATCTTCAGCGCAATGCCACAAATTCTCTCAACATGAGCGTGAAACGTTAATCTACTCTCATAGATTAACCCCGAGATCTCTCATAGTGGATACATGTGCCAATTGATCGTGTATCTATGATATATAGTTCTCAATGCTCTCGTAAAAGATATGGAGTGACATATTTTGTATTGCTAAGGCATCATATGATATTTGTTTAAGTTATTCCGATAAACTTTATAGAAATGGATAAAAAAATAATGGCATCAATAAAACAGTCGCATTTTTTGATTTCTGTTTTACCCTTGGACCACTAAGTAATCATCTCTTTACTATCACTTAGCGCCACATTTATTTTCGACGCATTTTCAATAAAATGACACTTTTTAAAACGTATTCTCTTACAAACAAAATCACTTCAACAATAATTTATTATATCTGCATCTTACTTGAATGAATGGAATGTAGAGCGGAAGAAGGTTTTATGAATCAAATCAAATCAAATCAGTTTATTAACTCAAAAGACATTACAAACAGGAAAATGTTTCAGGCATCTATTGAGTACAGGTAAAATATTATAAAAATACAAAAAAGTACCAGGAACGCATTAGAGATGGTTCGACATTAGGAAGACAAGATACTTTCTAAAGTCAAGAGTATTTGTCCCCTGAACGTACCTTCACTTATATAAAAGACGTCGATCTCTGAGGAGACCGCGTTCAGCAGACTAATTGCTCTTCCCACCGGTGTCACCAGAGGCAGGTTGGTTCTGGTGGCCGGTTGGTAAAACAATGAACAAAATTATGAAAGGGATCGCTGCGATGGTTCGGACATATGGAGCGCATGGATGGAGAAAGAATGGTTAATAAAGTATACGTTAATGATGTGAATGGAGTGCGGAGTCGAGGCAGACCGAGAAAAACATGGCATGACCAAATTAATCAAATTTTAAAGGTTGGTCATGTTAGAAGTCTGAGGAATCGACGTGCGTGTATGGACTCGACGTGACTCGTTGTATGAATGTGGAGGAAACTAGAGAGGTTTGTCAGGATAGAGTAGTGTGGCGGTCCAATCTCTCTGCTTACTATAAGATCTATAAGTCAGTCGTAGAGACAAAGAGTTAAATAGCAGAAAATTTCAAAACATAGTGTTTATTGACGCAAATTCATGCGTGTTGTAAAAATCATCCCTTAACGAATAAATAAGATTTTTACGTTTAAAATCCCCACTCAAATATGACAAGCGTAAGAGTGAGTTTTGTTAAGGGTGCTTGTATCATCATGTATGTAATATTGGTTTTTTATCTAATGTGACATCAATTCTTGTGACATAGGCTTTTATGAAAATTGTAAAGGTTTTTGAAACCAGATTAATAAGAAAAATTCACAGAATAAATCTACATTGTCAATTATATTTTTCTACCAAAAAGATTTTTTTAACCCTCCCTTCCCTGTGATGGGTATCTTCTACACGTTGCTTCTAATAACCATCAATCTCTCTATACATTTAATAAATACAGCTCTAAGATTTTAGGTATTCCTCCATAATATATTATATTTACGCATTGATTAAAAAAATAATATTAATAATAATCAGAATTCATCGGGTACATCGGATGTATTTTGTGAACATCGGAAACAAAATTCGTAGCGCTGAGTACGCGACACTATATTCGCGACACTACGAGTATATCTCACTCTTGCATATGTTCTAGATCAATGTCCTCACTCTCGGCCGTCCCGCCGCCGCCGGCCTGCTTTCGGGCTTCCAACCAAAGCGGGTCTATGCCCGTTCCGTGAGCGTTACCAGATGGATTTTTAATGTTTTTAGCCATTAAATCTCAATTATTATCATTTTTGACTTCAATTATAATTATATAAGGGGATTAGCTATGAATGTTCCTATTTTTCCGATTTAAAATCGCTAATTTTTTAACGCGTACTGACTACCCTATACCGGAACGCACGTTTTTATTATAGCACCGTAAGGGAAAGGTTCATATAAAGGTTGCGGCAGAGCAGACAGTGCAGTTTTGAAAGGCCGGTACATCCCGTGTAGTGGGGTAGGAACCTGGGAGTGGTCTCATTGTGTCGGGAGGGTCTTGCCGTTTTCAGTCGTTGCAATGGTTTGGTCCGGAAAACACTGGGGCTTTGCCGTCCGCACGTTTCTTGAAACTGGCCGTTCTATCATCGCCACCCAGCGGGCGCCTTTCGGCTGCACTTCAATCTTGGGCGTCGTGATACCGTCCCTCGCCGTAATTTAATCGTGACTTGGGTGCGTACATTATAAGGAACTGGTTCCACACTCAGTCCTAGGGTTTTGGAAAGACCCAAAACCCTAAGAACACCCGAAAATTTAACGAGAGTGAGAGAAGCTATTGAACTGTCGCTGTCGCCTCGGCGCTCTGTCTGCAATTGCATTGGGCAATGCTGACCGCTCACTAAGGAGGATTTTGCATAAAGACTTATCAAATCAAATCAAATCAGTTTATTTCATCAACAGACATTACAAATTTATTTTTAAGGCATCTATTGAGAACAGGTAAAATAATATATTGTGTATAGTATACTACCAGAAACGCATGAGAGATAGTTCAACATTAGGCAGACAGGATACTCTCCAGAATTAAGAATATTTGCCTTCTGAACGTACTTTCACTAATATGAAAGTCGTCGATCTCTGAGGAGACCGCGTTCACCAGATTAATTGCTCTTCCGACCGGTGTCACCAGAGGCAGGTTGGTTCTGGCGGCCGGTAGGTAAAGCAATCTATGCTGTCACTGTTGGAGATATCTATCAGGGACAAAATGTCGAACACCCTCCAGCACGGCCGACTTCTCAAAATATCACCTGGGTAATCTAAAGAAATGGGTTATGAGATGCCCATCTCTTCGAGAGTTGGCCCCAAGCATCCTCAAAAGAAATGCCGTGGGATAGAGCCACGGATAGCTACCATACTTTCTCATAGAAACCTCAGATATTTATTAGGTTATTTATCATATTTTTTTTATTTTTGATCTGTATTAAAACAAAACATAAAATAAAAATGTATATAAACATCAAAGTGACACAATGATTGGCTATTTTTCTGCGTTTCAAAGGTTGTGCAAACACATCGTTAATTAAGAACAAATTGAATAATTAAGACAGCAAGGAAAACAATTCATTAGTTTTTCATTAAAGTAACAATATGGGATAGAACCTAATAGATGCCTCACTATACACGATTCGACTATCGCGAAATCATATATTACATTTTTTTCTTTGGTGATTAGCTCTTAACATCATTACAACGCGATCCAAATCGATGTAAAGGGTATTAACTATTGTATTGATTATTATGACATGTGATAGATTAAACGGTCAATAAGGAGTACTATCTAGAAGTTTAACGCCGTTTTCGAGAAGCAATCCAAAAAAAAAAACGCCCGGATTTGTGGCAAAATAATTCATGGCTTTTGCACCACAATAATGCACCTGCTCACACTTCATTGCTAGTTCGTGAATTTTTGGGCCAAAAACATTACTGTCACAATGCCTCAGCCTCCATATTCACCAGACGTGTCTCCGTGTGACTCTTTCTTATTTCCAAAAATAAAAAGATCCGTAAAGGGCCGTCGTTTTACAAGCATAGATGACATGAAAAGCTCATCGCTTAAAGGGCTATAATACAGGCTATCCCAAAGATCGAGTTTAAGAAGTGTTTCGAGGATTATTCTGAAGGCGACAATATTAATGTAGACAAATAAATAAATAAAAAATTTCAAAAAACGAAAATTCCTATTATTTTCTGAACACACCTCGTATTCTCACGTGAATTCCACACCAGACCAGAAACAGAACCCGGAACCTTTGGTGTGGCAGTTAGCTGTTCGTCTGCATAACAGACCACATTGACTTGACTATTGTAAGTGTCATGAAGAATACTCCTATTGACGGATTTTAATCGTCTTAGGTGGAAGAAACTAGCGCTGACCGTGTTAAGTTTATAAGTACTACGCTGACGTGATAAGCTTAGGGTTACTGTCTTTTGTCTCTTCCGTGATCTCTCTGTGTATTATATTCATGGTTTCAAATTTCCAATCAGTCAGTGCTGGCTCTGAATTCTCTCTAAAATTCAGTTTGTGTATTTTAATTATGAAGTCTTTTTTTACACGAATCTTATTAACATTCTAATCATAGATAGTTAAGCAACCATTTCATTATCTACCTCCCAGTATCTTTGTTGATCTGGCTTCAGTATCAATCCATCGTACGTCCAGAAAAGTTCTCGAATCAGCTTCGTAAAGTTCACGGGACGGAAAAAGCTCTAGCTCCCCCCGCCGTATCGCGAACAATTCGAAGTCTAATTTGAAATTTTGAAGCCCGTCTAATATTTTTCGCTGAAACTTTAATCGGGATTATCCTTACTTAAATAGTTCACAGTTTAATGCCAGAGTGTCGAAGTTTTAAACGAATTGTATTTTAAAGGTTTTCTGTTTAAAAAAGGGGAGTAAAATATACAGGGTGCCTATAAAATAAATAAATACTTTAATTTTTAAAAGCCCATAAATTTATAAGAGTAGCATAATTATTAACTAAACCATGTAACTAACCATCACATCAGGCAGAAAGAATGGACTGCCGCACTTTTCGTTCCCGACATTCATACATTGCGTCATGCACGCACGTCGATTTCTCCGACTTCTCACGTGGCTGACATTCAATATTTGATTTATTTGATCGTGCCATGCTTTCCTCGGTCTTTCTCTATTTCTAGTTTTATTTACATCGTTAACCGTTAGAATGCTACGCGGCGCAAAAGCGCTGCGATTGTTTGTATCGAAAATTATGACGCAGCGCAAAAACGCTGCGAGTTTCAATGTGTTTTTGGTGCTCATTAAAGAATTATTAAAATTGATTGATATTTTTGTAAATTAGAGTGTTTTATTTGACACCATTAATTTTTCCTTTTAATTAATCAATATATGTATAGCAATTGACACATTTTTGCAAAAATTGCTTAGCACTAAAACGGTTAATATACACTATAATATTATTACTTCATTATTTCTTTCCATACGTCTAAACCATCTTAATTCAAGGGTTTCTGTTTCCCGAAACACGTTTGGGTTAATGGGTATTTTTTATTTATTTTTTTATTTAAAAGCGTTGAGTTTCAATTAGATAGCGGATGATTTGGACGCGTGGAAAGAATTAATGAAACAAGAATGGTTATGAAATTTTTAAATAACGAAGTGAACGGAACAGGAATAAGAGGAAGACCGAGGAAAACGGGGCTTGATCAAAGAAAATAAATATGTAATGTCGGACACACGAGGAGTCGGAGAAATCGACGTGTGTGCATGGCACGATGTGTGACGTATGTCAGAAAAGAACTAGGTGGCAGTCCATGCTATCTGACTACCCTTTCTGGGAGACGGCGTGATAGTTATTTTGGTACTTTTTTGTTTGAAAAAATGTATATGTATTTGAAAAAATGTTAAAAGAACCTTCAAAATATTATTGTGGTTAATTCATTGTTTTCTTGGTGAAAGTTTATTGTTAAAAATAATAAAAAATCAAATAATAACATAATTTATTATTTTCAACTATGACCGGTTTCGGCAGACTTCTGCAATCTTCTGGTGGACCCAGACCCGGCACCAGAAGATGGCATAGAGTTGACGATACCGGTCGAAGATAAAAATCAATGGAAATAAAACTTTACATATATTATATTATAAAGATTTTTCATTTCTTCTATATTCGCCTTCACTTGTGTTTTGGATTCACATTTGAATAAATACAAGTAGAACACTTTAGTTTTTGATTTACAGACATGTTTTGGTCAATTAAGCAAAAATAATATTATAAACAACCAATATAATTTTATTTTAATTTCCATCTTTGAAATGTCCCGTTATCCCCCCCCCCCCCCTAGATCATTATTACTTGAAATTTACCACCACCCTTAGGCATTACTTCACTCAAAAAAATCATATTTTTAATTGAAATTTCCTGGTAGAAGTTCATTTTAAATATGAAAATAATTTTAAAAATTATTCAAAATGTCTTTATTATTATATTGTATACTTAGTGGGCTTTTGTATTGTATATTTAGTTGAAATGAGATCTCTTAGAAGAATGTGTGGATACTCTGTGTATGATAGAGTGCCGAATGAAATTATAAAAAGTGATGCGGTGCGAATGATGGTGTCATGAACAAAATAATGAAAGGATCATTAAGATGGTTTGGACATATGGAAAGAATGGTAAAAAAATATATATGTTAATGATGTAAATGGAACCAGAAATAGAGGAAGACCGAGGAAAACGTGGCACGATCAAATAAATCGAATATTGAATGTCGGCAATGTGAGGAGTCAGAGAAATCGACGCGCGTGCATGACACGATGTATGAATGTTGAGGAAGCGAGAGAAATATGTCAGGAAAGAAAAGTGTGGCAGTCCATTCTTTCTGCCTACCCCTTCGGGGAGACGGCGTGATGGTTAGTTAGTTAGTTAGTTTTTCGTTTGTGTTTCACGTTGACTACAAGACCAGAAGATGGCAGCAAGCTGCCGAAACCGGTCGACGTTAAACACAAGTGGAATCCCACTAAATATACAATAGTAAAGAAATTTTATCAAAATTTGATTTATTTTCATTAGTGACGATTTGTGCATCGGAGGAGGACTGAAACAACGAAATAGTTCATTCTTGCAATAGAAGATTTTTTTGTACCTTAGATTTGGAAACAAAGAGTGTAAACATAAATGAAATTAATCTAAATCATCTTAAATTTGCAGATGACATTCATTATAAGCATGAGCCTAAAGGAACTGGAAATAATGGTTAAAGAATTACAAGAAAAAACAAGTTTACAAAAACACTTTGAAATTTAAAACAACGCTGTTTATTTTTCACTTAAATATTATATTAAATATCACTACATGTATCGAAGAATACCTTTATTTTCAGGTATTAAAATATATAACAAGAAAACAAACAATGAAAGTCATACATTTTTAAATGCATTTAAAAATTGATAATATTGTAATGAACAATTCATTTTAATTTAAAAAATACTTGGATTAATTGCTTAAAGAACTAATAATAAATTTTCAATAGTAATAAAACATAATAATTATAAGTGATAATGTAAAATTGTAATTTGAAAAACTTACATTTGAAAAGACATATTTTGCCTAGATCGATTAATTTGCGTTTAAAATATTATTGGGAATGGAAGTTGGAAGACTAAAAGTGGAAAGGGTATTTAAGGAGAAGGGAGTAAATGGAGGAATCTGATTATTAATGGCGTTTTCTTCCAATTTCACCAACTTGATAATTTTAAAAGATCCTAGTTTAGAAATGAATGTATCAAAAACAAAGATCTTGAAACATGTCTGCATATCAAAAAATAATGCGTTGTGAAAATATAAATTGTTAATCGATTTATTTTCATTAGTTAAAACAACCCTTTCATTTTAGAAACACCCTGTTTTGAGTGAGATTAGTTGGGGGGAGTTTAGCCTTTTAATACACCCTGAGTACACTTTAACAGGGCGCCAAGCGGTGAAATCTCCCAGGAGATTAAGAAGAATTTTTCCAAGGATTCAAAATGGTCAGACTTACATATTTTAATTCTATCTTTCCTAATATTAAAATAATTTTGACGTAGGATCACGGTTAATTAACCCTGCTACGATTTTTCAAATATTTTTTTAATCGTTAGAAAACAATATCATTTTTATATATTTTTTTATAATAGATTCATGTTTTTAAATAATGTAGCCCTTTGAAATATAGGATGAAGAAATATTCATACAAAATATTTAATATTTAAAAATAATATTAACACACTTTTACTATAATAGTTTTTACACCACTCATCTTATTTTTTTCGATGTATTAGTGCTTTGTTTATATTATAGTTCTGAAGTTACACAAACATTTGATGCATTTTAATTTCCATGGCATGTGGCACGCATTATATTGAAAAATAAAATTGGCACTCAGGCTCAAAAAGGTTCACCATCTCTGACGTAATATCAATGTCACTTTTTATCAATACCCAATAGTTGACACTCTAGAAGAAAGGTTATGAAAGTGTACCAATTAATGACAGTATAATTAAGCTATAAACAGCTAAAACAATTATGTTACCCGTATGTTATAAAGTTGACAAGAATACCCTTGTTTCTAACGCTGTTTTCTCCCCCAGCAGATGGCCTTCCTGCAGAACCGCTCCATCTCTCTGGTGGACATGTACATTGACAACTCGGAGCCTTCTGAGAACGTGGGGCAGATCCACTTCTCTCTGGAGTACGACTTCCAGAACACCACCCTGATCTTGAGGATACTCCAGGTGAGTCCCGGCCTCTTTTTGAATTCCATTTTCAGTATGAACAAAAAAATATTAAATAGGTAACTGTGTGTATGTAAATTAATTACTATTTTCTTTATTTATTTAGTAGCGTTTATTATCGAAAACGCTAGAGGATTTAAAATGAAGATAATGTATGTATATAACATTAATAGAAAGTAATAAATAAATTAATAGAATAATGAGTAATAAATAAAATAATAGAAAGAGTAAGAAAATTGACGAGTGACAAAGTTTGGAATGTGCAAGGTGTTTTTATGAATGGCAGAGGATGTATGGAAAATTTTGGACTTCGTACATTGACAGAGAAGTTTCTGGCCAAAAACCGCAAACTTTTCTGTGTGTTTGTCGATTTGCAAAAAGCATATGATTACGTTAATAGAGTAAAGTGGTGGAAAATATTGTCTGAATATGAAATAAGTACAAAACTGATCACGGCAATTAAGTCGCTATACACGGAAAGCACTGCTAGTGTCAGAGTAAATAGAGATCTTACAGCCTGGTTTGATATCAATAAAGGTGTCAAACAGGGTTGCGTAATGTCCCCGTGGTTATTTAATCTGTATATGGACAAATGTATGAAAGAGCTTATAGGTTTGGATGTAGGTGCCAAAATGAACGGAGTGTCAGTGAGCTGCCTCTTATATGCGGATGACGCTGTCCTACTTGCAGACAACGAGCATGAACTACAAGTCCTGGTGAATAGTTTGTATGAGGTATGCATGCGAAATGAACTGATGATGAATGTTAATAAGTCCAAGGTAATGATTTTTGAAAAATAAGAAATCATGACAGTCTGCAACATTAACGTGAATGATGAAAATTTGGAGCAAATAAATGAGTTTGTGTATTTAGGTAGTATGTTAACAAGAGATGGGCGAGTGGAGAGGGATAATGAAAGGAGGGTTTGGGCAGGCAGCAAAGTGAATGGTGCACTTAAAGTTGTAATCGCAAACAAAAACCTATCTTAAAAATCTAGAATGGCAGTGCACAATGGTGTTCTTCTACCAACCCTTATGTATGGAAGCGAAGCATGGAACTGGCAAAATAAGGATGAAAGTAGAATAAATGCAGTAGAAATGAGATCTCTTAGACAAATGTGTGGATACTCTGTGTATGATAGAGTGTCGAATTATATAAGAAGTGAATGCGGTGCGAATGATGGTGTTATGAACAAAATAATGAAAGGATCATTAAGATGGTTTGAACAAATGGAAAGAATGAATGAAGAAAGAATGGTAAAAAAATTATATGTTAACGATATAAATGGAACTAGAAATAGAGGAAGACCGAGGAAAACGTGGCACGATCAAATAAATCAAATATTGGATGTCGGCCATGTGAGGAGTCAGAGAAATCGACGCGCGTGCATGACACGATGTATGAATGTTGATGGAGCGAGAGAAATATGTCAGGAAAGAAAAGTGTCGCAGTCCATTCATTCTATCGGCGTGATGGTTAGTTAGTTAGTTTTTTTTTTACAACCGATTATCCAAGGTAAAATTATCGGGGAAAGAAATGTCGGGTGAAGATGTCGAGATTTTCAATTAAAATTCTTTCGGATAATTATTTATACGTTAAGGGTAATATTACTACAACCCACATTTGTCACTTTTTGCAAATTAAACTATCCCCAACCGTTGGCCTTGTTTATGACTTGACTCAGTTTTGAAAAATGATGTAAAATTTTCGTGCGACTTTGAAAAATGGTCTGCGTTCATTTGTTTAAAAAAAAATATTAAAAAGCAAGCATTGCTTAAAGTACGACAACTCCCCAGCGAAATACTACCAGCGTTTCCCAACTTTTAAATATATATTACAAATATATATTTATTGATGTCATTGGCTGATTTTGAAAATTTGGTTTGGTTCATGTGGTTCTCCCGTAAATTTGGAGATATTTCATGTATACGTGAATTGTTTTGGCGTGATGGTTTGTTAGTTAGTTAGTTAAGATATTTCATATTATAGTAATTAATCTAACTAACTACTCCTTTCCCTTTCTAAACATTCATACCTCGTGTCATGCACGCACGTCGATTTATCCGGCTATCATTTATCTGGCCGAGATTCAATATTTCATTTATTTGATCGTGCCACGTTTCCCTCGGACTTCCACTATCTCAAGTTCCATTTACATCGTTAATATATACTTTCTGACCATTGTTTCTTGATTGATTCTTTGAATGTGTCTAAACCATCTTAATGTTCTATTTATTATTTTGTTCTCAACACTTTCATTCATCCTGCATTCACTTCTTATATTTTCATTCGACACTATCATACACAGAGTATCCGCAAATTTGTCTAAGAGATCTCATATCCATTGCATTTATTCTATATTCATCCTTCTTTTGACAGTTCCGTGCTACGCTTCCATACATAAGGGTCGGTACAAGAATACCATTGTGTATTGCCATTTTAGCTTTTTTGGATAGGTTTTTGTTTGCGATGACAACTTTATGTAATTTTATTGTCACGTGAATTTTACACCAGACCAACAAAGACAGTGTTACAATCACAATACCATCGCCGGGAATCGAACCCGGGGCCTTCGATATGACAGTCAGAGCTCTTACCAATCTGCCACGAAGGTCGTCAGATTTGCAGTTTTTCACGATCACGGATTAAACCAGCAAACATACACTTGGAAGGAATGCTAGTTATTTTATAGCGCAATATACAAAAAATTCGAAATTGTATTATATCGGGAATTTCTTTCTAAATTCTTTTATAATATAAGTCCTTCTTCAGCACTATCCATACTTGTATTTAAAATAGAATAATTCCTCCGAAACACTTCGCATATTTATTTATAATATTGTATATAAAAAAAATCATTATAACATCTGTCAAAACTGACCATATTTGTAAAAAAAATTATAGTATGATTTAATTGTATCTCAATAGAGATGAAGATGCAAATTGGAAACTGAATATGGTTGATCAAGGTGTTTACAGGACTTATGACCTGTCATTGGTTGGGTTAAGTGCACACTTTATGTAATTACAACATTCCCCCTTCCACCTTTCTTATGACCATGTCTGATTACATATCTGGTTTAAGTTTGGCATATAGATAGGAGTGACATCTCCAGGCGGCTTCTAACAATGTGCTAATAGGCGGGTAGCCTTTCACATTGTATTAAAAAGATGTTCCGCTTAATGCTTAATAAACATAAATCTCCATAGATGGCGTTAGTATGTAGATTATGTAGATTAATCTTAAAAGATTAACATATATAATCAAAATCTTCATAGATGGCGCATTGAAACTGACATGTGAATTCTGCCGTTGTACTTTAACATATATACAACTTCCAAAAATTTGTCAGACATGGTCATAAGAAAGGTGGAATGGGGAATGTTGTAATTACATAAAGTGTGCACTTAACCCAACCAATGATAGGTCATAAGTCCTGCAAACACCTTGATCAACCATATTCAGTTTCCAATTTGCATCTTCGTCTCTATTGAGATACAATTATATCATGAATTGACAACCCGCAATGGGTGAAATCCAGTATTCGTATACAAGTTTAAGCATACATTCAAAAAATATATATATAATATTTTTAAATAATATCACTGATGAAGGGCTAGTTAGTCCGAAACATATTTGCTATTAAATTTTATTTTTTAATAAATGTGAGTGTTGTACACAAAAAATATAAAAAAATAAACATTAAACATCTACAACACAAAGTTATTGCGAACATACAATAGATGAAATTTTACATCATTGTTCAAGAAACAATAAATAACTATTATAATGAATATAAAAAAAATATTACTGAAAGTTTGGAGTACTTTGGGTTCATAATCGCGAGGTGTATAATTTGTCTTTTTGTCTACGCTGTGAAAAACCTGAATTTTCCTCACAGAACCTCCATTATCTAATGTCATTTCTAAAAGGGACTTAATTTTAGCGTACTCATTTGTTAAAGCTATGTATACTGCGTGGCATCTATGTGTATATGCGTATACTACGTGGCATTTCATGTATACTACGCGGCATCTACGTCATGGATCGATATAATCCGCGTGGTGTGCACGCTCTTAGAGTACTCCAACCAGGTTAACAATTTAATACATTGTATGTTATTGTTTAGTTACGCAAAATAGCTGGATATTTGCTGGAAGAAGACCCTAAATTACTTGGCTGACTAATTTGCAGAGGCACATGAAGGTCTTAAAGAAGAAAATGCATACCAGTAATATACTTTGAAGATGAGAACTACTAAAAAAGTCTAACTCGAAAAAGCTTCGAATAGTACCCTTAATACTAACTAACTAACTAACCATCACGCCGTCTCCCCGAAGGGGTAGGCAGAATGAATGGACTGCCACACTTTTCTTTCCTGCCATATTTCTCTCGCTTCTTCAACATTCATACATCGTGTCATGCACGCGCGTCGATTTATCTGACTCCTCACGCGGCCGACATTTAATATTTGATTTATTTGATCGTGCCACGTTTTCCTCGGTCTTCTTCTCTTTCTAGTTCCATTAACATCGTTAACATATATTTTTTTACCATTCTTTCTTCATTGATTCTTTCCATGTGTCCAAACCTTCTTAATGATCATATTGTTTATCCTTTATATTATAACTTTCCAAACCATTTTAATTTTATTTGTATTTAAAAATACAGTGTGTTATAAAGAAAATAGCATTTGACAATCAGGAACATTCAGTAATTTTTTTTTTTATGAAGGGTAACATACAACATATACTGGGAATCTACCTCTGAAGTAGATTCCCAGCTGTTCTTCCATATTTTGGAAGGTCTTCTACGGGGACGAGTCCCATGCGGCTGATTATGCAATGCAATATAGGGAAGTCTGGTGGTGTCCATTCTTTGAACATGACCGTACCTGTACCTTTTTCGCTGTCTGCTCCATCTTATAATATCCTCAACCTCACATATCTCTCTTACTCTGGTGTTCCTCACGCGATCTCTCAGTGTCTTGTCTGCTATCGTCCTCAGTGTCTTCATTTCGGAAGTCCTCAAAACTTGTTTGGTCCTTACTGTGTCTGCCCTTGCTTCGACGCCATATGTTATTTTTGTTCTTACGCATGCTTTATAGATTCTCATCCTACTTTTAATGGCCATGTCTTTGTTTTTCCATATTGTGGATTTTAGAGAATAAGAATAGAATATTAATGAATAATTAATTGTGAATATTGAAGAAATAAATATTTATTCGTAATTTAATCTGCGTTTAAACATTTTTTAAATATGAAATCGAACGGATATCCATCTTTGCCTACGGCCACCGTTGTATATTAATTATTTCCACGTACGTTGATTAAAATTGTATTATTTTCACCCTGGAGATTAATCCCTACCCCCGCGCGCATCCCTACACCCACTTCTCTATCATCAAAGCCAAAGGGTAAATTATTTAGCGCCTTGCTAGTTCGCCAACTTTGAAAGAGTTAGGGTATTGAAAATGTTACATCTTCCTGGTTCTAGCAGGGTGAAATTTATCACAAAACTCTATTTCAGGAATATCTTAATTTCTCAAAGTTGTAAAACAAACCTTAATACATTTTCTCATCATAATATTGTGTAGGCGAAGTGGTATTCTTCAATTTTCCAAATCCATTACGAAAAATAATTGGTTCCTTTTGCATTTTATCAATCGTGTTAAATACCATAATTTAAATTCGGAATACTTATTCAGTAAAAGTATTTTTTCTTATGAGGCAATCATCTAATAAATGAATAAAACGATGCTTTTTAATTACTTCCACTTTTGTCTTAATTTCGACAACGACCAGTTTCGCCAGGCTCGCTGGCATCGACAGACTGGTGACACTGTTACAAACTGAGTCCTTTATATACATTCAAATAATTATGTAAAATTTACCGAATTTAAATATTGGATTAATAGAGGATTCGTGAAATCAACGTGGATGGATAACAGAATTGAGAATGTCCAAGAATATACATACCTGGGACACAATATTCGATTGGGCCGAGATAACCATACCCCAAAGCTAAAAAGAAGAATTAGACTAAGCTGGACAGCTTTCGGAAACATGGGTTACATCCTTAAAAACCGGAAAATACCGACCAACCTGAAACGAAAAGTCTATGAAGCCTACGTTCTGCCAGTTGGTACTTATGGTCTTGAAACTGTAACATTGTCCAAACAAAGTGCTGAAAAACTACGAGTGACCCAAAGAGCCACGGAAAGAGATATGTTAGCAATAAACCTTAGAGACAGAGTCAGAAACGACACGGTGAGAGAAAAAACAAAGGTCACTGACAACACTCTAAAATGGCAATGGGCAGGTCACGTAGCCAGAAGCTCAGATGAAAAGTGGACAAGAAGACTGCTGACTTGGAGACCGTTTACGGCAAAGAGAAGTGCAGGGCAACCGCAACTACAGTGGGAAGATGATCTGAACAGACACGTCGGAATAACCTGAATGTAGTCTGCACAAGACAGAGTGACATGGAAGCGAATGGAGGAGGCCGTTGTCCAGGAGTGGACGATAATAGGCTGAGGAAAAAGAAGAAGAAGAGGATTTGTATTCAATATAATGGAATTTAAATTTGATGATAGCTTTGATCATAACGTTTGAAAAATGTACATTTATATTTACAATATTACTGAATTTAAATATAATATGTTATATTATTTGGTTCGTTTGGTTGGCGTCCCCCTCTTTTGTTTTTTCCATCCATTAGTCCATGTTTGAACAGCAAATATCTGGAATCATAATAAAACAATTTTTCGGCAGCAATCGATTCTAGGAATATTTTTTATAATTTATAATGGTTATAACAAAGGTAAGTTAAGCAAATTATTGATCGTTAAGAGTTGATCGGGGGTATTGAATTTGAACCTATTGATTTCTAAAATTCGCAAAAGCAATCATCTGCCTTAAATTCCTTCTTCATTTCGTCATTTGGTATTCTTTCATTATCGTTTTCCCGCACGTTCTTCTCGGTGATCTCATGTCATGAGGAAGTTTGGTAGCTAACCGTGGCTTTATCCCACTGCATTCCTCTTGGGCATGCTGGGGACCAATAGTATACAGATAAGAAGGGATGGGTGCACACTTACCCATTTCTTCAAACTTATCAGGGGATTCTTCGAGAATTCCGTCATCTTGGAGGCTATCCATCTTCGACAGCGTCAGCAGAGACTGTTTTATCTCCCAGCATGCATTTTATCTCCCAAACCTGCCTCTGGTGATGCCGGTGGGGAAAGCAATCAAACTGCTGAACATGATCGCTTCGGAGATCGATGTTTTTCATATTCATGAAAGTACGTTCAGAAGACAAATACTCTTGACTTTGGAGAGTATCTTGTATTCTTAATGTCGAACCATCTCTCATGCGTTCCTGGTATTATATATTTATTATATTTTACCTGTTCTCAATAGATATGTTTGTAATATCTTTTGAGAAAATAAACTGATTTGATTTGATTTCAAAGCTTCACTTCCAAACATAAGGGTTGGCACTACAACTCGATTATATACTGCTATCTTTGCTTAATGGGACATATTGCTGAGCAACATCAAAGTCCATAAGGTGTCCTACTTGGGCCATGTTCTGAGAGGCGAAAAGTACGCACTGCTACATCTGATCTTGGAGGGTAAGATTGAGGGTCGACGAGGTGTTGGGAGAAGGCGGGTTTCCTGGCTGAGGAACATCCGAGAGTGGACGGGGCTGAGGACCGTGGAGGAGCTGTTCCGAACTGCCCAGGACAGGGAGGCCTACTCAAGGGTGATAGTCAACGTTGGGGAGACCTGACAGGACACGGAAAGAAGAAGAATGGGACATACTTATATTTGCAGTGATAAGTCCTTTATGCTTTATTACAAATCGATTTTATATATCTCTGTATAAGAAATATATGTTATCAATTTATATTTCCATGAAATCACTGATTATTCTTAAACTAAAAAATAGTAATGTTTATTTTTGTGCCCTACATTGGCAGGGTTCCGTATTTGTAAAGACGCAATAATAGAAAGTAAACAAAATCACATATCACAATACTCAGTAAACAATCAAACTGTTTTCTAGAACCTAAATAAATACAGACACAAGGTGTTTCAAAAGGAAGTTTATATTTATTGGATTGATTTAAAAAAATAATCAATTTATCCAATAGTCCATTGTTTTGGCCGAAACACTATGATACTTCAACATTATTACTGTTAAAATTTATTTTATAACACCTGGTGATGCCAACATCGGTTGGCGGAACAGCTGTCGCGATACTCGGTAAATAAAAAGAATTTGTGATATACAACAAGTGTTTTAAATTTTAAGAGTAATAATCAATTTATCAACAACAAAAAATATGAATTCGGTACTTGTTTGGCAAAAGGTCCCAGATGCGTTTTTTTGTGAAATTGAGTTAAATATCCCATCAGTATTATTTTTGCACACTTTATGTTTTGACAAAACTTTAGAGCTGTACTTTTTTTTTACATTTTTTTTATGTATTTTATTTTATGCACAATTGCATTTAACCCCTATTTTTTTAAATAAATATATTTTTTTTTTAATTTAGTTACTGATATATCTTATAGATAACGTTATGCATCGTAAATTGACATTTGAAATAAACAATTTGGAACAAAAATAACATTTTTATAAATAATCAAAATAATGTGAAAATCTTATTTTTGCGCTCTTGTAAAATTCATAAAAAATCAGTTGGGACCTTTTGCCAAATAAGTACCGCATTGTGAAACTACACAATTTGTGAATATATTTCTTAAAAATAATATCGTCCAAATGTAAACCCTCGCATTCGCGGCACTCATTTAATCGAACAGTAAAATTTCTTATGACGGCTTCGCAGGTAGACTCCGTGATGGTATTCGAATACTTTTGATTTGAGATAACCCTAAAGGAAAAAGAGGTTAAATCAGGATTGCGTGGAGGCCAATTTATGTCACCTCTCCTAGGAATCAATTTCTTTTTCTTCTTTCGGGTCCGTGTCAGGTCCCCCAACGTTGGCGATCACTGCAGCAAAGGCATCTCTGTCCTGCGACACTTGTAATTCTTATAATTCCTGTCTACTATTTTATGTTCCGCACTCAGGACAGCTGCCTTCTACCAATTCCTCGACGCCCCTCCATTTTACCCATTAATAACTGTCGGATGAGGTGATATTTATGCCTCTTAGCATATCACCCAAATATGAGACCTTCCTAATTTTCACACTCGACAACAGCTCTCTATTGGCTTTGGCTCTCTGTACTACGTCTGTATTACTGACCCTATCGGTCCACGGTATACGAAGCATTCTACGGTATATCCACATCTCGAACGCTTTCAACTGGTTCATAACATTCACTTTCAAAGTCCAGGTTTCACAGACCATATATAACATTTAATCATTATTTGTCGGAGTTTCAAGTTAAGATTATCATTGCAAAAGAAGGTTCTCAATTTAATTTAAGCAATTTTCTAGGGAAAATTTCCCGAACTCGTGGCAGCGACGTTTTCGACGTGTGTAACGTTGCTCCGTCTTGCTGGAAACATGTTTTTTTTGTTATAGCCGGGAAAGTTTTGCAATTCAGGTAACAAGAATTCGTCTAACATCTCCACATAACGCTCTGAATTCAAACATTGTATTTTGAGGCACCTTGTATTTAGGAAGCTCTCCGAAAGCGTGGTTTCAATATACACGAAAAAAATGCAAAGGCTCTAGTAAAAAAAATTACATTATATTTTAAGTGACTTCGTATATATCGATATTTCTCATCATCGTCAGCCTTCCGTCCACTCCTGGATGTAGGGCTCCTCTTTCTGCTTCTATATCTGTCTATCCTGGGCAACACGCATCCAAATCGTATCACCTGTCTCTTTAATGTCATCCCTCCATCGAAGTTGAGGTTTATATTTTTTTTTTAATTAAACATCAAACATGTTTCGGACTAACCAGCCCTTTATCAGCGACATAAATATCTAAATTATTATAAAATTGTTTACAAATCAGTTTTGACAGATTTATAACATCATGTGTGAGTATGAGCCGATACCAAGATGACTAAAATTCACAGAAATAAGTATATGATTTTTTATACAACATATAGAAGGTTTCTAACGAGGCTGTTACAGAACGCAACGGCGCCCTTTCGTCAGCCTCGCTCATGCACTTCCAAGGACAGTTCTCCGTCCATCCGAGACTTACATTAATAGATCAAAACCTAAAAGGAAGGCAGGCCGCATTAAATGTAATACAATTTATATTTAGCTATTATATTGATTTCCGTGGCATGTGACAGGTAGCTAATCTATATCCATTTTATAAAACTAACTAACTAACCATCACGCCGTCTCCCCGAAAGGGTAGGCAGAAAGAATGGACTGCCACACTTTTGATGCGGCACTCCATCCTTCTCTTTTCGCTCCACGGGAGACGCGGTGTGATGGGTTGCGAACCTCATCGCCACCAATAGGTATCTCCCGCGCACACTTCGATCGTCCAAAACCCACAAAATAAATCTAAAACAAATAATATAAAATACAATGATATAAAATAAAATAACAAAATAAAAATTATTTAACCCAAACAGTTATTTATAGATGGTGCACATATTGTCTATTTAATTTACGTTCCACGAATCCACCGTTTTTTAATTTAGCACAAAATGTAAAAACACATAATATTTTTTTCGATGTTGCACATGTTGACATGGACAATCCGGACTTTTGTGTTTATTTAATTTATGTTACACGTATCCACCGTTCTTTAAATAAGCTGTAATTAGGCACTTAACCAGCAAGAACTTAAAAATAATATTGAAGAAATTATTCAAATAGTCATTGGAACAAATGAAAAATTTATTTTTACACCTGTCAAAATTCTTTATAAAAACGATAAAACTAATATAATTTTAACAGCAAAACAGTACAAACGTATAACGTGTCACAATTAACTATTATAAAGTGCGGCAATAGTTAAATTGACCAAAACAATTCACTTATACGCGAAATATCTCAAAATTTACAGGAGCACCACACGAACCAAACAAATTGATATTAATTTTGAAACACTTTTCTTTCCTGACATATTTCTCTCGCTTCCTCAACATTCATACATCGTGTCATGCACGCGCGTCGATTTCTCTGACTCATCACATGTCCGACATTCAATATTTGATTTATTTGATCGTGCCACGTTTTCCTCGGTCTTCCTAGTATATTATATATTTCTAGTTCCATTAACATCTTATTTGTTTAACATTGTTTCTTCATTCATTCCTTCCATGCGTCCAAACCATCTTTATACTCCTTTCATTATTTTGTTCATAACACCATCATTCGCAGCATATTCAGTTATTATATTTTCATTCGACAATCTATCATACACACATTCGTCTAAGAGATTTCATTTCTACTGCATTTATTCTACTTTCATCCTTCATTTGTATGTTCCATGCTTCGCTTCCATACATAAGTGTCGGTAGAAGAACACCATTGTGCACTGCCATTCTAGCTTTTTGGACAACGTCAAATGCACCATTCACTTTCTTGCCTACCCCAACCCTTCTTTCAAAATCCTCCTCTACTCGCCCGTCCTTCGTAAACATACTACCTAAGTATACAAACTCATCTAATTGTTCCAAAGTTATTTAACAAAATAATAATAATAATAACGTGGGAACCAACAACGTAGTTTTACTTTAGCATGATAACTTTTTAGGTTGGATATTTTCCCCTTTTTAACCTAATCATGTAATCAATTCTCAATATTATTTCCCTTTGCTATTACCCATTGTCTGGGGTCGGTCCTTCATGTACGAAGACGCCAACATTTCTTGCTCGCTTCCATACATAAGTGTCGGTACAAGAACACCATTGGGTACTGCCATTTTAGCTTTTTGGATTGGTTTTTGTTTGCGATGACAACTTTATGTAATTTTTTTGTCACGTGAATTCTACACCAGACCAAAGACAGTGTAACAATCACAATACCATCGCCGGGAATCGAACCTGAGGCCTCGATATGACAGTCAGAGCTCTAACCACTCTGCCACGAAGGTCGTCAAATTTGCAACTTCTCATGATCCAGGACCTAAGCAGCCAGAACCAGACCTTTCAGCATGGAAGGCATGCTAGTTAATGTATAGCGCAATATAAAAAATAACTACAACATGAAGATAAATAAAAACAAAACAAAGCTGCTGACTGTAGGCCGATCGCAACATTAGATAAAAGTGGTGATGTCAGGAGTTCCACTAAAGAACACCAAGGAGTTTGTCTACCTCGGGAGCAAAATAACATGGGTCGGTCGGTCTAAGAGCGAGGTCGACAGCCGTATACATATGGCTAGGTTTGCATTTAATAAAAGGTCGAAAATAATATAATCGAATAATTTAGACCTAAAACTGAGAATACTCCTCATCAAGGCCTATGTATGGAGTATCTTGATGTAAGGCTGCGAGACATGGTGCCTATCCGAAAGAGATAAACGAAGACTTGAGCCTTTTGAGATTTGGTCCTATACAAGACTATTAGGAATTTCCTGGAGAGACCACATTACAAACGAGGAGGTTCTCCAAAGAATCAAAGGAGGAAGGCACCTGCTCAGGACCTTGTCCGAAAGGCGTGCAAGATGGATCGGCCATGTAATACGACAAGAAGACCTCTTGCATGCCATAATGGAGGGTATGACCGAGGGGACAAACTCTAGTGGACGCCCACGCCGAGAGTATCTGGAGGATCTGTTGGTGGACGTGCGCTGCTCATCATATGCAGATTTCAAAAGAGCCGCACAAGACAGGGAAGAATGGAAGAGAAGAATAGAGAAAATTGCTGCAAACCAATCCCAGGATTGAAACCAGAGAAGAAGATAAAAAAGCACGAAATCGTATTCAAAATCGGGAATTTCTTTCTTAAACCTTTTTATGATATAAGTCCTTCTCCAGCACTATCCATACTTGTATTAAAAATAGAATAATTCCTCCGGAACACTTCGCATCCTTTCTCGAACGTATGGTACGGTACTTGTTTGAATGGAAACTTAAAATATCATACCGATTTTCCTTTTACAAACGATTTAATCCTTACTCCAAACCCTTACACGAAATCCTGGAGGATATTCCGGGAGTAAACACGCTTTTTAAGCTACTTTAACCTTTTCAAACCCGCACTGTTTTTAAAATTTTGTAATAACATGCATTTTAGTAATACAGGGAGATTTAGATGTTAATTAAATAAAAACGATGTTTTTAACTACTTCCACTTTTATTTTTATTGCGACAGCGAGCTTGGCGAAACCGGTCGGTGTCGAAATAAAGACAAAAGTGGAAGTAGTAAAAAATATCATTTTTTAAATAATTATTGAAAATAAACTTCTATCTAAAGATTTCAGTAAAATCATTTGATAATCTTAAAGACAGTGAGATTTTTTTACATTATACGCGCGATTATAATAACATTTCATTTTCTTATTTTGCTGAAAATTTTCTTCATTTATTATTTTTTAGATAAACGAACGATGACACGACGTACGAATGTTGAGTAAGCGAGTGAAGTATGTCAGGAAAGAAAGGTACGTAAAATTAATTAAACAGTTTTTTTGTGTACTTGGTATACAACCACTTTATTTTTGAGAATGAGAGACTACCGGTTTTGCTCTATGCGAGCTTCCTCAGGGCTTTATACACACTATGTATGTATGTACGAGTATCTCATGCATCCGGGGATAACTGCAGCTTAATTTTTTGTATGTTCCTCTTTAACAGCCGTTGTCGTCCACTGCTGGACATAGGCCTCCCCCATACTTCTCCATGTATGACATGTCATACGGGGGGTGCCAGACGGGTTGGCGAGGTGTCCTTCCACGTTAGCCTATGTATCAATATTATCCACCGAAGTTATTCACACTCGATCTCTAACATTTCGCATAGTTTCCAGGGGAGACCAAAGTCGAGGAGGTGTGGATAGATACTTGGGATCAGATCAATCCTTCAGCGTAGCATGGCCATCACCACGGTGATGGCCATGCACCGCTTGAAGAGTCAATAGGATCCTCCTTACTCCCCCTTTTGTATGTTAGCTGTAAGCTATTTCTACGTGTTTTAAATGACGTATATAAAATGTTTGTTTTTTTAAATTAGAAAAAACGTCTTTATAAACTTAAAGCATACTTATTTACCACTATTTTTAATTTGTTTTAGTACGAAAGGGTTAAGAGCAAATGCGATTTTCATCCCTACATAACGGCTGAGCTCAGAGACATAACGGCCGTTAGGCGCGTGTAGCGCGCGTTACTAACGGAATTTTCGTTAAAAAGTCGTTAGATCCCCTTTTAGTTATAATTAAAAAGGCCGTACATTTAAGGATATTGGTGAAAAAAATTCACTATATATTTTGCCACAAATTCCAACGTTTCAACATCACACAAATTGATTAAACAAACTATATTAAATACTTCCCTACATGTATCCTTTTGTATGGAAGTGAAGCATAGAACTAGCAAAATAAAGAAAGAAGTTAAGTTAAGGAGAAAAAACAAAACAACGAAGTAGAAATGAATTCTCTTAGATAAACAACAACAACAAACCATCACGCCATTTCCCCGTAGGGGTAAGTAGAGAGAATGGACCGTCACACCACTCTATCCTGGCACACCTCTCCAGCTTCCTCCATATTCATACAGCGAGTCATACAAGCACGTCGATTCTTCCGACTTCTAACATGACCAACCTTAAAATTTTGATTAATATGCTAATGCCAAGTTTTCCTCGGTCTCTCTCGATTTCGTACTCTATTTACATCATCAACGTATACTTTCTTAACCATTCTTTCTCCATCCATGCGCTCCGTATGTCCAAACCAACGCAGCGATCCTTTCATAATTTTGTTCATAATACCTCTTAGATAAATGGGTGATGTATAGGTACATAATAAACGGTTAAAACATAGTTTAAAATATTTATGGCAAACGAATTATTGTAATGGCCTTACCAATATTTCTACGATCTTTGTGGCAGAGTGGCAAATGCCATGACTGATACACCGAAGGTAACGAATTCGATTTTCGGCGAAGGCAGTGTGTTGTCACACTGTCTTTGGTCTGGTGTAGAATTCACGTGACAATAAAATGACAACAGATTACCTACCTATCACATTTCGTAAGAAACAATAGTAAACAAAAAGAGTTTAAAAGAGCACATAAGATGTCTGTCTAATAATAATTTTTCTGAATTTGCTAACCACCTCATTGAAAATGATCATTCATTTCATAAAGATAATGGCGTTGAAATTTTGCATGTCAATCATAGAAATATAGCTTTGAGCAATCTCGAAATTTTAGAAATTAAAAAAGCAATTAAAAATAAAGAAAATCTTATAAATAATCAAATAAATTTAACGTCAAGTCCAATTTTTGATTTATTTCCTTTGTTGTAACATTAAATTATTATTTTAAATTTTGAATTAACTTGCAATATTTGTTATAACAAAAGCATAAACGTTCCAAAATAATCTTTATAACTTCTGTCAAAACTGATCATATTTGTAAACAATTTTATAATATTATAAATATGTATCTTTCTAATATGTATCACTGAAGAAGGACCGGTTGTCCGAAACATGGCTGATATGTAATTATAATTTTTTTAAAGCTAGTGTTTTATATACAAAGTCTATAAAAAAGAAAAACACAAATAAAACATCTACAACACAAAGTATGGCGAACATAGAATAGAAGAAGAAAAAAAGTTATATTATTCAAATAACCTGTTGTATACAAATGTGGAAAGCAACGGGAAACTACCACATTAAAGATCCACGCGGCATCCCAAGAACCAGCAAATATATAAAACTTTGCTGCAAACTAATCCCTTGGATTGAAACTATTGAAGATTACCAATATTTTGAACGCATATTTTTTGTATCAAATTCAATAAGGAGAACGTTTTTTTTAATTATTGAAGAAAAAACTATTTTCGAAAGCTTCTATTTATATCGACATGAAATAAAAGCACCTGTTACGAGGAAGGGCGTGCTCTTGTAAAGGTTGACGTGAAGAGTCCGTTTCATCCCTTGTGCAGAAGGGTATTTTCATACTCACTTTAGAAGCATTAAATATGCAACTTACTCAGTTCGCGATGGGGTAGTTATCATAGCTACGACATAGTGCGGGAAAATTATAAAAATAACTTGAAAACAAATAAGTGCAAATTTTAAGACACATTATCTTTTAAATAACAGTTATTTTTTTTTATTTTATGTTATTACTTCCCGACTGTATTTTATTTATCAATTAATAATACAAACTATAATATCATAACTATCTAACTAACCATCACGCCATTTTCCCGCAGGGGTAGGCAGAGAGAATGGACTGCCACACTAATCTATCCTGACATACCTCTCTAGCTTACTCCAAATTCGTGCAGCGAGTCATACACGCACGTCGATTCTTCCGGCTTCTAACATGACCAATCTTTAAAATCTGATTATTTGGTCATGCCATGTTTTTCTCAGTCTACCTCGACTCCGTATTCTATTTACATCGTTAACGTATACTTTTTTAATCATTCTTCACTCATACGCTCAATGTGTCCTAACCAACGCAGCGATTCTTTCATAATTTTGTTCATAATACCTTCTTTTTTTCCTTTCTAATACCAACATTTGAGATTCTGTCGTACATCGTTCTACCACACATACTCGTACATCTTCTATCTTATCTCTACTGCATTTATTCTGCTCTCATCCTTCTTCTGCCAGTTCCATGCTTTGCTTCCATACATAAGAGTTGGGACCAGAACTCTATGGTGAACGGCCATTTTCGCTTTCATTGATAAATTCTTGTTTCCAATAACTATTTTAAAGCTCTGTTCACTTTGTTACCCACACCAACCCTGCTTTCAACGTCACTATCCGTTCGGCCATCCTCTGTGAACATGCTTCCTACATATACAAACTATTATATCGTAATATATATTTTTTTTCTTAGCTAATTGTTGGTCGTGTTCAGATTGCTCATCTCTAGTGAATTTATTTATTAATCCTTCCTTCTTTAATGATCTAAATATTCTTAACTTTAATATCGTCTTAACTTAGGGTTTATTTTTACTGTTACTGTATTAAAATGTTCTTAGATTTATGTCAATTATCTATAACAACAATTTCGTCAATAACGTGTTTTACCTTTTAGACGCATTATCAAATGTAATTTCATTTGATAATGCCTTTGAAAAGCGAAACATATCATATCCATAAACTATAATAAAACTTCTAAAAAACAGACGTTTAAATACATATTTATTGTTCATAATACGAACATTAGTACTGCAAACACTTCTCATATTTGCATTTAACACTCCATCATAAACATATTTTCCACCTATTGGTCTAAAATGTCTTATTTCTACCGCATTTATTCTGCTATTATTGAATTAAAAAATTTAAGCAATCACTAAATTTAATACACATGGAAAGAATGAATGTAGAAATAACGGTAAAAAATATATATGTTAACGATGTAAATAGAACTAGAAATAGAGAAAAACCGAGTAAAACGTGGCACGATCAAATAAATCATGTCGGACACGTGAGGAGACAGAGAAATCGACGCACGTGCATGACACGATGTATGAATGTAGAGGAAGCGAGAGAATTATGTCAGGACAGAACAGTGTGGCGTTCCATTCTTTCTGCCGACCCCTACGAGGATACGGCGTGATGGTTCATAAAATCCATAAACTATAATAAAACTTCAAGAAAATAGACGTTTTTATACATATTTATTGTTCATAACACTTACATTCGTACTGCAATCCTTGCATTTGACACTCCATTAAAAAAAGATACACATTTCAAAATAATCTATGATCTTAGATTAACACTTTCTCTTTCCCTATTTTCTGATAATAATACAAACCCTCCCATCCCTAACTGCGCAGTAGTTTTCAGGAGAGGGGTAGGTTTCAGTCGCAGGGGGGCAGGTTCCATCTACGTAGCAGCTTCTGCCTCATTAGTGAAGCTTTTCAGTATGAATGATGAACATATTCCGCAGGGCCTTTGTAGGGGGTGTTTACTACGTTCACGGGGATGTTTTTTCCTTTGCGATCATCAGTTTGTACCCCTCCCGTCTTATGTGTTTCATTTCTCATGCGTGGCGTTTCGAAGAACGGGTAAAATATTCTTCCGTAAGAAGAATGAGTCTAATCGAAAGGAATTGATTTTTTAGAAGAATTTATAATGAAAATCTAAAAAAGACTTTTAATGAGATACGTTGTACGTACAGGCCTCGTGCTTTGTAAATACATAATAAAAAGCTTTTTAAATAGTTTGATTAAATATATTTGACTAACAATGGTTTAATGAACGCTCATAACGAATTTGCTTTCATGGGAAGCTAAAATATTCTTCATTATTGTGTGTTTAATCAAAATTGTATTTGAAACAAGTCAAAAAAGCCTCTGCCTTATCAGGGTGTCTGAAGATTCTGGTCTGGAAGAACAAGCACGTGCATATTGACAGCAAGGTCAGGATTTATAAGACATGCGTGCAAACTATCATGACGTTTGCTGTAGAGATGTAGAGATACGGGACGTCACTGTACGAACCAACTGATTCTTTAATGTCGTCCCCCCATCAAAATTGGTGACGTCCTGGGTTTTGCGTCACAGTTTTAGTAAACCAAACGGAAAAAACCTTAAACGGAAGGTGTTTGACTGCTGCGTCCTACCGGTGTTTTCTTTAGAGTTTGAAACTACAACTTTGATTCAAAAAGCTCCAATAAATTGAGACGTTTCATAAATCGATGGAAAACGTAATGTAGAGAATTAGTGTAACGGACAGGGTTAGAATAATTAAAGCCAGAACATGAGTGTTGAATTAAATATTAGTAAATAAAAATGTTTTATGAATCAAACCCAATATCAATTCAGGCAAACAAAATAGTCCTGTGTGATAAATGTATGTGATATTTCTATTGTACATTTTTTTTAAATATTATACATTATAATGTAAATTTTAATTATTATTATCTGATGGAATATTATATAAATGATCCCAACAAACGAATAAATTATTTATAAAGTTACGCGTTTGTTTGAAATAGAATTTTCCAACATATCCTAAAATCAGACATTATAAATAATGCTTCTAATCGACTTTGTATATTATATTATAATGAAAAATATGTTTTGAACTTATTTTTATGATATAATAAAGCATTATCATAATACAAATAGGCAAAAAAACGAATGTCATCAAGAAAGAGTACGATAATATTTTGAGTAAAGAGAGCGAGAGAAAAATACTTCGATTCGAAAAGCACTTGATAAGTATGGCCAAAAACGATCTGGAAATTTTGAATTTAGTTCTAATTATTTTTGCATGACAGTAGTGTAGAAAACAAAAGGAGAACAATTTGGTATTTTTAATTGTGATTTTTTTAACGTGTGTGAAACTTAAAGATTTACATTAAAAGTCAAAACTTATTGCTGATTACGATTGTACAATGAACTAAGTTTTTAAAGGGTAAAAAATTATAAACTCTGTGAATATTTCACGGGTTTCAACAAGTAAAATAAATAAACCCCTGTCGGTGTCATCTTAAGGAACTCTATTTTTCCAAATCCAGAATGAGTACAATAAAAGCTCTGTTGGATGATCTTCAAGACGATGCATTGAAATACACCAGCTCTGAATTCGCTATGATATAGCTATGACTGCCACACCATAGGTCTCGGGTTCAATTCCCGACAATGACATTATTTTTATACGAAATCATGCGTTTTCAGTCAAGCAGAATTTACCCTACAATAAAAGTGACAATAGACTAGCTACCTATCACATGTCGTCAAGATCAAGTGACAATCTTTAGCTTAAAAGTTGATATATTATTGTAACACCTAATGATATCAACATAGGTTGACGAAACAGCTGTCGCGAAAAATAAACATAAAATGTGATACATAAAAACCGAGTTTTAAAATTTAACAGTTTATATTTTAAAATTTGTGCACAGAATTTATTAATTTATCTTTTAATAATACAGAATTTGGATTCAAATTACCTTCTCTTCTTCCTCTTAGTTTAGGTCGTAAGACCTGTTTGTGATGGTGTACTGTCTTGGGATGATGATGTCCAGCCATCTCTCCATCTCTTTGGCGGCCTTCCTGGTAATCTCTTATTGCTTGGGTTTTCATCTTTAACATTTATTTAAATTCTTGTATTCTCCATGCGGTCCACGTGGTCTCTCCAAAAGCGCTTTCAGCTTCTTCCCTGTCTTACTATGTCCTCAACACCACAGACAGACCTTATCGTTTCATTTCTGATCCGATCTCTGAAGGTTTTGCCTGTGAAAATTACCTGTTGGATACAAATATCTTGAAAGCAACGGGAACCTTTCGCATTAAAGACACATGTCAGAACCAGCAAAGATAGTCTTTGTGGCAAACCAATACTTTGGTTTGAAACTTAGAAAAAGAAAATAATATTATCGTATGTGAATAAAATTTATTATAAATTATTTATCAAATTAAATATATCAACCAAATTAATAAAAGGTCGGCCATTGTTAGAAGTCGGAAGAATCTACGTGCGTGCATGACTCTGCGTATGAATGTGGAAGAATCTAGAGAAGTGTGTTGAGATAGAGTTGTGTGGTGTTTTGTTTTATCAAATAAATGGACTGGGTAGATGTGTTATGAAGATTGCCGCTGTCTGCGCCTTAAAATTAAATCATTTCGAAAAAGACACCCTGTTTCAAGATAAACATAACGCGTACTCTCTAGATTGGATATATACTTTGCATACACGGTGTGTCTATATGTGCATCAGTGGGGTGCATTAAGTTAAAAGCTTTCTAACTGGTTAAAAATAAATGGTCCCCATATACCATATTAATTTTCAAACATTTTTTGAAAATTATGAATTTATATATCATAGTGCATTATGAGTGAACACATAGCAAAGAAAAAATTTGTAGTATTTTTATTTAACTAACTAACCAACCATCACGCAAAATCTCCTGAAAGGAGTAGGCAGAAAAAATCTGCCATCACACTTTTCTTTCCTGGCATACTTCTCTCGTTTCCTCAACATTTATTCATCGTGATATACAGGCACGTCGATTTCTTTGACATTGATTTTATCGTGCCACGTTTTACTCGGTCTTCATCTATTTATTGTTCCATTTACGTCGTTAGAATATACAAGATTATGCCTTAGCAAGGCGAAACATTTCATTCTAGAAAACAGAGACGTTTTTATTGTTGCTTCAGCAATGACGTATATTTTTTATTACATAATTTATAAGATTTATATCTTTGAATTGACTGTTTTAAATAAGTTGTATTTTTTATGGTAATGACATATTTAGCCTCACCAAAGCACTACCAAATATTTTTTATTAAATGTTTTAATAAAAAGCTTTGTTGAGAAAATCAAAAGTCTTCCTGATGTAGCTTTTAGTTGATTGTATGACCTGACGATGTTGACATCGATTAGCGAAACGGCTGTCGCGACTCGCGACGCGATAATATTCAATTTTGATATTCACAACAAAGGTTGTTTATTCAAACATTTAATAATGTTGAAATATCTAAGTTTTTCGCCAAAACAATGGATTATCCAAATATTTTTTATGTGTCATTCCCATTAAATGTAATAAAACTTCTAGAAAACAGATGTCGATCGTGCCACGTTTTCCTCTGTCTTCCTTTATTTCTGGTTCCATTTACATCTTTGATATATATTTTTTTTTTACCATTCTTTCTTCATTCATTCTTTCAATATGTCCAAACCATCTTAATGATCCTTTCAATGTTTTGTTCATAACACCATTATTCGCACCGCACTCACTTATTATATTTTCATTCGACACTCTATCATACACAGATTGTTTAATTTATAATTATACAAACCCTGTAATCTATGAACACAAAGAAATTTCAATAGATGGCGCTAGTGTAGATTGAACTAAAAAATGTGAAGTGTTTCCCAACATTATTGCATATATATACATCTTCCAAAAAAAATTGTCATACGTGGTGGTCGTAAGAAGGGCAAAATGGGGAATGTTGTATTGCATAAAGCGTACGCTTAACCCAACCAATGACAGGTTACAAGTCCTATAAACGCCTCGACCATCATATTCTGTTTCCAATTTGCATCTTCGTCTCTATTGAGATACAATTAATCTTTAAAAATGATAACCCGCAATGGGTAAAATCCAGTATTTTTGTATTTGCATACATTCAAAATGCCAAAAAACAAATAATATAAAATACAGTGATATAAAATAAAATAACATAATTAAAATAATTTAACACAAAATGTTATTTTGAGATGGTGCACATATTGTATTTTTTATGTATGTTCCACGTATCCACTATTTTTTTTATTAATTAGCAGTAATTAGGCACTTAAAACAAACTAACACCAGCAAGAACTTTAAAATAATATTGAAGAAATGTATATATATATATATATATATATATATATATATATATATATATATATATATAAATATATATATTTATATATATATATATATATATATATATATATATATATATATATATATATATATATATATATATATATATATATATATATATATATATATATATATATATATATATATATATATATATATATATATCATAAGAGAATCCATCTCTATACTTGGGAAAGAGGATTTGAAAGGTCCATTATAGATTACGTCATTGTAGACTCTAGATTACGGGCGGATACTGTTGATTCAAGGGTCTTCAGGGGAGCCGAACTGGAAACGGATCATTTTTTAGTAGTGGCAAAAGTGATCTTATTCCGGGGATGGCGAACCAGAAGAAGCAAAACAGTAGCCGCACCGACTAGAGTCAAAGTTGAAAAACTGCAAAACAATGACGTAAGAAATAATTTCGTAAGAAAAGTGAAAGATAGATTGAGTGAGCGGGATGTAAGTGAGTTGAGTATTGACGAGACCTGGAAATACTTGAAGGAGAGTTTGTGTGAATCAGCGAAAGAATCGTGTGGTGTGTGTGTACAAGGAAGAAGGAAAGGGGATGCATGGTGGAATGATGACGTAAAGATTGCTGTTAAAGAGAAGAAAGATGCTTGGTTGAATATGTTGTCGATAAATAAGAATGACAGAGTTAAGTATGAAAGAGCAAAAGATTTGTATAAGGTATGCAAGAAGAGAGTGAAGTCGGTAGTGAAAGCGCGGAAAGAAAAGCTGAAGGAGGAAGAAGGGCTCAAAATGACAAACAACTTCCAAGCAAATTTAAAAATGTTTTGGAAAGAAGTTTAAAAAAGCCCGAAATCCTCCTGATAGTGGATGTGTGAAAGCAATTTTAGACAACGAGGGAAGAATGTTAACGGAGAGTAAGATCATACAAGAAAGATGGATGGAATATTTTAAGGAGATGTATGGCGGTGATACAAGCGTGATCGAAAATATGACAGCTAGTGCGAGTGCGGGACCTATGAATGATAATATTGAAAAAATAAGTACGAATGAGATGAAAAGATCCGTGAGTGCAATGAAAAGTGGAAAAGCTGTTGGGTTTGATTGTATTGCCATAGACTTTATTAAAAGCGGTGGCGAAGTGGTTTCTACATGGTTATGTAAGTTATTTAACCAGTGCTTGGAGGAGGGATATACGCCGCTAGACTGGAGGAGAGCAGTAATTATGCCCCTGTACAAAGGAAAAGGATCGCGTATGGAATGTGGAAACCACAGAGCTATTAGTCTTTTGAGTGTCGTTGGTAAAGTCTATGGCAGAATTTTAATAGAAAGAGTAAGAAAATTGACGAGTGACAAAGTTTGGGATGTGCAAGGTGCTTTTATGAATGGCAGAGGATGTATGGATCAAATTTTTGGACTTCGTACATTGACAGAGAAGTTTCTGGCCAAAAATCGCAAACTTTTCTGTGCATTTGTCGACTTACAAAAAGCATATGATTACGTTAATAAAGAAAAGTTGTGGAAAATATTGTCTGAATATGGAATAAGTACAAAACTGATCACGGCCATTAAGTCACTATACACGGAAAGCACTGCTAGTGTCAGAGTAAATGGAGATCTTACAGCCTGGTTTGATATCAATAAAGGTGTCAAACAAGGTTGCGTAATGTCCCCGTGGTTATTTAATCTGTATATGGACAATTGTATGAGAGAGCTGAAAGGGTTGGATGTAGGTGCCAAAATGAGCGGAGTGTCAGTAAGCTGTCTCTTGTATGCGGATGACGCTGTCCTACTTGCTGACAACGAGCATGAACTACAAGTCCTGGTGAATTGTATGTATGAGGTATGCATGCGAAATGATCTGATGATGAATGTTAATAAGTCCAAGGTAATGATTTTTGAAAAGGAAGAAACCACGACAGTCTGCAACATTAGCGTGAATGGTGAAAACTTGGAGCAAGTAGTTGAGTTTGTGTATTTAGGTAGTATGTTTACAAGAGATGGGAGAGTGGAGAGGGATATTGAAAGAAGGGTTGGGGCAGGCAACAAAGTGAATGGTGCACTTAAAGTTGTCATCGCAAACAAAAACCTATCCAAAAAGCTAGAATGGCAGTGCACAATGGTGTTCTTCTACCGACCCTTATGTATGGAAGCGAAGCATGGAACTGGCAAAGGAAGGATGAAAGTAGAATAAATGCAGTAGAAATGAGATCTCTTAGACGAATGTGTGGATATTCTGTGTATGATAGAGTGTCGAATGAAAATATAAGAAGTGAATGCGGTGCGAATGATGGTGTCATGAACAAAATAATGAAAGGATCATTAAGATGGTTTGGACATATGGAAAGAATGAATGAAGAAAGAATGGTAAAAAAATTATATGTTAACGATGTAAATGGAACCAGAAATAGAGGAAGACCAAGGAAAACGTGGCACGATCAAATAAATCAAATATTGAATGTCGGCCATGTGAGGAGTCAGAGAAATCGACGCGCGTGCATGACACGATGTATGAATGTTGAGGAAGCGAGAGAAATATGTCAGGAAAGAAAGGTGTGGCAGTCCATTCTTTCTGCCTACCCCTTCGGGGAGACGGCGTGATGGTTAGTTAGTTAGTTATATATATATATATATATATATATATATATATATAATATATATATATATATATATATATATATTATATATATATATATATAGTATATATATATATATATATATATATATATATATATATATATATATATATATATATATATATATATATAATATATATATATATATATATATATATATATATATATATATATATATATATATATATATATATATATATATATATATATATATATATATATATATATATATTTGTTTTAGATTTATTTTGTGGGTGTTGGACGATCGAAGTGTGCGCGGGAGATGCCTATGGGTGGCGATGAGGTTCGCAACCCATCACACGAAAGAAGTTCGAAAAGAGAAGGATGGAGTGCCGCATCAGTAAAAGTGTGACAGTCCATTCTTTCGGCCTACCCTTTCGGGGAGACGGCGTGATGGTTATTTAGTTAGTTAAGAAATTATTCAAATTGTCATAGGAACAAATGAAAATTTTACACATGTCAAAATTCTTTATATAAACGAAAAAACTTGTATAATTTTAACATAAAAACATAAGTTCAATTCAATTTAATTCAAACGAAAATCATAGATATAAAAGCAGATGAATCGTAATTTAACTGGGTTTTGTAATATTTTTTTAATAAAAAAAATCTGTGTGTTTGTGATTTAACAAAACCCGTATTTTTGTTTTTAATTGGTCAAAGGATAAAGGACCTATTGCCGGGAACAGCGCGCCTCTGGGTATGGCTCAAAGTGATTTCATATTTCGGTCCCAAAGCCGCGAGCGTGTTCGTACATACAGAGTGTTAGCATCTACAAATCGTGTAGTTTTTCCCCTTGCACATTTGCCTAGGGTTGAGCCACTCGGGCAAAAATAGTCTGAAGGACGCGTCTATTATAAAAGTTGACGCGCAGAAGAAAAACGTTTTGGGAAATGGAGCTTTTCACCCTTTTGAATTGAAACCCCTATCTGGCCATGACCGATGTGAACGACAACTTCAAACTTTAAATTTTTTTTTAATGTATACATATACCTACTTGTATACGAATACTGGATTTCACCCATTGCGGGTTATCAATTTTTATGATTTAATTGTATCTCAATAGAGACGAAGATGCAAATTGGAGACTGAATATGATTGATCAAGGTGCTTACAGGACTTATGACCTGTCATTGGTTGGGTTAAGTGCACACTTTATGTAATTACAATATTCCCCATTTCACCTTTGTTATGACCATGTCTGACAAATTTTTGGAAGTTGTATATATGTTAAATTCCAACGCCCGAATTCACATGTCAGTTTCATAAGAAAGGTGGAATGGGGAATGTTGTAATTACATAAAGTGTGCACTTAACCCAACCAAGGTCATAAGTCATGTAAACACCTTGATCAACCATTTTCAGTCTCCAATTTGCATCTTCGTCTCTATTGAGATACAATTAAATCAAACTTTTAACATTTAGTTTTTTTTAATGTATACGAATACTGGATTTTACCCATTACGGGTGTATTAATCATTAAGAATCAATTCGGTACATATTTGGCAAAATGTCCCAGATGTGTTTTTTTGTGAAATTGAGTTAAATATACCATCAGTATTATTTTTGCATATTTTATGTTTTGACAAAACGTTAGAGCTGTACTTTTTTTATTACATTACTCGTATATTATGTATTTTTTTTGTACAATAGTATTCAACCCCTATTTTTTTTAAATATACATATATTTTTTGAATTTAGTAACTAATATATCTTGTAGATAACGTTATGCTACGTAAATTGACATTTGAAATAAACAATTTGGAACACAAATAACATTTTTATGAATAATCAAAATAATGTAAAAATCATATTTTTGCTCTCCTGTAAAATTCATAAAAAAGCAGTTGGGACCTTTTGCCAAATAGGTACCGAATTGTATCTCAATAGAGACGAAGATGTAAATTATTTGGAAACAGAATATGGTGGTCGAGGCGTTTACAGGACTTATGGCCTGTCATTGGTTGGGTTAAGCGATCGCTTTATGTAATACAACATTCCCCATTCCGCCCTTCTATGAACACCACGTCTGACAATTATCTGAAAGTTTTATATGTGCTAGCATGTTGAGAAACATTTTACATATTTTAGTTCAATCTACACTAGCGCCATCTATTGAGACCAGACGTGGTGTTCGTAGAAGGGAGAAATGGTGAATGTTGTATTACATAATGCGATCGCTTAACCCAGCCAATGACAGGTCTTAAGTCCTGTAAACGCCTCGACTACCATATTCTGTTTCCAAATAATTTACATCTTCGTCTCCATTGAGATACAATTCAAACTTTTTATATAAATGTGTATTATTTTAATGACTTTTTGAAAATATTTGAAATTTCATTTAAAAGTTACACAGCCAATGCCTTTTGTAAACGTTAAGAGGGAACATTGATTATGAGTTCCATCCAAAATAGGCTGGCGAAATCTAGTTAAAATGTACCTATAATATTCATTTTTAAGTTTGAAGAACTTTTTAAAAACATTGCATTTTCTCAACACTTTTTTGTTCTCATGTTCATTTGTTTGAATCTAGTTTAACTTCAATTTCGATTAACTAGTATGTACTGTTGACCCTTCTTATCATTTTCACTTGTGGTAACATACATCTGGCCTAATTCTATTGTTTCTATGGGTTTTATTTATGTACTGTTATCGCTGTTTGTTACCCCAAATAAATAAATAAATATTTCGGGAAACAGACGCCCTTCCTCAGAGTAGAAATTTAACATTAAAGTGAACCAAATATTTTCTTCAAATGAAAAAAGATTAAATGTCGGAATATATGTCTTTAGTTTAAAAAAAGATAAATAAATAAAATTATCTGTTTTTTATAATATTACCTCATTTCTTAACATTTTAATAACATCAGAATTTCAAATATAATATAATCAAATGATTTTACTGAAATCTCTTGATGGAAGTTCATTTTAAATAATAATTAAATAAAACGATGTTTATTAACTACTTCCACTTTTGTGTTTATTTCGACAGCGATCGGTTTTGCCAGGCTGGCTGGCATCAACAAACTGGTACGACACCAGTCTAAGATGGTTTGAACATATGGAAAGAATGAATGAAGAAAGAATGGTAAAAAAATTATATGTTAATGATGTAAATGGAACCAGAAATAGAGGAAGACCGAGGAAAACGTGGCACGATCAAATAAATCAAATATTGAATGTCGGCCATGTGAGGAGTCGAAGAAATCGAAGAAATCGACGCGCGTGCATGACACGATGTATGAATGTTGAGGAACGAGAGAAATATGTCAGGAAAGAAAAGTGTGGCAGTCCATTCTTTCTACCTACCCCTTCGGGGAGACGGCGTGATGGTTAGTTGAAATTTCAAATATAATTTTAACTAACTAACCATCACGCCGTCTCCCAGAAGAGTAGGCAGAAAGAATGGACTGCCACACTTTTCTTTCCTGACATATTTCTCTCGATTCCTTAACATTCATACATCGTGTCATGCACGCGCGTCGATTTCTCTGACTCCTCACATGGCCGACATTCAATATTTGATTTATTTGATCATGCCGCGTTTTCCTCGGTCTTCCTCTATTTCTGGTTCCATTTACATCATTAGCATATAATTTTTTTACCATTCTTTCTTCATTCATTCTTTCCATATGTCCAAACCATCATAAAAAAACCAAAATATTAAAAGTCGGAATATCTGTCATTGGTTTAAAAAAATTTAAATAAAATAATAATCGCTTGTTTATATACATCTAATTATTTTACATTTTTGTTATTTCTAAAATTATAAATATAATTTTACTTTATTTAAATTCCAAACAACAAACGTTAATGATCGTTTGTCTCAAATATATGGTAGCAGTAAAATAACGTAGACGTTTCACCGCTCCACCACAGGTGAGGCAGTTGCCCGTGATAATTGCAGGTAATTCATTAGCATGACCAATCAGCGCCCCGCGGCACGGGTCAGTGAGCGGCCGGCGACACGGTATTCCTTAAACCACATACCATACACAAAGGGTGGGTAGAGTGATTTTGGGAGGCGCTGACTGTGTTCCGAGAATGTTTCGTTTTACAATCATATTGTAAAATACGACATCAGAATTGCAAGTTTAAAATATTACCCGGGTGGTCTAGTGTGTAAAAAGCTTGGCTAGTAATCTAAGAAACTTGTGATTAATCTGTTTTTTCTACAGAATAATTGCCAATTATTTCTTTTTATATTTTAAATAGTACTGGTACAAACATGTACAGAGAATAAATTTGTAGGTTTAATGGATGACCCACATAAGTGGACTTCGACTGCTGAACCAGCATATTTCATGATGAAATATATTACATGAATAACCGAAAACGCCTGACTTAGGACCTACTTATCGCAATGACGACATACATTGCATAGGCAAAAGTGATGATTCAGGGCCCGGATTCATTCACACAGGTCACTAGGTCACTAGAGCAGAGCATCGTGCAGATGCTCACCGCCCATACTCTGCCCCCGTTGCTGACAACACCCGCGCATCGTCACTTACCTTCATCACCCGCTGCGCCTCTTTGACACCAATGTAACGCCATCGACAATCAAAAATAAACGCTGAAACTTCCACTGCTTTTAACTCTCACCACATCCCCCAAAAATTCCATGGAATACTAGATGGACGGCGTCCAACAGTGAGACCACCAAAACGATGGAGAAATAACTGGAGTTCAGCATCACAGGAGATGAATCCTGTAACAACAGACTTTTAAGTCTACAACAAGTTAAAGAAGGCATTTTGAATTGAATTAAAAGTAACTTACTTATTTACTTCACATATAAATACAACCCTTGAAGAGTTTTAGCCTTCTTGATGGTTTTATTCCAAGCTCCAAGCTCCGAGAAGAGATTCAAATATGGAAAATATGTCAGTATAAAATATTATAAAAGTCATTTATTGTTTCATTAAATCATTAAATTATTAATACGAATGAAAACGTCTGTTTTATACAAGTTTTATTATGTGTTAATAAACTTGAGGCATTAACACTGTGGAATTATATAATGACGATTTACCATACATTAAAACACTGTTTTTTCCAATTTTAGTTTATTTTTCTCGGTATATTTCTAAAGTTTTACACGGTCATCATCGGGAAAACGATGTAAACTTCTTCTACCGACGACAAAAGTGTAAAACTTTCGAAACATTTAGAGAAAAAGCAGCTAAAAAGTGGATTAAACAAATTATCTTAATTATCTTACAAATTATCTTAATAGATGGCGCTAGTGTAGATGGATCTACCAACAGTGAAGTAATTAAAAAATATAAACATCCATGTTCCAAAAATTTGTCAGACGTGGTGTCGTAAGTAGGGCGGAATGGTGAATGTTGTTAAACATAAAGTGATCGCTTAACCCAACCAATGACAGGTCATAAGTCCTGTAAACGCCTCGACTACCATATTCTGTTTCCAAATAATTTACATCTTCGTCTCTATTGAGATACAATTAATCTTTAAAAATATTTTAATTATTAATTTAATCTGTAACTGAACCTGTTTTTTTCCTTCTTTATTTTAATTGTTTACAATACGTTATTGTGTGTAGTTTTACCCTCCTAATTATTTTGTATATCTGTAAACTAAGTCTTTCTGGTGTATTTTTTAGTTGATTGTTAGACCTGACGATGCTAACATCGGTTAGTGAAACAGCACTAGCGACAAAATATAATCAATTGTGATATATATAAAAAAGATACTTTAACATTATAAACTGTTAAATTAAATAACTTTGTTTTTTGTATCATAATTGTATTTTTATTTTTAGCTATTTCGTCAACCTGTGTTGACACGTGATGATGTCAACATAGGTTAACGAAACAGCTGTCGCGAAAAATAAAAGTAAAATTGTGATACATAAAGCAATAAACTATTTACTTTTTACTTTTTACTTATTTAATTAACCAGTTTATAAACTTGATTTTGTTAATAAAGTTAACGATTTCCTCAACCCAAACGATAAACATAGTTTCAATAGATAAACAAGATCGATTCAACTAAAAGTTGCATTACAGGTTAAATATGAAATACACGAATTGAATGCTACGACACTATTTACTACGACATCATTTAAAAACATTTAATAATGCCCTAACAAGACGAAACATGTCATTCCTATAAAATTTAATAAAACTTCTAGAAAATATAAGTTTTCATTCATATTTATTATTATTAAAGTCCACATATTTTGTCCATAGCAACAAAGAAGCACTGTGTTTGTCCTGTAGAATTTTATACAATAGATTTTTAATTATATTTTTGTTGGTTGGTATTTTTACTCGCTCCATAACAGATGAGAAGGCGCTCAATTCGAACATGAACATATCGATTAGGTATCGGCTTTAGGCAGGACAACGCCAAATAATTTATTGGATACCGGGATGGTTTGGCCTTGTGACGCTCGTAACGGATCAGCGAACATTATTAACTGATTCTCTTCTTCTATATATAATCAATACTTTCCATCTCTACGTAATTGAACAATGGCTAACTTTTGCCTCCGTGTTATTCGGTTATATTTAATTATGACGTACGATTTTATACGATTTTCAGAGGAGACCCAATCGCTACAACTGGGATATTGGATGGGCGAGCAAATTGTCAATGTAGTATGTTATGCAGACGATGCTATAATCATAGCTGAAAACAATAATGTATGAAGGTGAAGCTTGAAGCTGGCAAAAGAAGGATGAAAGCTGGATAAACGCCGTAGAAATGAGATTACTAAGAAGAATGTGCGGGAAAACGTTATATGATAGAATACCGAACGATGAAATAAGAAAGAAATGTAAGACAGATGACTGCATCATGAATAAAATTAAAAAAGGATCCCTGAGATGGTTCGGACACATGGAACGAATGGATGAGAGTAGAATGGTTTAAAAGTTGTACATAAGCAGCGTGAGTGGGAAAAGAAGCCGAGGACGACCGAGGAAAACATGACATGACCAAATTAATCAATTACTAAAAGGCGGCCACATTCGAAGTCGGAATAACCGACGTGCGTGCATGGTACGATGTATGAATGTAGAGGAAGCCCTAGAGTATGCCAGTACAGGCCATTGTGGCGATCCATCCTCTCTGTCTACCCCTCCAGAGAAATGGCGTGATGGTTAGTTAGTTAGTTAATTAGTTAGAAAACAATAATGACCTACAAAAAATGCTAGACAGACTACATCACACCTGTAAGAAATACAAAATGACGATCTCTATCGAAAAAACATAATGTATTTGCGAGATGGGACATAGAAGTGAATTGAAATTAAAATGGATTAAAAACAAAACTTATGCTTTTTGCTTTTTTTTCTGGAATGGTGCATTTCTCAGTTAATGTAAATCCCCCGTGAACGGAGGCAGGCCTAGGGATTGTATGAACAAAGCTGACGAAAGATCACCGCTGCGTCCTACAAAAGCTTTGGGTAAGCGATGGGTAACCTTCTATGTTGTTGTGTAAAATGAAAGAAATATTTTACATTTTTATAACAGCTTCTAAAATCCATGAAAATAAAACAAATTATACATTTTTCTTTAACCGTCGCGTTGCCATGTGGTCAATTGAGTTTCCACTGCCAATTTAAAGTTGATTTTCTTAAAACCTATGGACCCTAATATTATAAATAAAAAATTGTAATCCTCCATTGAAGTGTTTTCAATATTTCGTAATAAAAAAAAAGCAAGAAATTACTTCCTCCATCCCAAAAAAAAATATTTTTTAAGACTGCCCTCACCTTCATTCGTGTTAAGGTAGAATTTGTTTTGCTAATATTTACAACTTTATCAAAAGTGACAAATACTTACTCGCTGTTTTGAACGTATTATAAATTATATGTTTGGCCTTTTCTCATACGTAATAATACCGACTGTGGACGGAAACGCAGCACGCAACTTAATAATATCAGAACTGTGAAAATATTAACACTTTACCAAAAGGGACAAATATTAATACGTACTCGTTGTCTTGAACGTACTATACATTTTGCCTAGGTGCCTTTATCATACGTAAAATTATAGCGCCACGGCGCGGCGGGGCGAGACAAGTTCATACTTGGTGTCAGTTGCTCATATGCTGTCTCGCATTCTATATCAGAAATCGCATGGTTCCAGAAAAAAATTAATAATGATATGTTTTTCAAATAATCCATGTACGAGTATGTTATAGATATCGATCTATTTCTAATGAAATTCCCTACAAGATGACATAAATTAAATTTTGATTCATCGAGTCATATGCTTGATATTTAGATAAAGTTAGCGGTAAACTGAATTGACCACATGGGAGCGAGCGTTTTGTTTTGAACACGGTACGTTAAGGGTTAAATATGTACAACATAGAATAAAATGAGAACCTTCCTTTGCAACAATAATCTTAGCTTGAAACTCTGATAAAAAATTAATAACTGTAATATGGGGTCTAAAGATCTCATATCTGGGTCATATACTGCGTGGGGAAAAGTACCACCTTCTCCAACTGATATTGGAGGGGAAAATTGAGGGACGCCGAGGGCCCGGAAGGAGACAAATGTCCTGGCTGCGAAACGTGAGGGAGTGGACCGGCATCCGAAGTGTTGAGGAGCTGTTCCGAGCGGCGCAGGACAGGGACAGGTTCGCTGAGGTGATCGCCAACGTTGGGGGGACCCGACAGGGCACTTGAAGACGATATGGGCTCTGTTCTACTATATGGCTGCGAAACCTGGACTCTGAAAGTGAATGTAATGAACCGGTTGGAGGCGTTCGAGATGTGGATATACCGCAGAGTGCTTCGTATACCATGGACCGATTGGGTTAGTGATGCAATTGAACTACAGAGAGCCAGAGCCAATAGAGAGCTATTGTTGAGTGTGAAAGATAGAACGGTCTCATATTAGGGTCATGTGCTAAGGGGAGAAAAATACCACATCCTAACTAACTAACTAACTAACCATCACGCCGTCTCCTCGAAGGGGTAGGCAGAAAGAATGGACTGCCACACCTTTCTTTCCTGACATATTTCTCTCGCTTCCTCAACATTCATACATCGTGTCATGCACGCGCGTCGATTTCTCTGACTCCTCACATGGCCGACATTCAATATTTGATTTATTTGATCGTGCCACGTTTTCCTTGGTCTTCCTCTATTTCTGGTACCATTTACATCATTAACATATAATTTTTTTACCATTCTTTCTTCATTCATTCTTTCCATATGTCCAAACCATCTTAATGATCCTTTCATTATTTTGTTCATGACACCATCATTCGCACCGCATTCACTTCTTATATTTTCATTCGACACTCTATCATACACAGAGTATCCACACATTCGTCTAAGAGATCTCATTTCTACTGCATTTATTCTACTTTCATCCTTCTTTTGCCAGTTCCATGCTTCGCTTCCATACATAAGGGTCGGTAGAAGAACACCATTGTGCACTGCCATTCTAGCTTTTTTGGATAGGTTTTTGTTTGCGATGACAACTTTAAGTGCACCATTCACTTTGTTGCCTGCCCCAACCCTTCTTTCAATATCCCTCTCCACTCTCCCATCTCTTGTAAACATACTACCTAAATACACAAACTCAACTACTTGCTCCAAGTTTTCACCATTCACGCTAATGTTGCAGATTGTCGTGGTTCACCACATCCTTCGACTGATATTAATGGGTAAAGTGGAGGGACGTCGGGGAATTGATAGAAAGCAGCTGTGCTGGCTGCGTAACATAAAAGAGTGCAACAAAAAAGTCAAAATGCAACAAAAAAGTCTGATTATTTTTATAAGTTAAAAAATGTACAACATTTGACTACCAAATACAATTTATTTGATATTTTTATATGTTTTCTGTGAAGAGTAATTTAATTGTTTACAAGAGCGTTCCGATATTTCAAATTCTCGCCGGCTTTTAAGAGAAATATTATATCTCAATAGAGACGAAGATGCAAATTGGAAACAGAATATGGTAATCAAGGTGTTTACAGGACTTATGACCTGTCATTGGTTGGGTTAAGCGCACGCTTTTTATGTAATTGTAAATTCCCCATTCCACCTCTTTTTCTTATGACCACCATGTCTGACAATTTTTTGGAAGTTGTATATATGTTAATCTCTAAGACCACCCTTTACATGGTAGTTTTTTCAATCTACACACTATCTACGCCATCTATGAAGATTGTATTTTAAGCAATCAAGCAGAAGATCTTTTTAACGCAATGTGAAAGGCTACCGCCATTAGCGCATTGCTAGAAACCGCCTGGAGATGTCACTCCAATCTATGTGCTATAATTTGGACCAGTTTTTGTTTTTACAGCATTTAATTCATTTTTACAACATTTAATTCTTGAATTGATAACTCGCAATGGGTAAAATCCAGTATTCGTCTACAAGTATTTGTATACATTCAAAATGTTGTAGAAATACTATATTTTACATGTACTCAATAGATGCCTTAATATATTGTTTGCAATGTCTGTGAGATATTAAACTGATTTGGTTTGATTTGAATATGATAATATTTTTAAGATATGACATTTTGATGAAATTTAATTTCATGTCTCGTGGATACTTAAATATAACTATTTTTTCAGGGCAAGGAACTGCCGGCCAAGGACCTGAGTGGGACCTCGGACCCCTACGTGAGGGTGACCCTTCTACCTGATAAGAAGCACCGCCTGGAGACCAAGATTAAAAGAAGGACCCTCAACCCTAGATGGAACGAGACCTTCTACTTTGAAGGATTCCCCATACAAAAGTTACAGAGCAGGGTAAGATTAGAATTTTAATTTTAGTTTGCACTTTAACCGTCGCGTTGCCATCTGGTCAATTGAGTTTCCACTGCCAATTTAAAGTTGATTTTCTTAAAACCTATGGACCCTAATATTATAAAAAAAAATTATAATCCTCCATTGAAGTGTTTTCAATATTTCGTAATAAAAAAAAAGCAAAAAATTACTTCCTTCATCCCAAAAAAAATATTTTTTAAGACTGCCCTCACCTTCATTCGTGTTAATGTAGAATTTGTTTTGCTAATATTTACAACTTTATCAAAAGTGACAAATACTTACTCGCTGTTTTGAACGTATTATAAATTATATGTTTGGCCTTTTCTCATAGGTACGTAATAATACCGACTGTGGACGGAAACGCAGCACGCAACTTAATCATATCAGAACTGTGAAAATATTAACACTTTACCAAAAGGGACAAATATTAATACGTACTCGTTGTCTTGAACGTACTATACATTTTGCCTAGGTGCCTTTATCATAAGTAAGGGCGAGACAAGTTCATACTTGGTGTCAGTTGCTCATATGCTGTCTCGCATTCTATATCAGAAATCGCATGGTTCCAGAAAAAAATTAATAATGATATGTTTTTCAAATAATCCATGTATGTTATAGATATCGATCTATTCCTAATGAAATTCCCTACAAGATGACATAAATTAAATTTTGATTCATGGAGTCATATGCTTGATATTTAGATAAAGTTAGCGGTAAACTGAATTGACCACATGGGAGCGAGCGTTTTGTTTTGAACACGGTACGTTAAAGGTTAAAAAAAATTATATTTATAGCATACAATATACTATACTTTACTTTACTGCTGTACTTCTAACTCTGTAAAGATGTAAAGACCTATTCGACAATATGAGAATAATAAGTTAATAATAATAATAATATAGACAAGTGTATGAAAGAGCTGAAAGGGTTGGATGAAGGTGCCAAAATGAGCGGAGTGTCAGTAAGCTGTCTCTTGCATGCGGATGACGCTGTCCTAATTGCAGACAACGAGCATGAACTACAAGTCCTGGTGAATTGTTTGTATGAGGTATGCGAAATGATCTGATGATGAATGTGAATAAGTCCAAAGTAATGATTTTTGAAAAATAAGAAATCATGACAGTCTGCAACATAAGCGTGAAAATCTGGAGCAAGTTGATGAGTTCGTGTATTTGGGTCGTATGTTTAAAAAATATGGGCGAGTGGAGAGGGATATTGAAAGAAGGTTTTGGGCACGCAAGCTATCCTAAAAATTTAAATGGCAGTGCACAATAGTGTTCTTATACCCCTACCCTTATGCAAGGAAGCAAAGCATGGAACTGGCAAAAGAAGGATGAAAGTAGAATAAATGCAGTAGAAATGAGATCTCTTAGACGAATGTATATGATAGAGTGTCGAATGAAAATATAAGAAGTAAATGCGATGTGAATGATGGTGTTATGAACAAAATAATGAAACTATCATTAAGATGTTTTGGACACATAGAAAAAATTAATAAAGGCAGAATGGTATATAAAAAGTTTATGTTAAGTATGGAACTAGGAATAGAGGAAGACCAAGGAAAACGTGGCTAACTAACTAACTAACTTACCATCACGCTATTTCCCCGGAGGGGTAAGCAGAGAGGATGGATCGCTACACTGGCCTGTCCTGGCATACCTTTCGAGCTTCCTCTACATCCATACATCGTATCATGCACGCACGTCGATTGTTCCGACTTCGAATGTGGCCGCCTTTTAGTAATTGATTAATTTGGTCATGCCATGTTTTCCTCGGTCGTCCTCGGCTTCTTTTCCTACTCACGCTGCTTGTGTACAACTTTTTAACCATTCTATTCTCATCCATTCGTTCCATATGTCCGAACCATCTCAGGGATCATTTTTTAATTTTATTCATGATGCAGTCATCTGCCTTACATTTCTTTCTTATTTCATCGTTCGGTATTCTATCATACAACGTTTTCCCGCACATTATTCTTAGTGATCTCATTTCTACGGCGTTTATCCTGCTTTCGTCCTTCTTTTGCCAGCTCCAAGCTTCACTTCCATACATGAAGTGAAGCTTGAAAACGTGGCACGATCAAATAATTCAAATATTGAATATCGGCCACGCGATGAGTCGGAAAAAATCAACGCGCGTGCGTGACACGATGTATGAATGTTGAGGAAGCAAGAGAAATATGTCAGGAAATAAATGTGTGGCAGTCCATTATTTCTGCCTACTCCTTCGGGGAGATAGCGTAATGGTTTGTTTGTTAGTAAGTTTAATATAATAATTACATGGTCCCCATTTTTATTTTTTCTCGAACAATGATGTAAAACTCCATATTGACATTTGAAACGACATTTGATACTTTCATGATGATCACTTTAATGATCATTTGATACAGATTGAGAAAGGCGAAACTTGTATTTTCCGTAAAATATAATAAAACTTCTAGAAAAGATACGTTTTCATTCGTATTTATTACATGCTTTGTCTTGTAGGGCAAGATTTTTTCAAATGTATTGTAGATTTAGCAAGGCGAAACATGTAATTCCCATAAAATATAATATAATAAAACTTCTAGAAAACAAGCGTTTTCATTTTACAAGGATTAATTGTATCTCAATAGAGACGAAGATGCAAGTTGTTTTCTGAGAACAGAAGGTGGTGGCCGAGGCGCTTACAGGACTTATGACCTGTCATTGGTTGGGTTGAGCGATCGCTTCACGTTTAACAACATTCCCCATTCCGCCGTTATGACCACCACGTCTGACAAACTTTTTGGAACTTGTATATATGGTAGATTTGTACACCTATTTTCACATTTTTATGTTCACTCTACACTAGCGTCATCTATATTAAGATTAGAAAGCATTAAGCAGAAAACCTTTATTAATGTACTGTGAAAGTCTATGCAAATCATACAGTACTAGATTTCGCCTGGAGATGTCTCTCCAATTTTTGCCTGCATGTACCAGTTATATTTATACAACAACATTTTGAATGTATACAAATTCTTGTAGACAAATACTGGATTTCACCCATTGCGGATAAATTATTTTTATTTTACAAGGATTAATTGTATCTCAATAGAGACGAAGATGCAAGTTGTTTTCTGAGAACAGAAGGTGGTGGCCGAGGCGCTTACAGGACTTATGACCTGTCATTGGTTGGGTTGAGCGATCGCTTCACGTTTAACAACATTCCCCATTCCGCCGTTATGACCACCACGTCTGACAAACTTTTTGGAACTTGTATATATGGTAGATTTGTACACCTATTTTCACATTTTTATGTTCACCTTCTGTTCTCAGAAAACAACTTGCATCTTCGTCTCTATTGAGATACAATTAATCCTTGTAAAATAAAAATAATTTATCCGCAATGGGTGAAATCCAGTATTTGTCTACAAGAATTTGTATACATTCAAAATGTTGTTGAACAAGCGTTTTCGTTTATTAAGTATTACGTAGTTTAACTTCAATGTTAATAAATGACGATCAAATATTAAATGTCGGCCATGTGAGGAGCCACGAAAATTTATAGTCTAGGGGTCTAGGGGATAGAACGTTTGGCTCCTGATCCAGGGGACTAAAATTGCCAAAATTCAAAAAAACAATTCATTTCAACAAGGCCCACTTAAGGTCCATTTACACCGGACAGTAACCGGAACGGCACCGTCATGTCACCGACGTAGCCTAGAATCTTACCAACTCCTTATCTCAAATGCTATAATAAAATCGCCATCGAAAGAGTTGATAAGAGACGCGCTGAATTAAAATTGACTCTTATCAACTCTTCCTGCGGCGATTTTATTATAGCATTTGAAATAACGAGTCGGTAAGATTCAAGGCTACGTCGGTGCTGTTACAGTAACTGTCCAGTCTAAATAGATAGATTTGTTCTACATGAAATAAGTGGCAAAATATCCGAGTTATGTATTCAACCTTGAATAGGTTGAAGGCTTGCTTGAGAAAAAATATAAACTTTACACCAAAGCCATTAAACTCAGAAGCACCCCTTTCTAGAGTTGTTTGTCGAGTAGGAAAAGGAAAATTAATACACCCCCATTGGAATATTTTACCATTATTTTACTTATATTATTCAAAGAACTCAAACACTAGAGAACGCCATTTCTGTCTGAGTATTTAACTCTTGGGTTTATCTCTATCCCCGTAATTCGTAAAGATAATATTATCTAATGAAAAAATAATAAAAAGGATATCTCACCCCTCTCCACCCCTGTCACGATCTTCCTGTAGGAATGACAAAGTTATATAATAGCAATGAAAGGTTAAAGAAATATTTACCACTTAAATGTGACGGTGTCGCATTGCTGGACAATCTTTGGTGTTTGATAAAATATTATTTTATTTATTCGCCAATAATTTATACGATAAAAAAAAGTTCTGTTTTCTAGAAATTTTATTATAATTTATGGAAACGACACGTTTAACCTGTCTAAGTCATTATAAAATATCAATACCTTAGACAGACGAAACATTTCATATAAAAATAAGACACTTGTAATAGTAATGAGATCACTGAGAAGAATGTGCGGGAAAACGATATATGATAGAATACCGAACGATGAAATAGGGATGAAATGTAAGGCATCATGAAAATTAAAATAAGGATCCCTCAGATGGTTTGGACATATGAAACCAATGGACGAGAGAAGAATGGTTTAAATATTTTATACAAGCAGTATGTCTTTCCATATTTCCAAACCATCTTAATGATCCTTTCATTATTTTGTTCACAATAGCATCATTCGCACCGTATTCACTTATTATATTTTTATTAGACATTATATCATACACAGAGTATCCACACATCCGTCTTAGAGATCTCATTTCTTCTGCATTTCTTCTACTTTCATCCTTATTTTGCCAGTTCAATGCTTCGCTTCCATACATAAGAGTCGGTACAAGAACACCATTGCGCATTATCTGATTTTCTTTTATTAAACTACGCCATTTTTTACTGTTTTAAAATTATGAACATTTTTTTATTTATTATTAAATCTCTTAAAATATATGTATGTTTGTATACATTTTCAAAATAAAGAGTTGGCATATACAGAAAAATATATATGTGATTACTTTATTTTTTTACCAGACAACGTCCTACAACTCTTTCGTCCTAATTAAAAACTCAATTACAAAATTTTTCCATTACAATCGATTCCTTAGAAACTACCTCTCCAAAAGTAAATTATTAAGTCATAAAAACGACAGAATCCACCCCGAATTTTTCCGTAATAAAAGGTTTCCAACCCCATGCGTATTGGAATCGAATTAATGTCTTAAGCTGTCCTCTCCTCGGCTTGAATTATAGCGCGCTTAAAGCTCGTATAAAACATACACTTATGAGAAAAGCTTCATAACCGTTCTATTGTATTCTATCTCTGTGTGTGTTATTTCATTATGGCTTCATAGTAGCCCTTATGATGAAGGATTTATGAGAACGAAGAGAAATTATCCTTTGAAATTGTATATAAGATCTATGACATGGTCGTTAATATAACCCTTTTATTTTAATACATTCTAGTTGAGTTATCCTTAACCCTTACCACTCCTTTGTCGAATGCCAGCCGACATCGCTATATGTACGCTACAACTCAGTTGTCGGCTGGCGGCCGACAAGATAAGACTTGTGCGCGCGTGTATTTTCGCGCGCAAAACTTGACTTTCTTGTGATTATTCGTTTAAAAAAAACATTATATTTCACGTTTTAATAAGATTTTGACTGTTTTCCGTTTTTATTTTACTATAAAATAATCCTTGCAAATTCACATAACCTAAAATGGCGGGAACTTCGCGTGATACGTCATGCAGAGTAGCGATTAGAGTACAAGCCCCACTACATTGCGAAACTGGACAAAGGTTCTAAAGACTGTACTGTGTGCAGTAACAGAAAGATTCCAGGGGGAAGACGGGAAACAGTGTGGTTTTGGGAGACCTGTTCCAGAAAACCGGGTCTCCATCCTTGAGTTAGTTTTAAAAAGTACCATACTTTGCAAAACTATAAGTAGTCCGTAATGTTTTTTGTATTTTTTTTTTTATTTGAAGAATAAATCATTACAAATGAATTTTTAACGATATTTTTTTGTTATTATACTATCTATCAATAAAAATATTGAGACATTATTTAAATTAGAGTTGGCTGACAAACAATATAAAAAAATAATGGAGTAAGAAGGAGTTGTAAGCGTTAAGTTTCTATTTAATTCCGACTAAGATTTAAATTGTCTATAGTTTCTAAACATTAACCATTCTTTCTCCATCCATGCGCTCCATATATCCGAACCAACGCAACGATCCTCTCATAATTTTGTTCATAATACCTTCTTTCGCTCTACATTCCTTTCATATATCAGCATTTTCGTAGATTCTGTCGTATATCGTTCTACCAAACATACGTCTTAGGTACCTCATCTCTACCACATATATTCTGCTCTCATCCTTTTTCTAGTTCCGTGCTTCGCTTCCATACATACGGTTGGGACCAGAACTCCATTGTGAACGGCCGTTTTCGCTTTCATTGATAAATTATTGTTTCTAATAACTGTTTTTAAAGCTCCATTCACTTTGTTACCCGCACCAACCCTTCTTTCGACGTCACTATCCGTTCGGCTATCCGCTGTGAACATGCTACCTAAATACACAAATACAAGCACCTGCTCCAAATTCTTTTCGTTCACACTTATGTTACAAACTGTCAATTGCTCTTCCCTTTCAAAAACCATCACCTTTGACTTTCCGACATTCATCATTAAATCTTTTGACTTGCATGCCTCATACATTCTCGACACCAAGACTTGTAATTGGTCCGCACTATCCGCAAAGAGAACGGCATCGTCCGCGTGAAGCAAACAATTTACAAACAAATCACTCATCTTAGCACCAGCATTTATTCCTTTCATACGCTTGTCCATATACAGATTGAACAAGCATGGAGACATCACGTCGGATAAAAGGATCGCTGCGAATGTTCGGACATAAGGAGTACATGGATGGAGAAAGAATGGTTAAGAAAGTATACGTTAATGATGTAAATGGAGTACGGAATCAAGGCAGACCGAGAAAAACATGGCATTACCAAATTAATCAAATGTTAAAGGTTGATCATGTTAGAAATCGGAAGAAACGACGTGCGTGTATGACTCGCTGTATGAATGTGGAGGAATCTAGAGAGTTGTGCCAGGATAGAGTAGCGAGGCGGTCCATTCTCTCTGCCTACCCTTACGGGGAAACGGCGTGATGGTTTGTTTTTTCTTACCATTAATACATGAAAACATTTGTTTTCTAAAAGTTTTATTATATTCTATGAAAATGACATATTTCAAAATGACATCGTTTTATTTTATTATCATTTTAATTGTAATTTATTAACAAAAACACATTTATAATTTCTGATGTTTTGTTTTAGGTACTCCATCTTCACGTTTTCGACTACGATCGTTTTTCAAGGGACGATTCAATCGGCGAAGTCTTCTTACCGTTGTGTCAAGTAAGTTTTTTTTTAAATGCATTTAATGAATTGTTAGTGTGACAGGCAAATTGTTATTTTATAGCTAGCTTGTCGCGTTTAAATCTATCTTCTTCCCCTTTGGTGCCCTGTCGGGTCCCCCGAACGCTGGCGATCACCTCGGCGAACCTGTCCCTGTCCTGCGCCGCTCGGAATAGCTCCTCCATACTTCGGATGCCGGTCCACTCCCTCACGTTTCGCAGCCAGGACATTTCTCTCCTTCCGGGCCCTCGGCGTCCCTCAAATTTCCTCTCCAATATCAGTTGGAGAAGGTGGTAGTTTTCCCCACGCAGTATATAACCCAGATGTGAAATTTTCCAAACCTTGATAGTTGATAACAGCTCCCTGTCAACTCTAGTTCGCCTCGGGACTTCGACATTGGTAACCATGTCTGTCCAGGGAATTCTGAGCATTCGGCGATAGAGCCACATTTCAAATGTTTCCAGTCTGTTCATTGAGTTGACTTTCAAGGTCCACGTTTCACATCCGTACAATAAAACAGACCGCACATAGCATTTGATCATTCTCTGGCGGAGTTTCAAGTTTACGTTATCATTGCAGAAGAGTGATTTCATTTTATTAAACGTAGCTCTTGCTGCCTCAATTCTGCATTTATTTATTTTATTAAGAGATTATGTTAGTATGATCCCGAGGTATTTAAAATTTTCCACCTTCTCAACGTTACGGCCGTTCAAATGCAATACTGACCCACTGTAGTCAAGCCGTCCGAATGCCATCCATTTGGTTTTACTGACATTTATTGTCAGCCCCAATCTTTCACCGGACTCGTTAAATAGTTAATTTATAATATTCCATTGTTTTGGCCGAAACACTATGATACCTTAACATTTTAAAATTGTTAAATTAAATAACTTTGTTTTTTTTATATTAATTTATATATTCTATATGCATATACCCGAATATAGCAATAGCGAAGCATTGTTGAGTCCGCTAGTGTGTCATAAAACAAACCACACAACTGATTTGGACTTCAGGGGACGGTTTAGCAGTAAGCACTAACCGGACTTATAAGGCGATGCCGTAAATTCATTTTGAAAGACTTATGCTATCATAAAGTGGGTGAAGCATTTAGAATCCATTTGCATAATGGCGCAATAAGCAAGTACCCATCATCAGGGAACTTGCCATACTGAAAAAAAAAACAGGTAAATTTTAAAAATTGCAAGTAACGAAAAAGTACTCACTTTAAAAATTAAATTGACGAATTTTGTGTTTTTAAACTTTAAAAAGAAATTAAAAATAACATATAATCAAATAAATTTATCGTCAAGTCCAATCTTTGATTTATTTCCTTTGTTGTAAGTAATTACCTGAACCCCAATAAGAACTTAAAATTCATATTTGAAATTGGTTCATCATATTTGTTATAACAAAAGCATAAACGTTCCAAAATAAATCTTTAAACATCTGTCAAAACTGATCATATTTGTAAACCATTTTAAATATTAATATTTATAATATGTATCACTGAAGAAGGACCGGTTGTCCGAAACATGTCTGATGTGTAATTAATTTTTTTTAAGTTAGTATTGTAAATACAAAGTATATAAAAAAATAATAATAAATAACACACTTAATTGATGTAACGGAATTATATAAATGTATCAAGAAGAAATCAATAGAATACAAAAAACCAGCTTATATGAATGTTTCACAAAAGCGTTTGATAGGTATTGCTAAAAGACATTGTCAATATCCTTTTGGAAAGGAGTATATCACCATCATATCATATCATTCTTTTGGAAAGAGTTATATCAACTGTATGGCTTTCCGGTATCATTTCGAGAAAGCTCATGCTCCAAATATTCAGCAGTAGGGATGTGAGACTTGGAAATCTACCGCAGACGTTATTGGTAAACTCCAGGTGTTTATAAATAGGTGCCTTCGTTCAATATATTCAAAATCTATTGGCCCCAAACAGTGTCAAATGCCGTTCTCTGAACCATGGCAGGCAGAAAGCCAATTAGATGACAAGTCGCTAGACGCAAATGGCAGTGGATCGATCATACTCTTAGACGGAACCCAGCCTGCATCGCTCAGGGCGCACTGGACTGGTCCCCTATGGGGGAAAGAGAAAGTGAGGCAGACCTAGAGCCACCTGGAGAAGAGCCCTGCAGGACGGGGTTAAGGCACCAGGCCTCACTTGGGATCAGTGGCGGTACTCCCATAGAAGCCCAGAAGCCCGGCTTGCGTATGAATCAAAACCTCTTCTGGCTTACAGAGGTTCAGGTCTTGTGACTATTCCTCTTGCGTCTGATGGGAACATTGTTGGATAGTGATTTGGTGGGTTGTTGGTTTATGCAGGGGCATGATTACTTAGATTTGGTGGTTTTGATTCAAAATATCTTACGCAAGCCGGGCTTCTGGGCTTCTATGGTAGTACCGCCACTGCTTGGGATGATGTTAGGCGTTAGGCATGCGATAGAGTCGGGTGAAGAAGGTTCCTCGAGGCCCTATGCACAACGGAGGTGTGACAGGACAAAAAGAAGAAGAAGAAGAGATATCACCATCTGTAATAAAAATAATACAAGGCCTTAACACTAATGGCAGAACGATCATTAAAGCAGATGGGGAGCTCTCTAGGGAGATACCTGCTATATCAGGAATAAGACAAGGTGACAGTTTCAATACGTTCCTTTTTAACCTCATCACAAGATCATAGAGCAGGTCGCATCTCTTAACCTCGGATATATTATAGAATGAGAGAAAAACTCATCAATGTGAAAATAGCGTATTCAAAAATTAATCTCATTTGATTTTATTTTAAATTATCACGTTTCACCCCCAATCTGCACATATGTGCGCAGGGTTGTGTATTTTAATTTCGGAAATTATGTTCGGGTCCTAAAAATATTTTTACGGCACACCGGAAGTGTACCGTAATAAATTTTGGTTTTGACTCGCCCCGTGATGGCAGATTTTTCGACTTCCGGTTACCAAATGGGGAACTTTCTTCCGTATCACCCTATACACGCACAGTTTTTCTATTTTAGTTTGCATGTGTTAAATATTCAATGACATCTTTAAATATATGTTCTTTTCCTTGTATGACATCTTATTTATGCGTTTCTTTATACGAATTTCATTTATTTATTTGTGCCATATTTTTATTATTTATTTTTTTTAAAAAGACTAACATCAAGGATTTATATCAATGATATTAAAAAATTTAATTACAATCTTCAATGTGAGCAGAAAATAGCTCATTATTATGAAGAAGGAATCTGGTCGTGTCCAGGCTTGAACCCATGCCCCCTGGATTAGGAGCCAAGCGTTCTATCCCCTAGACCGCCACCCGATTTTACTCAAGAAATGTCAATTAACAACATTACAATACTATCTGCCTATCTGCCACTAGAATAATAATTATTGTAGAAAATCTCCATTCTTATTTCCCTATTGCTCATGACTCACCGTCTTATCTTACTAATTGACCTCGTGCACCTCTTCCCTTATCCCTGTTCCCTTATCCCTCTTCCCCCCTCCCCCCCCCATCCCCAGTTTATATTCTTATATATTGTGTAGTTCTCTGAATTTATATTTAGTGTCTTTTGTGACTTTGACTAAAACCTGTTGGTTGCTCTAAAGTGTTGTTAAAAGATATCACAACGTGTGTTATTAGGACTGCGTGATGTCTCCATGGTTGTTCAATCTGTATATGGACAAGTTTAGGACGATGCCGTTCTCGTTGCGGATAGTGCGGGCGAATTACAAGTCTTGGTGTTAAGAATGCATGAGGTATGCAAGTCAAATGGTTAAATGATGAATGTCGGAAAGTCAAAGGTGTTAGTTTTTTAAGAGGAAGAGCAATTGACAGTTTGTAACAGAAGTGTGAACGAAGAGAACTTGGAGCAGGTGAGTGAATTTGTGTATTTAGGTAGCATGTTCACAGCAGATGGCCGAACGAATAGTGACATTGAAAGAAGGGTTGGTGCGGGTAACAAAGTGAATAGAGCTTTAAAAATAATTATTGGAAAAAAGAAATTATCAATGAAACCGAAAACGGCCGTTCACAATGGAGTTCTGGTCCCAACCCTTATGTATGGAACTGGCAAAAGAAGGATGAGAGCAGAATAAATGCGGTAGAAATAAGGTCCCTAAGACCTATGTATGATAGAACGATGTATGATAGAATTTCAAATGCTGATATAGTAAATTAATGTAGAGCGGAGGAATGTATTATGAACAAAATTATGAAAGGATCACTGCGTTAGTTCAGACATACGAGTATGGAGCACATAGATAGAGAAAGAATGGTTAAGAAAGTATACGTTAACGATGTAAATGGAGTACGGAGCCGAGGTAGATCGAAGAAAAAATGGCATGACCAAATTAATCAAATTTTAAAGGTTGGTCATGTTAGAAATCATCAACGTGCGTGTATGACTTTACATAAATGTGGAAGAAGCTAGAGAGGTGTGTCAGGTTGTCCATTTTCTCTGGCTACTCCTGCGGGGAAACGGCGTGATGGTTTGTTTGTTTTTAATTAATATTATATTTAATAATACCACATCACAAATTAATTGATTCATAAGAAAGTAAAATAAAACATTAATATATTATATTATAAATATGAATTTACATTGGTTATGATTTTGAAAATTTGGTTTGGTTCATGTGGCGCTCCCGTAAATTTGGAGATATTTCGGGTAAAAGTGAATTTTTTTGGTCAATTTGATTGTTGCCGCACTTTATAATAGTTAATTGTGATACACAATACGTTTGTGTGGTTTTGACGTTAAAATTATACGAGTTTTTTTCGTTTATAAAAAGAATTTTTGACAGGTGTAAAAATAAATTTTTCATTTGTTCCAATGACAATTTGAAAATTTTCTTCAATATTATTTTTAATTTCTTGCTGGTGTTTGATTGCTTTAAGTACCTAATTGCAGCTAATTAAAAAAAAGGTGGATGCGGGTAACATAAATCTTATAATCACAAAAGTCCGGATCGTCCATGTCAACAAGTACACCATCTAAAATGAACATTATGTGTTAAAATATTTTTATTTAAATATTTTATTTTATTTTATATCGTTGTATTATATGTAATTTGTTTTAGATTTATTTTGTGGATGTTGGACGATCGAAATGTGCGTGGGAGATGCCTATTGATGGCGATGAGGTTCGCAACCCATCACACCGCGTCTCCCGTGGGGCGAAAAGAGAAGGGTGGAATGCCGCATCGTTTAAAATGTGACAGTCCATTCTTTCTGCCTACCCTTTTGGGGAGACGGCGTGATGGTTAGTTAGTTAGTTTTTTAATTTAATTCGTATCTACGATTGACCCGAATCGCTTGAATCAAAGCCGAGTATTGACCCCTTAATTAAAACCCGCACCAACCATCATTTTGTACAGTATATATGATAAAACAAACCATAAAACCGATATGAAATTTTATGTTTTTACATATAAAAAAAATCAGTATCTTATCAGATCGCTAGAAAGTTCGTTAATTTTCCAATCAACCGACATAAATTTTCATATTTTTATGACTACGTAGGCACTAAAATGTTCATGTACGACGTTTGTATATAATTTCCCATATTATCACGTGTAACAGTTTACCACCCCGAAGCCGCTACGCACCGCCCTTGATAATTCGAATAACTTTCCTAGTTTATCACTTACGTCTGCGGGCCTAACTTCAATTTTTTATCCAGTGGCGTGAAAAATATTTACGTCTTTATAAATGTCATATTTCGTACCAGTGACTCAAGATATTTTTTACAAAAAATAGACAATCCGTACCTATTTGCAAAAGCACACATGTCTTTTTTACATTTCGTAGGAATATTTTTAAAAGTTCAAAGAAGTTCCACAAATCCGTATATGAAAAGAGGCTAATATTATGTTTTTGTTAATTAAAAAAACAAATGTTTTTAGGCCATTTCTATTAATAAAAAAATCGCACCGTGAGTGTAAAACCGAAACAAGTGCAAATATACAGTTTGGAGATATGGGAGTTTAAAGACTTCATATTGCTTGGAAATTTTTTTTTTTAATAAACCAATGATTTTCAGTTTAAAGTAATATACCTATAAACCGAAAATCATTGGTTTATTTAAAAAAAAAAAACTGTTTTTCTAAGCAATATGAAGTCTTTAAACTCCCATATCTTCAAATTGTATATTTGCACTTGTTTCGGTTTTACACTCACGGTACGATATGTAATAATGAGTTATTGAGATTTAATGACTTAGTGTTTTAGCAGACTTTTGACATATCATTCAAGCTTTTGCCATATTTGAGTTCGATTTTTTATGTCATGTATTTTGTTCCAATGTGTTTTATTCAAAATCTACAAGTTTAAGAAACATTAGCTTTTCCCATAATACATAGTTGGTATTTAATGTTACATTGGCATTAATATCTCAAAATCGACGAGTGCATTTGCCAAATAGATACGGAAATATACTTTTTATCGATACAAAACTTTCGTACATAACTAACTAACTTACTAACCATCACGCCGTCTCCCCGAAAGGGTAGGCAGAAAGAATGGACTGTCACACTTTTACTGATGCGGCTCTCCATCCTTCCCTTTTCGCTCCGCGGGAGACGCGGTGTGATGAATTGCGAGCCTCATCGCCACATAGGCATCTCCCACGCACACTTCGATCGTCCAACACCCACAAAATAAATCTAAAACAAATAATAAAAAATACAATGATATAAAATAAAATAACAAAATAAAAATAATTTAACACAAAATGTTCTTTTTAGATGGTGCACATATTGTCTATTTAATTTATGTTCCACGAATCCACCGTTTTTTTCAATTTAGCACATGATGTTTTTCGATGTTGCACATGTTGACATGGACGATCCGGACTTTTGTGTTGATTTATTATAATTTATGTTACACGTATCCACCGTTTTTTAAATTAGCTGTAATTAGGCACTTAATCAGCAAAAGAACTTTAAAATAATATTGAAGAAATTATTCAAATTGTCATAATGAACAAATGAAAATTTTATTTTTACACCTGTTAAAATTCTTTATAAAAACGACAAAACTAATATAATTTTAACAGCAAAACAATACAAACGTATTACGTGTCACAATGAACTATTATAAAGTGCGGCAACAGTTAAATTGACCAAAACAATTCACTTATACGCGAAATATCTCCAAATTTACAGGAGCACCACATGAACCAAACCAAATTTTCAAAATCTGAATATTAAATATTTTTGTACATAATTAGTTATATAAACTAACAAGAAAATATAGACTCTAAACATTGGACTCTGAGTCTGATCATTAAGATCTATATTCGTCTGTCCTACGAAAATTATTAATTTATTTATTCTTTATAAAGTTAATTGGGGCTCGATTCGTTAAAAAGAGTATTACCAGAACAATCTTCGGAGTACAATTAAAAAATATTGAAGTTTTCTTCGCGATCTGATGGGTATTTACAGAGATAACTAGACACACAATAACGCACATTGTGTTTTATTTATTCTCGTATAGATAATATGTTTTTTAATAAATTTATAAATATACAGGATGTGGAGTTAAAATCAAATGATATTTTTTATAAATAATGAAATCAAAAAAATTATACAAAATTTCTTAGTTATTATGTATTTAGCTTGCTGACATCTTCTGGTACCTACATCAAAATTTATTTGGTTTATAAAATAAATTATACTGGGGGGGTTACACGTTTTTTTCCCTGATTCTAAATGATTTAGTTAGAAAGTTTCATTCCTGGGATTGGTTTGCACCAATTTGTTCTATTCTTCTCTTCCATTCTTCCCTATCTTGTGCGGCTCTTTTGATATCTGCATATGATGAGCAGCGCACGTCCAACAACAGGTCCTCCAAGTACACTTGGCGTGGGCGTCCCCTAGAGTTTGTCTCCACGGTCATACTCTCCATTATGGCATGCAAGAGACCTTCTTGACTTATTACATAGCCGATCCATCTTGCACGCCTTTCGGACAAGGTCCTGAGCAGGTGCCTTCCTCCTTCGATTCTTTGAAGAACCTCCTCATTCGTGATGTGGTTTCTCCAGGAAATTCCTAATAGTCTTCTATAGGATCACATCTCAAAAGCCTCTAGTCTCCGTTTATCTCTTTCGGATATGCACCATGTCTCGCAGCCGTACATCATGATACTCCATACATTGGTCTTGGTGAGGAGTATTCTCAGTTTTAGGTCTATATTATTTGATTCTATTATAAATATCTAAATGATATATTACTGTTATTAAGTTGTAGTTGAAATAACATTATATAGAATCATTTCAACTGCAACTTAATGAAAGTAATACATTATTTAGAATCAGGGAAAATAATGTTTAACCCCAGCAATATCATTAATTATATAAACCAAATAAATTTTGATGTAGGTACAAGAAGATGGCAGCAAGCTGCCGAAACCTGTCGAACATAAACACAAGTGGAAGCATACTAAATACATAATAATAAAGAAATTTTGTATAATTTTCTTTTTGTTTTAACTAACTAACCATCACGCCATTTCCCCGGATTGGTAGGCAGAGAGTATGGATCGCCACAATGCTCTGTCCTGGCATACCTCTCGGGCTTCCTCTACATTCATACACGGTACAATGCACGCACGTCGATTATTCCGACTTCAGATGTGATTTTTTGGTTTTCATTGTTTAAACCGGGTGGTGGTCTAGGGGATAGAACGCTTGGCTCCTGATCTAGTGGACTTGGGTTCGAGCCTGGACACGACCAGATTCCTTCTTCATAATAATGAGCTATTTTCTGCTCACATTGAAGATTGTAAAATAAATTCTAATATCATCGATTTAAATCTTTGATGTTAGTCTTTTTTTTTTTTTTTATTAACTTCTACCAAGAAATTTCAATTAAAAACATTAATTATTTGATATTTATTATTTTGGAGATAAAAGGAACCTATCGAAAATTGGGCTTTATTTAATATAATATCTTTCAAGTCAAAATTACCAGAACGAAAGCGATATAATCAATTCCGCGCAGCGAATTTCGATAAAGTATCTTCACCGCACATGACACATTTTTTTTCACAAGCCTAAAGCAGTGTTCTTCCCTTTGTCGTAATCTTCTTCTTCTTTACTCTTGTTGTAGACCCATGTGGTCTGTTCTCCGGAGTGTAGATTTCCAGCTGTCCTTCCATATTTTAGGAGTTCTGCCACGAGGACGAGTCCCATGAGGCTGATTATGCAATGCAATATAGGGGAGTCTGGTGGTGTCCATTCTTTGAACATGACTGCACCAGTTCCTTATTCGCTGTCTGCTCCATCGTATAATATCCTTAACCTCACATATCTCTCTTATTCTGGTGTTCCTCACGCGATCTCTCAGTGTCTTGCCTGCTATCATCCTCGGTGTCTTCATTTCGGGAGTCCTCGAAACTTGTTTGGTCCTTATTGTGTCTGCCCTTGCTTCGACGCCATATGTTATTATTGGTATTACGCATGCTTTTTTCGTAGTAATATTGCAAAATATAACGCAATTTTATGTTACTTTTCTCCATTTTCAAACTCAAACCACTTTCCAGCCACTACACCAATTTGGTTGTTTATACACTCAAAGAAACGTTCAAAGTGTCACATTTTTCTTTAGTGGTGTCGCTGCGATCTTTGTATTATCCATCGACTTGGTGAGGGTTAGAGTTTCTGCTGCATATATCAGTACTATTAGAGCCAGAACAGGAGCGTCGGATATCATCTGAAGAGTGACAGCACTAAGACTGTGCTGGGCAGACCATGTCGCTCGCAGTTCTGACAACAGTGGACAAAACGCCTTCTTTGCTGGTGTCCTAGAACTGCGACCCCAGACACAAGACGTCCTCAACTTCAATGGACGGACGACGTTAAAGAGACCGCTGGTACGACTTGGAAGATTAAATACCAAAATCGACAGGCATAGAAGCAGATGGAGCAGGTCTACGTCCAGAAGCAGGTGGATATAAGCCGATGATTATGATATCAGTACTGGAATAACAATAAAACTAAAAAATATTTTTTGATTATTTTAATTACTGTGAAATATTATTTAGTTTTCTACTTCTTCTTTTTCCTCAGCCTATTGCCGTCCACTCCTGGACAAAGGCCTCATCCATTCGCTTTCATGTCACTCTGTCTTGTGTAGACTGCATCCAGGTTATTCCGACGCGTCTGTTCAGATCATCCTTCCACCGTAATTGCCGTCGCCCTGCACTTCTCTTTGCCGTCCACTGTCCATTTTTCATCTGAGTTTCTGGCTACGTAACCTGTCCATTGCCATTTTAGAGTCGTCACCCGGAGGATGATGTCAGTGAACTTTGTTTTTCTCTCACCGTATCGTTTCTGACTCTGTCTCTTAGGCTTATTCCTAACCTGGCTCTTTCCATGACTCTTTGGGTCACTCGTAGTTTCTCGGCACTTTGTTTGGACAATGTTACAGTTTCAAGACCATAAGTACCAACTGGCAGAACGCAGGTTTCATAGGTTGAAGAAGAACTGGAGTATTTAGTTTAAAATAATAATAATGTTCGCTGTAGAATTGAGATATTCCTTATTCCTGCTCTGAAATAAGACGAATCAGCGAGGACTTATATCAAGAATTACATTACGCGGGTGATATAGTTAATTCCACCACGAGCCTCCATTGTGACGTAAGATAATTGTGTCTTATTCCACATTCAAAGCATTTGTGCCCGTAATATTATTCAGGGAACCGCTTTCCCCGCCCTTCACACACCCCCAAACCAGTGATTAATAACCACCCCATCCCTTGAAACCTAGTTCCCTTTTGTCCGCGGTACACACTAGTTTAAATACTGTTTTGTTACTTATAACATTTGGGATATCGGATCAAAACAATATTATACTTGAAACATATATTACACATACGAGTACATTGTCCTTATGTAGAGAATTACGTTTTTTGTACATAACAGGTCGTTTGTACCCAATTACTTTATGCATTTTTAGCTATTATATGATTCTCATGACTATATACTTTTGAGAGAAGAGTGCTGCGCAGAATTCTGGGACCTGTGAATGACGGTGAAGGCGGGAGAGTGCGGCATAATGACGAGCTGTACCATATTTACAAAGCTCCCAGTCTCTCCACACAGGTCAGACTGAATAGACTGAGATGGGCCGGTCACGTGCAGAGGATGCCGTCATCGTGAACCCCAAAAAGATTGCTGGAGTGGTAGAAGACCAATTGGACGACCAAGGGTGCGCGATGGGAGGATGAAGTTGGGAGAGATGGGGCAAGATTGTTAAGAGTGTCAGATTGGAGGGTCGAAGCGGAGTACAGGAGGAGTTGGAGGCGAAGAATACTGGAGGCTAAGGCTCGATATGGGTTGTAGGGCCATCGAAGAAGAAGAAGATATTGATTCTCATGACAATGCAGCAGCAAGACTCATTAAAAGCATTCCAAAAAAGTCCCATATAACACAACATCTCAAAGAACTGCACTGGCTTAAAAGTCCAGAAAGAATCCAGTATAAACTCTGCTGGACAGTCTTCAAAGCGCTACATGGAATGGAACTAAGTTATATATCTGAACTCTGAACGAACAGCCTAAATACAAGGAAATCCACACTTCGCTAGGCGAACTCCTCGGCAATAAGAAGATTAGTTGAGCCGCGGTAGCCGGTCCATCAGCTTGGAACAATCTCCCTTCACACCTCAGATGCATAAATGATCCGACAGATTTCAGATCTAAACTGAAAACCCATCTTTTTCATATTTCATACCCACTTTAAACATTTATACATTGAATCAATTGTATCTCAATAGAGACGAAGATGCAAATTGGAAACAGAATATGGTTGATCAAGGTGTTTACAGGACTTATGACCTGTCATTGGTTAGGTTGAGCGCACGCTTTATGTAATACAGCATTCCCCATTCCACCTTTTTTCTTATAACCACCATGTCTGACAAATTAAATTAACGTCATTAACATATGCTTTCTTTTATAAATAATTATTCATTATTTCTTTCCATGTGTCTAAACCATCTTAATGATCCTTTCGTTATTTTGTTCATAACAATTTCATTGCACTGCATTCACTTTATATTTTTGCATTTGACACTTAACATATACACATTTACCACTCATTCGTCTAAGAGATCTTATTTATCCTGCATTTATTTTGTTGAATCGCTCTTGACATCATTACAGCGCGAGCCAAATCGATGCTATCATATTGATTCTCATAAGAGTATGGTAGTTATCCGTGGCTCTATCCCACGGCATTTCTTTTAGAAATGCTCGGAACCAATTATTTACAGCTTCGAAGAGATGGGCATCTCATCACCCATTTCTTTAAATTAATTAGGTGATATTTCGAGAACTCGACCGTTCTAGAGGGTGTTGGTCTTTGTGTCGCTGATATATTTCTCCGACAGCGACAGCACAGATTGTTTTAGCTACCGGCCACCAGAACCAATCTGCCTCTGGTGACACCGGTGGGAAGAACAATCAGTCTGCTGAACGCGGTCTCCTCGAAGATCGACGTCTCTCAAATTAGTGAAGGTACAAGGAGACAAATACTCTTGACTTTAGAAAGTATCTTGTCTTCCTAATGTCAAACCATCTATAATGCGTTCCTGGTATTATGTTGTATTTTTATAATATTTTACCTTTACTCAAACATTTTGCTGTTTGTTATGTCAACTAATTTGATTTGATTTGATTTAACATTAATCGGGTGGTGGTCTAGGGGATAGAACGCTTGGCTCCTGATCCAGGGGACATTGGTTCAAACCTGGACACGACCAGATTCCTTCTTCATAATAATGAGCTATTTTCTGCTCACATTGAAGATTGTAAAATAAATTCTAATATCATTGATGTAAATCCTTGATATGAGTCTTTTTTTTTAATTTTTTTTTTTAATGTGATAGATAGCTAAGCTATCGCCATTTTATTATCGCGTTTACACTAGACCAGAGAGGTCGCCGGGAATCGAATCCGGGACCTTTGATATGGCAGTCATATCTCTTGTCACTGCCAAGACTTCATAATTGATTTATTCGTTTCACAATTCGATTAAAAGTAAAGATAGCACACTTATCGATGGCGCTGTGGTGCTAGCCGCGTTGTCGTTTGATGGCGTAGCAAAATTTCAGCTTGTCAATTATTGACGAATTAATTAAAACGCCAGGCAACTACTTTAGCGCGGCAACTCAAAAACGGCGATAAATTAGGCCCTCGGTTGGTTCGCGTTTCAGACGCCAGATGTCCTTAAATTATGTACAGCGCCGCAGCAATATGGGGGTGTTTAAGTTCCTAAGTCATTATTATTATAGTATGCATATTATAATACTTACCTCGTTTGGCCGTACAACTCTTGAAGAGTTTTAGGCTCCTTGGTGGTGTTATTCCAAACTCAGTCAACGGGTTTATCAGTAAAATCGAGACATTGAAATGAGATAAAAATATTATATATGAAACTTACGATGATACATAGAGTTGAGATACAGATATAAAATCAAATCAGTTTATTAACTCAAAAGACATTACAAACAGCAATTATTAACTATTATAATAATACTATAAGTTAATAATATATTATATAATAATTATAATAGTTAATAATTTGCTAATAGCTTTGTGTGGTCTGTTTTATTGTACGGATGTGAAACGTGGACCTTGAAAGTTAACTCAATGAACAGACTGGAAGCATTTGAAATGTGGCTCCATCGCCAAATGCTCATAGTTCGCTGGGCAGACATGGTTACCAATACTAAAGTCCTGAGGCGAGCTAGAGTTGACAGGGAACTGTTATCAACTATCAAGGTTCAAAAGATCTCACATCTAGGTCATATACTGCGTGGGGAAAAGTACCACCTTCTCCAACTGATATTGGAGGGGAAAATTGAGGGACGCCGAGGGCCCGGAAGGAGACAAATGTCCTGGCTGTGAAACTTGAGGGAGTGAACCGGCATTCGAAGTGTGGAGGAGCTGTTTTGTGATATCAGTTTTGGTCCTGTGATGAGGACATACAACTTTATATCTATCTCTTTGACGGTTGTCCTGGTAGGCGGCAGCCTTTTAGATGCATCACGATTTTGAGAATCTACGCTGGGTCCATCAATTAGATTAGATGATCTGCTGTCTCTGGATTTACCTCATTTTGCAATGCGTAAAACCAGTATCTCGCCATCTTTTGGGTACCCTGCCAGGTGGATGTTAGCCTACGGGTATTCCATAAGCAGTCTCCATGCGGTTTGAATGGCCGAGCCATAGAGGGTTCCCTCCGCTTACCCGAAGCTGTTATAGGCGCAGCGGCGCCTTTCGTCAGCTTCACTCGTGCACTCCCTAGGCCCGTCCCCCGTCCATGCAGGACTTACGTTAAAAAATAATAATACATGTACTAGGGTCATTCATAAAATAAGGTTCCCATATTTTTTTAAATATATACAGCTTTATTGTTTTCGCCGATTCTGTCTAAACACTTTTGCAGACGATGCTCCAACTTTTGTATCTCCAAGTCATAAAATTCTGCCGCCATTCCTCTGAGAAATCGAATAACCTCTTCTTTGACTTCATCATCAGTATGGAATCGCATTCCACCCAAGTGTTCCTTTAATTTTGGGAATAAGTGGTAATCACTTGGAGCTAGGTCCGGACTGTAGGGTGGGTGGGGCAAAATAATCCAGCCAAAATCTGTCAGCAGTTCTTGAGTTTGATTTGAGTAATGAGGTCTAGTTATTATGGCCTAAAAGTATTAGAGGCTGCTAGCGATAAGTACTTTTTTAAATTTATATGTACACTGTATTTTATTTTTATACATGTTTGTATTTTTTTTGTATTTTTAACCCTTTTCTCTTTGTTTTGGTACCAATTTCATGTTGGTATCTTATCTAGTTCCTGAAATACAAGCAAAATAAAAATAAACAGTTTAAACGCGTTTTTCTGGAAAAGCGTCAAACCCTAGTTAATGCGTTTATCTTAAGTGCGGCAGAGTTTGTGTATAGCCCTGAGGAAGCTCGCTTCAGAGTGAAACCGGTTGGCACTACTTACTCAAATAAAGTGGTTTATGCTTAGTGAAAAAAAAATTAATTTAAAATTGTAAATATATTTTTTTAATTAATTACAGGTTGTTTTTGAACCACCCTCGCGAAAACAGCAAGCGCAATAAATCTCCCCTTATTGTTTCAAAAACGCTCCGTGCTCGCCAAATGTCCAAAACGTATGAATTATTTTCTTTAGGATTACTCGCTCTTCATTTTGAACACCCCTACCCAGAGACTCCCTCCCTTGTGGGGGGTGTCGAACTCGGCTGATGAACAAATATTCTAATTTATACCGAAATATTGATCAGACATTATATTTACGACCTCATTTATATTAGAAAGCAGGTCCTTACTGTTCCACAACAGTCGTAGAATTAATGAAAATCGCAATTCTTTGGCTTAATTAATTTTTTCTTGTATTTGTGAACGTTAATGGAAAAGATTCAGAAAAAAATTCTGGGGTATCTCTTCATGAGGTATACTGATAGCTATTCGTGGCTCTATCCCACGGCATGTTTGCAAGTCTTAGTGTCAAGGATATATGAGGCATGCAAAAAGAGTGACTTGGTGATGAATGTGTCTAAATCTAAAGTAATGGTTTTCGAGAAAGAAGAATGTATGGCAATTTGTGATAAAAGTGCGATGGGCGAGAAATTGTAGCAAGTTACTAAATTTCCGTATCTGGGAAGCATGTTTACAAGAGACGGAAAAATGGAGAAAGACACCGAAAGAAGGGTTGGTGCTGGGAATAAAATAAATGGCGCACTCAAAGTCATTACTGCAAATAGAAATATATCCACAGAAGCAAAGACGGCAGTACACAGTGGATTTCTAGTGCCAACCCTCATGTATGGAAGTGAAGCTTGGAGCTGGCAAAATAAGGATGAAAGCAGGATAAACGCCGTAGAAACGAGATCACTAAGAAGAATATGCTGGAAAACTTTGTATGATAGAATACCGAACGATGAAATAAGAAAGAAATGTAAGGCAGATGACTGCATCATGAATAAAATTAAATAAGGATCCCTGAGATGGTTTGAACATATGGAACGAATGGGTGAGAATAGAATGGTTAAAAAGTTGTACACAAGTATCATGAGTGGGAAAAGAAGCCGAGGACGACCGAGGAAAACATGGCATGACCAAATTAATCAATTACTAAAAGGCGGCCACATTCGAAGCCGGAATAATCGACGTGCGTGCATGGTACAATGTATGAATGTAGAGGAAGCCCGAGAGGTATGCCAGGACAGGGCATTGTGGCGATCCATCCTCTTTACCTACCCCTCCGGGGAAATGGCGTGATGGTTAGTTAGTTAGTTAGTTTTTCCCACGGCATTTCTTTTGAGAATGTTGTGGACCAACTCTCTGAAGCTTCGAAGAGATGGGCATCTCGTAATCCATTTCTTTAGATTAATCAGGGGATATTTCGAGAACTCGACCACGCTGCAGGATGTTGATACTTTTGTCCCTGATAGATATCTCCGACAGCGACAGCATGGATTGTTTTACCTACCGGCCCCCAAAACCAACCTGTTCTGGTAACACCGATGGGAAGAGCAATTAGCCTGCTGAACGCAGTGTCCTCGAATATCGACGTTTTCGTATTAGTGAAAGTGCGTTCGGAAGACAAATACTCTTGATTTTAGAGAGTATCTTGGCTTCCTAATGTCAAATTATGCGTTCTTGGCATTATATTATATATATTATTTTAGATAATCTATTATTTTGGCGGAAACACTTTCATATTTCAACATTATTAACTGTTTCAATAAAAACACTGTTATAAAATATCACAATTGATTATATTTCTTTTGAAATTGTCGCGACAGCCGTTTCGCTGACCGATGTTAGCATCGTCAGGTGTTAAAATCAACAGTTGATTGTAAGATTGTAACACCTGACAATGATAACATCGGTTAGCGAAACAGCTGTCCCGACAATTTCGAAAGAAATATAATCAATTGTGATATTCTGTAACAGTATTTTTATTTAAACAGTTAATGTATTATTTTACCTGTACTCAATACATGCCTTAAACATTTATATTGTTTGGTATGTCTGTTGAAATAATAAACTGATTTTAATTTCAATTTAAATTTAATTTGATGATTAATACGAATTAACATGTCTATTTTCTAAAAATTTAATTATATTTTATGGGAATGACATGTTTTGCTTTTCTATTTTACGCATTATAAAATGACATTTTTAACATTCACAATTTCTTGGAAAGACATTCTCAATTCGTAAGATGGCTAATGGATGTATCATGTCGCATTTCCGTAACTAACTAACTAACTTACCATCACACCATCTCCCCGAAAGGGTAGGCAGAAAGAATGGACTGCCACACTTTAACCGATGCGGCACTTCATCCTTCCCTTTTCGCCCCGCGGGAGACACGGTGTGATGGGTTGCGAATCTCATCGCCACCAATAGGCATCTCCCGCGCACACTTCGATCGTCCAACATCCACAAAAAAATCGAAAACAAATCATATAAAACATTTCCGTAACAGCTCTGCTAAATATGTTAAAAGAAGTGCTACTTTCAAAATTCTTTATTTGAACTTTTAATCTCTCGTTTTCAGGTCGATTTGAGCGAAAAGCCATCGTTCTGGAAGGCGCTGAAACCTCCCGCGAAGGACAAGTGTGGGGAGCTGCTTACGTCCTTGTGCTACCATCCCAGCAACAGTATCCTGACCCTCACCCTGCTGAAGGCCAGGAACCTCAAGGCCAAGGATATCAACGGGAAATCAGGTACGATCTTCTTCTAATAATGCCGTGTCAGGTCTCCCGACGTTAGCGATCACTGAGGCAAACGCTTTCTTGGCACAGTGATTTCCCTGGAAGTGTCACTGGAGTAGGTAATGCTCTCGTGAAAGACAAAATGTGTCTCTTTAACCCATTTCTCATTTTTCTCCTCTGTCCCTTCATTCATTTCCCGTTGTCATGTGTCCATGAGTCCGCTTCCCATATAATCCCGTATCCCTTTTTTATATTTTGTTTAGGAATAGTTAAAGCATTTTTTAAGTATTATCTGCATGTACAGCGGGACATAGAGAAAAATAGGAGTCGATTAAATGTGGTCTGGGTTCCCCTTGATTTCTAATATATTCTAACGTAAGTCTCGCATGGACGGGGGACGAGCCCAGGGATTTAATGAGCGAAGCTGACGAATAACGGCGTTCGCCTATAAGAGCTTCGGTTAAGCGGTGGTTTTACTCCAGTGGAGATATTATGTAGGCGTAGGCAATCTTCATATTTCTCTCTTTCAAAGAACAATTAAAGATCATCCGCAAATAAGAGATATAACAAAAATTGTTTAACGTTTGCGATATCAAAAATAAAAATGGTGAAGAGAAGTGGACCAAGTTTGGAACCTTGTGGCACTCCAGAATAGATCATTAAAGTGGAGATTGTAATATGTCATATAATGCAAACAATTTCCTCACCTTCAAGTAGCGAATAAAATAACTAACCGAGTATACTCGGTAGTTTCTCTAGACTATTCTCTCTACCAAATGTTACAATATGAACATACTTTTTTATGTTTATTTACAATCACAAAGTTGAAATTAAAAAATATATTAAATGTATCAGAAATGTTTATATTTATTAACTAACTAACTAACCATCACGCCGTTTCCCTGGAGAGGAAGGCAGAGCGGATGAACCACCATACCGTTCTGTCCTGATAAAACCTCTCATAACATGCACCTTCGTCGATTTTTCCGACATTTAATGTGCCCGCCTTTCAGTATTTGATTAATTTGGTCATGCTATGTTTTCCTTGGTCTTCCACGGCTTCTCTTTCTACTCACACTGCTTGTATACAACATTTTAACCATTCTTCTTTAGCCCATTCGTTCCATATGTTCAAACTATCTCAGGGATCCCTTTTTTAATTTTACTTATGATGCAAACATCTGCCTTACATTTCTTCTTTATTTTGTCTTTTGGTATATTTATAATACGGATTTTTAATTTTTTTATTAATGAAAATAGTATTTCATTATTATTTATTAACACACATACATCACAGCCGTCCCCCTTGACTGCCTCCACGCCCCCATTTAATTCTTGACCTACTACAGCCCCATTTGAAAGCTCGCTGGGGGGCGGTACCGCCCCTGTTGGGAACCAATGTTCTAAATGAAAGGGGTGGAGATGAGTCTATATTTAAAAACTACACGTGTTGAAAATAAACTTATCATGAGCTTTGCAACTTTTAAAAGCTTTCAAGGGTTGGTGATATATTGAATTAGAATCACTCCCACCCTCAATTAGGTCTGAGTTAATACGAAATTGACAGGTACCAAGAAAGACTCTTCACCCTATTACGTTTAATGATAAATGCCCTCTTATACTTTTGTTTGCCCTTCCAAGAATCAGCCCGTAATGCTATAAGGGGTGTTAATTAACCCCATCATCATTGAGGGGTGCAAAAATCCTCCCTCAAGTTACACAAAGGCTAATGTTTTTTTTTCCCCTGATATACGGGTAGAATTTCATCTTAACAAATAAACTAATCATATTTCCAGACAGCCTTTGTGAAAGAGTGGCAACAAATATAAATATCACATTGAAGGTCCCAGGTTCGATTCCCGGCGGTGATAGTATGAAAAAATCTTGCAACCTTTGGTCTAGTAGAATTCTTCTTATTGTTCTTACAACAACACAACAAACCACCACGCCGTTTCCCCGCAGTGGTAGGCAGAGAAAATGGACCACCACACTACTCTATCCTGACCTACCTCTCTAGGTTCCTCCACATTCATACAGCGAGTCATACACGCACATCTATTCTAACAGCTTCTAACATGGCCAACCTTTAAAATTTGATTAATTTGGTCATGCCATGTTTTCCTCGGTCTACCTTGTCTACGTACTCCTTTTACATCGTTAACGTATACTTTTACTCACCTAACCTAACCTAATCATTCTTTCCCCATATCCCCATAACCCATGCCCTCCATATGCCCGAACCAACTTGTTGTTCTTCTTTTAATAAATCTGACAATTTGTGAAACAGATATACCTAATACCTCTTGAAATAATGAGGTCCAGCTGTCCCTCCGTCTCTTAGGTGGTCTTCCAGGTGGACGCTGTCTGGAGGGGACTTCGTAAGCGGCTGTATATCTGAGTCTGTCACTATCCATTCTAGCTACATTGTTCTTCCAGTATCTTCTTCTGAATCTACTCCACCAAACGATATCCTACATTTCGCAAGTTTTTCTTATGTCTGCTTTGCGGACATGATCTCAAGACCTTCATCTCAGATGTTCTTAGTAGACCCTTGTTTCGTACAGAGTCGACTCGCTTTTCTCAGCATACGTCTTGATAGGTCGCACGTATGTCTTATAAATTCTGATCTTGCTGTCGATACGCAGGTGCTTGTTCTTCCAGATCAGATTCCTCAGACACTATGACATGGTAAAGGCTTTATTAATTTTTTCTCATACTTCGGTATAAAGGTCATTATGGCTGCAGATCGCTTCACCCAAATATCTGAAGCTCATTACTTGCTCCACAGGTATATCATTAATAGTCAGCTTTCATATTGTAGGTTGTCTAGGTATTATAGACATTTTTGTTCTTGATGGAAATTTAAAAAACTAACTAACTAACTAACCATCACACCGTCTCCCCGAAGGGGTAGGCAGAAAGAATGGACTGCCACACTTTTCTTTCCTGACATATTTCTCTTGCTTCCGCAACATTCATACATCGTGTCGTGCACGCGCGTTGATTTCTCTGACTCCTCACATGGCTGACATTCAATATTTGATTTATTAGATCGTGCCACTATTTCTGGTTCCATTTATAATACATAATTAACATATAATTTTTTTACCATTCTTTCTTCATTCATTCTTTCCATATGTCCAAACCATCTTAATGATCCTTTCATTATTTTGTTCATGACACCATCATTCGCACCGCATTCACTTCTTGTATTTTCATTCGACACTCTATCATGCACAGAGTATCCACACATTCGTCTAAGAGATCTAATTTCTACTGCATTTATTCTACTTTCATCCTTATTTTGCCAGTTCCATGCTTCGCTACCATAAGGGTCGGTAGAAGAACACCATTGTGCACTGCCATTCTAGCTTTTTTGGATAGGTTTTGGTTTGCGATGACAACTTTAAGTGCACCATTCACTTTGTTGCCTGCCCCAACCCTTCTTTCAATATCACTCTCCACTCGCCCATCTCTTGTAAACATGGAAATTTAACGATTTCTGATTAATAAATTAATATACTCATATATTTATTAACAAGTTTGTTGTGTAGCAAAAAGCTTCCTGAATAAACAATCGTTGTGAAGTATTAACAATCGTATTTTGCACATCAAAAAAACACAATAGACCGAGTATACGAGCCCTTTTTTTCCTTTTTATATGAATAAATTCTGCACAATTAGTACATTTAAATCGATTCTGAATTGAGGACAACGCATTGTAAAACCATATACGAAAAACGCACTGGCGTTCCAAAAACAGAGGACACACTGATTTTTTTTTTATATACATCTTCTTCTTCTTTCTGTGTCTTGTCAGGTCTCCCTAACGTTGACTATCACCCTTGAGTAGGCCTCATGGTGATGACCTGGGGAAAAATATCCAGAGTGGTATCCCCTTGCCTTCTCTGGAGGATATTCTGTCGGGGTTACCTTCCCTTAGCTGGGTGTATCCAGTTTTATGGCGCTGGAAGCTCGCCATTCGTACTCTCTCTATCTGCTATGGCACTAAGTAATATTGCCCGGGGTTCGCGGGGTCTTTAAAAGACCTTTCGTGGACGCTAGAGAGTTGGACTTGATAGTAGTGTTGCTGTTGTAAATGCAACATGGCGCCTTACGACATTTGTAGAGGCTTATTTTCCAGCAAAACATACCCCATCGTAGCCCTTCTACCCCTCTGAACACCCTTTGAATATATACATCAGGTCATTTGAACTAAATTACTGGATACAATTTATTTAAGCTTGATTCTTAACATGTGAAGGGTAGCTTATCTATCGTCATTTTATTGTCACGTGAATTCTACATCGAATTAAAGACAGTGTAAGAATCACACGGCCATCGCCGAAAATATCATTTTATTTCACATATTTACAAAAATATCATTACAGATGCTTCAATCAATGTCGTCTGCAACCACACACTTATATATTAAAAATTATAATTAACTAACTAATAACCATCACGCCGTCTCCCCGAAGGGGTAGGCAGAAAGACTGGACTGTCACACTTTTCTTTCCCGGCATATTTCTTTCGATTCTTCAACATTCTAACTACAACACTCTAAACGACCATCGTGGCAGAGTGGTAAGAGCTCTGACTTCCATGCCGAAGGTCCCGGGTTCGATTCCCGGCGATGGCAGTGTGATTGTCACACTGTCTTTGGTCTGGTGTAGAATTCACGTGACAATAAAATGGCGATAGATTGGCTACCTATCACATGTCACGAGAATCAATATAATAGCTAAAAAAATTGTATACAGACATTGGGTTCAAACTACCTGTTGTATACATAAAAAAATATTTTAAATAAATAAATAAAATTAAATAACATTCATACATCGTGTCATGCACGCGCGTCGATTACTCTGACTCCTCACATGACCGACATTCAATATTTGATTTATTTGATCGTGCCACGTTTTCCTCGGTCTTCCTCTATTACTGGTTCCATTTACATCGTTAACATATTTTTTTTTTACCATTCTTTCTTCATTCGTTCTTTCCATATGTCCAAACCATCTTAATGATCCATTCATTATTTTGTTCATAACACCATCATTCCCACCGCATTCACTTCTTTTATTTTCATTCGACACTCTATTATACGCAGAGTATACAAACATTCGTATAAGAGATCTCATTTCTACTGCATTTATTCTACTATCTTCCTTATTTTGGATGTTCCATGCTTCGCTTCCATACATTAGGGTCGGTAAAAGAACACCATTGTGCACTGCCATTCTAGCTTTTTTTGATAGATTTTTGTTTGAATATTTAGCTAGCAAAATGTATTGTTAGATTTTAACTCTGGCTGGATTTAACGTGGATCTTAAATACCCAACTTGATTGCAAAAAAAATTAATGGCACGTCGCTGATAAACTGCCATTTTGAATTCAATATTCGAACAGAACGGATTCGTGCCAGTCGATTTTTTTGTACGAGAAGGTTTTCAACTTCGTCACTTGGATACTACACAAAAGGCCTCAATATATTCCAATAATCCTACACAAACAAATCCCTTGTCTCTTTCGTTCGCAGCTCTCGGTATAAATGAAAAAAGAGACACCCCGTGTTGAATACGCATTCAAAAAGCACAAATCATTAGATCGGCAATTTCAGGGTAGTTCGTAAAAAGGCGATAATTTGAAATTTATTTTAAAAAGGGACATTAGCATAAATATGTGTTGATACTAACGAAACGAACTCGTAAATACATATTGACAAACAAATTTATATATGCGCGAGAAGCGAACGAGGGTATACATCCTGTCTGGACCGATAACAAATCAGGAAAATTCTTATTACTAATTTCTGTCTACGTATCTGATTTATTTGATCGTTTTTTTTTTCAAATAATATCACAAGAGACTTTATTATTTTGATTTTTATTTTTATTATTATATGATTATTCAATTCGCGTAAGGGTCGGTTTAAAACCTCCATTGTGTACTGCAAATGTTTAATTCCCCATCTATTGCACGTTTATGTTCATTTACGTGCATGCGGTTTGAGGCATACAAACCATGTTCATAAAAAAACATGTGGAAGTACAAAAACTGTGGGACGAAGGCAGGAATATTTTTTAATTAATTTAATGGACAGTAAAGGGCGGAGCCTAATTAAAATTAACCCCCTAGAGAATTGCCTTTGGTGTCAAAATGGCGCTATGTAAAAAGGCGTTATGTGAAAAAAAAATATTGTGAAACAAAAAAAAACTTTTATTTTCGAAGACAACCCTCCATTTATAACCGGTTAGATATTTTAAATCTATGAAAATAAAATACATAAATGTGGTAAATATATTTGAAGCCAACTAGTTTCGCTTGTACTCAAGCTTCATCAGATCAATAATAACTACATGTTTATAAAATAACAAAATAACTAACTATCGAACGAATCTCTATGATACCTATAATACCCTTTACATCGATTTGGCTCATGCTGTCATGATTAAAGAGCGATTTTTTTTAACTAACTAACTAACTGACTAACTAACTATCACACTGTCTCCCCGAAGGGGTAGGCAGAATGAATGGACTGCCACACTTTTCTTTCCTGACATATTTCTCTAATGTCATGCATGCGCGTCGATTTCTCTGACTCCTCACATGGCCGACATTCAATATTTGATGTATTTGATCGTGCCACATTTTCCTCGGTCTTCCTCTATTTCTGGTTCTATTTACATCGTTAACATATATTTTTTTTAATATTCTTTCTTCATTCATTCTTTCCATTTGTCCAAACCATCTTAATGATCCTTTCATTATTTTGTTCATAACACCATCATTCGCACCGCATTCACTTCTTATATTATCATAGTATTTAAAGTGTGCTGTCAAATTTGTAATATGTGCAATCGAAATGGCGCTATACGATAGCGCCCTTTGTTCAGCCAATACTTCAATTACTATAATTAGAAAAACATGTTAGTACAACTGTTAGTGGACACCTTTTGAACTATAAAACGTAGAGTACGTAATGCCTTAATAACGTATTATCATACTATGCTTCCGTAAGGGTAAGCAGAAAACGTCATAGCTATTAATAAATATTTTCAATATTTTAATTTTTATGGGGTGATGTCAAACTCCATTTTATTAATTAATACGAATGAAAACGTCAGTTTTCTAGAAGTTTTATTATATTTTATGGAATGACATGTTTCGCCCTTCTAAGGCATTAACAAATGTGACGAAATTTCAACTAGTTGCAGTTTTTATGCACTAGTAAATGGGGCAGAATATGGTAATTAACGAAAATTGATGTTTTATTTATTATAAAAACTAACTAACTTACCATCACGCCGTCTCCCCGGAGGGGTAGGCAGAAAGAATGGAACGCCACACTGTTCTGTCCTGACATACGTCTCTCGCTTCCTCTACATTCATACATCTTGTCATGCACGCACGTCGATTTTCCGACTCCTCACGTGACCGACATTCAATATTTGATTGATTTGATCGTGCCACGTTTTCCTCGGCCTTCCTCTATTTCTAGCTCCGTTCACGCCGTTTACATATACCTTCTTTACCATTCTGTCTTCAGTCATTCTTTCCATGTGTCCAAACCATCTTAATGACCCTTTCCTTATTTTGTTCATAACACTTTCATTCGCACCACATTCACTTCTTATACTTGCATTTGTCACTCTATCATATACAGATTTGCCACACATTCGTCTTAGAGATCTCATTTCTACTGCAATTATTCTACTTTCATCCTTCTTTTGCCAGTTCCATGCTTCACTTCCATACATAAGGGTCGGCACAAGAACACCATTGTGCACTGCCATCTTAGCTTTTTTGGATAGGCTTTTGTTTGCGATGACAACTTTAAGTGCACCATTTATTCTGTTGCCTGCCCCAACCCTTCTTTCAATATCCTTCTCCACCCTCCCATCCTTTGTAACATACTTCCTAAATAAACAAATTCATCCATTTGTTCCAGATTTTCACCGTTTACACTAATGTTGCAGACTGTCATGCTTCCTTCTTTTTCGAAAATCATTACCTTAGACTTATTCACATTCATCATCTAATCGTATCGCTTGCATACCTCATACATACTAGACACCAGGGCTTGCAGTTCGTGCTCGTTGTCTGCAAGTAGCACAGCGTCGTCCGCATACAACAAACAGCTTACTGAAACATCTTCCATTTTTGCACCTGCTTCCAACCCTTTCAGCTCAGCTTCAGCTTTTATTTATTATAAACAAAGAATTATTTGGGTAGGTCCAGAAATATTGGAAAGTACTTCTTGAAACTCGTTACGAAATTTTATGATAATGATTACATAGATAGGGGATACTAAATGATGTTATATAAATCAAAAATAAGTTATTTGAGGTAGGACGAAATAAAGTGTTTCTAAGTAAAACATAGTTTTACAAATTGCTTCTAAATGATTTTACATATTTCAAGGTGAATAATGATTCTATGTATTATATAATATATAAAATTAAAACTACGTCTACGAGTCTACGCACATAGGATGGCATAGACTCGACGTATACTAATTGTAGAAAATAACACACTGGAGATTTTGTATCTTTCTTTCGCTCCAAATATTATAGTAACGAAAATGCGACATAAACAGTTGTATGGAACTTCACATTCTTTTCAAACGATAACACCCAACTAACGATTATCTTTCTCGCTCTCGCTAATATATAAAATTTTAGTGAGAGTGAGACATCAAGAGTGAGTTGGCCGTACGACGCGTTTGAATGTGTGAGTGATTTATCACCGATTTTAAATAAAAATGCTTATTTTATGCTCAAATCATATTTATTTTAGAATATACTTATTTAATTTCTCATAAACTAAGACGTTGATACTGTGGAATTGCATAATGAGGTTTTTTTTTATGAAATGAAATACGTTTTTTTTCCACATTCAAGTTTAATTTTCTTGACATGTTTCGAACGTTTCACACCTTCATCATCGGAAGAACGATATATTTCAAACTCAGTTATCTCGATGATGAAGGTGTGAATCTAAACATTTGATTAATAAAAAAATCGTCATATATCTAGTTGTTTCAATCGATGGGTTTATGTATAATGCCGAAACTCTCAAGTTGTTTTGTATATTTAAATATAGACATATTAAAGTTATTAGATAATATAATTAATTATAATATAATTTTTTTTTTAAAGTGTTTACGAGGTACAGAGTTTCGGTAATGAAATGTTAAAATATACTTTCGTATGAAACATTTTCTAAATTACTGGTGTGGCATTATTAAAAAGATTGTAAATACACTTGTAAATTTGTATTTACACCACTTTATTATTTTCAACAGAGGAAAGAAGGATAAGATTAAGGATAAGAAGGATAAGATAATTGTGGACGGGGTCAATTCGTGTGGTAGAACGGTGAGTCACGAGCATTAGGGAAATAACAATGGAGACTTTCTAATTAATATTCTAGTGGCGGACAGAGAAGTTAATTATTTTTAATATAATATTATAAAACCGGTTTGTTGTTGAAAATATTTAAGTGAATTAATATTATTTTTAAAGATTAAAGTGTTTATTCATCTGTTCTTAAATAATTTTAAAATTTTTTTTGTACAATTTCAGATCCCTACGTCAAAGTTTGGCTGCAGTTTGGAGATAAAAGGATAGAGAAACGCAAGACTCCGATCTTCAAGTGTACCCTGAATCCAATCTTCAACGAAACCTTCTCCTTCAACGTACCCTGGGAGAAGATCCGCGAGTGCTCTCTGGACGTTATGGTCATGGACTTTGATAACATTGGCCGGAACGAGCTGATTGGGAGGATCCTTCTTGCTGGTGAGTAATAAATTTTTCCTTTATACAATAATGAATTGTTTCAAATATATAGAAAGAATACAGTAAATCTCCATTAAATTACTAGCAGACTCGACAAATTTCGAATATATGCATTAGGGTGTCCCTTATATGAGCAAAAATTTTTTTTTTTTTTTGAATTATTGAAACGCATACCCCCTAATTGTGTTTAATAGTCTATTAGTTACCCAAATACACAATTTCAACTTCCTACGTTAATTCTAACCCGTGCCGACTTGGCCTCAAAGTTTTAGAAAATATCTGCTTTATGTGTCTCTTAAATGTAGTTGTAGATGATCACTTAAAACCATTATGTTAGATAAATATTGATGAAAACATATATTTAAATAATGTTTTTCTTGTAATTATTAAAAAAGATACAAATTTATATTTATTTACTTGGATATTTCCTCTTCAAAGTCTATTTTTTTACAGTCTGTGTAAATTTTTCAATGTTCTTGCACACAACATAATATGAACTGCTTATGTTCTTCATCTGCGGTAGTCAAACCATGAAAGTTTGTCATTAGATTAACAGCTCTTTCAGCTGTGTTATAAACTGCTTTCAAGATAGTACCCTTCTTTTTAGCTTCCACAAACGCCGCGCTGTCTTTCTATGAAGATACAATTTCTTGAAGGAAACTACTATCAAGTTTCAGTCGTGAAAATAAATCTTTACTCTTGACAGAAACAAAATCACTCAAAGATTTCCATAAAACAAGATAACAAATACTTGTAGTACCTTTAAATAAAACAAATAAGTTCTAAATTAAATACTAGATTAAACACATATTACGTACCATATAGAGAGCCAGACATCTGTTCCTTCGATGGAACATATCCATTTCCTGAATCACCAAAACTTTATTTTTGTAAGTTTTCTACAATGTTTCCTTTGGTATGCTCATCAACGTTGTCATCAAAAATTAAAAGGACGGCTATTTCCTCTGACAAGTACCACAAATGTTGACTGAACTTGTTTAAAGCCGCTTTGGAATTTGTCAACTTCTTCGTAATCTTTTAAGGTCTTTAAAAAACAAAAATCTTGATTTAGAGCTTTTATCGCCAAACTACATTCAAGCTAAGGCTTTACATAAACTGCCACAATAAATAAACAAACATCTCGTAAAGCTTGTTTGTCCTTAGCGCACATTTTAAACTGGAACTGCAGCAAACGTATTTTTAAGGAATAAATAACTTTTGCCATCCATCGTGCTTGATGCATTGGGCCAGCAGGTCTAATTTTTATTTTATTTTCATTGCCTCCACCAGAAAAACAATAGCAAGCTCAATGAGTTCGCTATAATCATCTCGTACAATCGATTTTGCGATTCAAAGGCATGTTTGAGCATCAGTTCGTATATATGATGGCGGCAAGCAAAGAGTAACGAATCTCTTTCTAGCTTTTGCACACAAGCTCCGTTCAAGCATCCTGTATAAGATGCTGTCGTATCACAGCACATTCAAGAGCATCGACGTGTGAGATATCGAATAAATTATCTAATTCAAGTTGAAAGTTATCTTCGCGGCGCCTATGTAAGTCCTGAATCTTCTTGCTATTTTTTGCAGTCCTCATCAGACCTGATGAAGATCCACTAACTTCTTAATATAATTAAGAACAGCTCTGGTAGGTAATCTAGCCTTTTATAGATTATATTGCACTCCAGAATGACAAGATATGCGCTTTCATTAAAAGTCAAATTAACTTCACGTAAGTTGAAAAATATCACTGCGAGAACTTGATGATTAGATGGTAGTTTACACCTGTTATTTGGTGATTTACTTCACCAACAAAGAAAATACTTTTTTATTTGCTTCTTAGTTCCACTGACATCTTCGAAATATAAAACAATCCGTGATTACTACCCGACAAGGCGAAAATAAATGATAATAACAACGACGACGCGCCGCTCCTATGACGCAACTTGTATGGGACATCTTTGCGTGCAAGTCGGCACGGGTTACACTGTTCCGAATAAGGAAAAAAAATGTTTTCGGATGTTTTAGGCCCAAATGAATAAAACAATAGCCTATGCATTGTAAAATTAAAATTTTGAAAAATAAGGGACACCCTAATATGCATACAGAGTATCTTACGCCGAGTATATTATGCCTTAAACATTAATATTGTTTGTAATTTCTGTTGAGATAATAACTGAGAATATGTGAATTAAACAAATATTACGACATGTGGGATCGAGTGCAGGGCGGACACCACAATCACAAAAAACGCGCTCAGAGTGTCAAAAAAGAAGACGCTCAGGTATATATGTATATGATCGATATACGATACGATCGACAATAATGATTTTATAATGATCTGTACGTTATGATATGTACGATGAGTCACTAATGATTGGTCTTTACCAAATGCAATTGCAGTGCGTGTTTTTTGCGTCCAGTGCGTGCGGGCACACGTAAAGGGAGAGTTGCAAATAATAATCTCCCCGAAAGGGTAGGGAGAAAGAATGAACTGTCACACTTTAACCGATGCGGCACTCCATCCTTTAAATTATTAAATTAAATGATGGATTATTGTTAAATTATTTTTATTTTGTTATTTTATTTCATATCATTGTATTTTATATTATATGTTTTAGATTTATTTTGTGGATGTTGGACGATCGAAGTGCGCGCGGGAGATGCCTATTGGTAGCGATGAGGTTCGCAACCCATCACACCGCGTCTCCCGCGGAGCGAAAAGAGAAGGATGGAGTGCCGCATCGTTTATTTGAACTTTTGTATAACTTGAATATATCATAATTCCAGGCAAGAACGGATCCGGCGCATCAGAAACCAAGCACTGGCAGGACATGATCACGAAACCCCGACAAACCATCGTCCAGTGGCACAGGTTAAAACCAGAGTAAGCCCTCACCCGTCAGCTGTTCCCTGGCGGCCATCTTGTTCACCTACTTCTTTCGAAGAGCGCCGCGGTGGTGGAGTTTGAAACTAATTTCAAACATGGACGGGTACCCGCTGCAACAGTTTATTCAATTCTTCGTAAATATTCCTGCGTCTTGTATTTTATATTTTATTTTATTTGCCCTCTTTTATATTAGAATATCATCTATTTAGCAGTAAATATATATATATAAAAACAATTTTTTTTTTTTCATATATTTTATGTTCAGGTCAAGTTCATTTTCTTTACATTAGCTAGTATATAAAAATATGTATTTTAATGAACGTTGTTTTAAACAAAATGGAAAAAATAGAATATCCTTTTGTTTAATTTTTTTGTAAGTTTAACTAGCTGATGTGTAGAAAATAGCATGGTCTTGAAAGATTTATAATTTTAAAATAATAATTTTAAACAAAGCTAATTAAAATGGTAGTTTATTTTTAAAAAGAGATTTATTGTATAAAAAGCTTAGAAAAAAATCATAGACAAATACGAGAAATTATTTTAGTTTTATTCAGAGAGAGACATTTTCTATGGAATAATTTATTGTGTCGCAAAGGAAAAGTGAATGATTTTTTGTTTTAATTCGTGTGAAAATAAGACATTTATTTCAACGCGTAAATCCAGTAAGGCAGAACTGGTTGGCATTGTTAGATATGTGTGCTAATTATCCTGTTAAAAGAGCGTAATTTATAAGTCAATGTCTTAAAATAGTCCCGGGTGATTTCAAAAATAGAATATTCTATTTTTTTTAATTCGAACTATTGTTTAAACTGCGTTCGTTTTTTAAATATAAATAGAATCTGTATTCTAGTTAGCATGTATACATTGCAGTAATTAAAACAAATTGTTTTCGAAAAAATATATTTGCATATACACAAATGTAGTAATTATACAAACGTCATTTTTATTAAATTAATTTAGTGGTGATTTCGATATAATGCATATTTAATATGTTTTATATATTTATTTGAGGCGTTAAACATTGTGGAATTCAATATTGACGATTTTTTATGAATTAAAACACCGTTTTTTTCACTTTTGATTTTATTTTCTCGACGTTTCGAAAGCTTTATAAATCTGTATCATCTTCTTCTTTCTGTGACTTGTCAGGTCTCCCTAACGTTGACTATCACCCTTGAGTAGGCTTCATGGTGATGACCTGGGGAAAAATATCCAGAGTGGTATCCCTTTGCCTTCTCTGGAGGATTTTCTGTCGGGGTTACCTTCCCTTAGCTGAGTGTATCCAGTTTTATGGCGCTGGAAGCTCGCCATTCGACCTCTCTCTATCTGCTATGGCACTTAGTAATATGTGCCACATTGCCCGGGGTTCGCGGGGTCTTTAAAAGACCTCTCGTGGACGCTAGAGAGTTGGACTTGATAGTAGTGTTGCTGTTGTAAATGCAACATGGCGCCTTACGACATTTTGTAAATGCATATTTTCCAGCAAAACATACCCCATCGTAGCCCTACTACCCTTTTGAACCCCGTATCATCGAGAGAACGATATAAAATTATTTTACTTAATTAAGCTTAAATCGTAAATTATGCAGAGTGACATTCTAAAAGATTTAATATTATGTTTCTCTTGTATATTTTTTAAGTACGCGATTTACGGTGCAGTGTAGTCACTACACATTTGTAATAAAAATAAAAAATATAATTTTTAATTCAGAGGGAAGTATTCACAGGCAATCAAATCAAGTTATTACAGTAAAATCAAAAGGGATTATATTGCAAATAAATTATGTCTTTTTTTATAATTAAAGAGATATTAATAGCAATATGAACTAGCAACACAGTACTAATAAAGGAAGTTTAATGCATTTGAAATGATTGATTTATAATTTCACTTGTGTATATGCAAATCGATTTATTTATTTGATACGTACAATTCTGCTAATCAGCTTATTAACATTCACTTACCTAACTTAACCTAACCTAACCTAAAATTAAAAATGTGTGATAAAGCAAATTTGGTGATTAAGGTAGATTGAGAGCATAAAAATAAAAATTTAAATGAAAAAAATGATAAAGAATTTTTATTTATTTTAAACATTATTTATTTTTTATTCATAATGAATATTATCATATAATTTATCACATTCAATTACTTATATATCACTGAATTTTTAGATTTTTTTAAATATAATGTTTTCGGGAATTACTGTATTCCACATTCAAACGTGTGTTCTATATATTTTTTTAAATATATATGACTTTATTTTGAGTTATCTGTTCTCCGTAAAACAAAAGAGAAACATCTTTGGAATAAAACTAAAATTTAAAGACTTTAATACCGTTATCATATATAAAATTTTGAAATATTGATAAAAGGAAATCGTATTTATTTATTTTGTAAGATTTTGAAAAAATATTTATATAACTGAAATGTCTGGGGTCTATTTGACTATTTTTACTTCAAAAACATTTATTTTAATTCCACATTTTAATCCAATCAAATGTTTTAAACTAATCTGTATATGAAATAAAATAACAAAAGTCTGTGAAGTAAGATGCTCGTGTTAAGTGTGAATAGTGCTAGAAATGGACACCCATAAAAACATGGTAACACCTCATTACATAATAATGTCGTAACATTCTACGTGCGTACATCAAAAGCTGAGTGCGTGTAGATGAACTGAATAGAAATCAGAATGTAATAAAGAGTGGTGTGAGCGAACAGAATGTTGTTAGAGATCCCAGTTAACGCCTGAAAATATATAAGAAATTTTATATTTTAAGACAATCAAGCATACTTTTTAAAAATCGATTCTTAATTATCAAATCGTATAGAATTCGATTGTTACAATATTCAAACAATTCAATAAATGTGTATCGTTATAGGTATAAGGTGTGTGAAAATTATTTGATTTATGTTATTTCGCGCGCAAACGCAAACACGTCAAACTGATGACATTTGTTTTTAAATTTTTGAATTTGTTCTTATTAACATTTCGTCTGGCGCTTACTCGCCTATGTATTTACGGGGCAAGTTGGAAAACGTTCTTTTCGATGTTATTTTTTGTCATATAGACCTCGGACAAAGAAAATTGTAGTTTATTACTGTTGAAAAATTGTATTGGTAAGAAAGTGGTGTTATTGTAGAAAATGAGGTTATGTAATTACATGAATCAATCAATTTAAGAATAATACTGAATAAAATTTATTTTAAAATGTAGTAATTGAGTGGCTTTTCATAAAAAAAAAATGTATTTATGTATTTTACTAAGAAGTTGATTAAAATGTTATCAGATTTGCTAAAAGAATGTTTATTTTAACAGTTAAAAAATATGTAATCTATGTTAATCCTTGCAGATGGAAAAAAAGTATTTCCCACTTAATATTATGCATGTTCCAAAAGAAAAGGGGCAATGATACCCACAAAATGTAATATAAATAAAATGAAGGTATTGTCTATGGAATGCAAAGAAAAATAATTCTGAAAGAGTACAGATATTTTTTGTTATATATTTTCTTTATTTTCCATAGAAAACGACGTTATTTAACATTTTCACTTGATCAAGAAATAGTAAATGGTGATAAAATCAAAACAATTAAAATGCACAAATTAAATTTTATTTCACGACATTTTAAAACATAAAATAATATGGTTACTTTTATGTCGTCTATGGATTACATAATAACCTTTTATTTTATTATAAATTTTAAGCTTAATTTTAATTTACCGTTCAGTAAAATAATACATTTTTAAATTGGGAATAGCATTTGAAAATATCACAAAATAAATTATCATATATTTTCTGTTTTACCTTCAAAACAATTTAAAAATTATATATTTTCTATAAAATGGTTTTGTAACATATATTTCATTTTTCATCAATTCGACATTAACAATGTTAATTAATTTTTCATTGATATCTTCCTTCTATGCTTTATTCTACCTCTTGTTGTATGCTTTAATGATTAAGAAAACAATATTTTATTATAAACTATATTTATTTTATATATTTCATTTACAGTGATGTCAGTAATTTTATTTCATTTGTCGAAATCGAACGTTATTTTGAAATTCAAATAAAACTCTGTGAATTAAAAATAGAACTCTATTATTATATTTAAACGTAACACTGTTTTTAAATTTAAAACAGAACACCATATTAAAATTCGATTAGGAACGTTGTCTTTTATTTGTGATATAATATAACTGGTGTATCAATGTTCCCATTAGAATATTATAAAAACCTTATTTTAAAATGTTAATTACTGATATCGCCGTAGTATATATCACACATCTTCTTTTACATAATTATAATTATTAAAAATACTATATTTTTGACAATATTCCTCTATTTTCAAAACTGTATTCAAAATACCAATATATTTAAATATTATATATCTTGAGTTAAAAGAAATCAGTTTATTATAAGTATCAATCTTATAAACATATTTTTAATTTAAATGATAATTTTATTCATCTTAAATATTTTTTTCTTTGTACTAAAACAGGTTTTTATATTCAGAAAGTTTTGCAAACACATTTTTTTATCCAAAGAATCAAATTGCATAGTTAGACTGAAAATTAAAAGTAAACCCTTTCCAACATATCCCAATACTTCGAAATATCAAGAGAGTTTGTTATTTTTTAAGTTTTTTAAAAGCATTTTACCCGAGACAATTAAAATTACGCTTTCAATTATGCAAATATACATAATATATAAGTAAATGATTTTTAAATCTTATCAGATTTAGAGATACATATATTTTATTGAGATTTTATTTAAGTAACTTTCGATTGTTATTTTACGTTATTAATTAATAACATTGTTAAATATCCGTCAATTAAACGTATTAAAAATATATTTCAAAAAACGCTTTCAATACTTGTTGGTTGAATGTCAAATCAGTGTTTAAAATGTTACAACTAACGCAATCTAGCGAAAATAATTGTATTGTAAATAAAATGGCATAATCTTGTGATCACGTGATAAAGAAAATTTGACAGCTGACGCCATTTTGTTTATTTGGAATGAAGCCAAATGTCATTTTTATAATGATTTTTAATATGTTTATTTGATTATAAGCTATTCACAATTAGTATTTTCTTAATCAAGATAATAATCACACCAGAATCAAATTCTAAATCAAAGAAAATGTAATTTGGATAGCTTTTGTTATTTAAATGTTATTTTAATAAATGCGGTGTTTTTAAAGTGTATTTTTACAAGTATTATTCAAAAAATTAACTATAAGATAAATATATATTATATATTGTGTATATATAACATAATATTAAGATTTACTGTTAGATGAATTGAGTATTGTAATATCCAATCAACCTATTGAGCAATTGCAATGTCTAATTTGACAATTATATATTATTATAGCTTAGTCATGAGTTTTGTGTAAGCCTTTTATATGTGTGTGCGTGAGTGAAAATCGCGAAACCTCTTGTTTAAATAATTAGGAAACTATTCGCCGATTTGCACCAAAAACATACATAATTTCGCCCAGTGAGATACATCGGAATATACAAACGATTTGCAAATAATTTTACCGATTAAAACGTATTTTATAGAAGCCTGTTTTTTGTCATTCTGTTAGTAGGGGAGTGCAGGACATAGGAAATTGACTTCGGGGTGAGATTTTGCAAGATTATAGCACCACCTAAGAGTCATCCATTGACGACCTTCGTGACCGAGTGGTGAGTGCACTGATTGCCACCCCGAAGGTTCCAGGTTCGATTCCCGGCGAGGGCAGTGTGATTGTCACACTGTCTTTGGTCTGGTGTAGAATTCACGTAACAGTAAAATGGTGATTGATTAGCTATAACATGTCACGAGAATCACTGTGATAGCTATAATACCCTTGACATCGATTTGGCTCATGCTGTCATGATGTAAAGAGCGATTCAACAAAATAATAAATAAATCCATAGTCAAAGTAAGAAAGCGCAATAGACATCCAATTTCTAGAAAATAGCCTTCAAAGTTTCCACAATTGCTTATATATTGTATGATTCACAATTCAATTGAGAAAGTTCACAATTAGCTTCAACATTAATATGGCTTAGCGGATAACTTATCTTCCTTCTTGATTCCGCTGTCCGGCTGAGTCTCCGGTTCAAATCCCGCGCCATGCTCTTGTTTTCTTTTTCTAATATTATATATAAGCAACGATGAAAACTTTGAAGGCTTTTTTCTAAAAATTGACTGGCTATTACATTTTCTTATTTTGTCTATCGACAACTTAAAGGGGGTAGGTACTACAATCTTGCAAAATCTCATTCCGATGTCTTGTTCTTCCCTTATTAGCAAAACCTAGTTATTTAATTTGATCGAACCTACTAAATACAAAAAAAATGTCTAACAATATCCAGATAGCCTCTCAGATGCAAAAATGGTTGTTGACGATAAACCCGTATAGGTCATGAAGTTCAAATATCTAGTTGCACGATCTATATAATGAAGTTGAAAAAAACAGACTGATAAAGCTGCAGTTATCTCCGGATGCCTAAGGGACACTGTCTGGGACATTAAGCATAAGCTAGTGGAAAGCAAAGTTAGAATTAATAAAACATGCATCAGGCCCATAATGACACACGGAATCGAAGCAAGAGCAGACACTGTCAGAACGAAACATCTCTCAAGAGTAACAGAAATGTGCGACCTATTGTGGGGAGAACCCTTAGAGATAGGATACCCAATAAAGAAATTCGCAAATCCTGCTGAACACGCAGTGAGATGGAGTAGGCAGAGAAGACGATTCTGGAAGGATCACATCGAGAGAATGGATCCAGCAAGAATTCCTAATATCGTGATGCACGAGACTCCAGACAGCCGTCTACTACCAGGAACGGCCTCCAAAGAGATGGAGAGAAGGTTGGTCGTCTTCATCACAAGAAGAAAGTTGATACCTTGCACAAACAGATCGCAAGATCTACAATCAGAAGAAGAAGAACCTACTAATTCTTCCTCTTCATTGTCCAACTCAACTCAGATTCAATCAAGCCCTTTTTATATCTATGAAATCTAGTGTTTCTTAAACAATAATATAAAACTCCATACAATATGTAGGTATAATATTGTTAAAAACGTATGCTTTCTAGAAGAAGTGACATGTTTCGCCTTGTTTGTCAATATCAATTGGCATTTTTAAAGCTTTAGCTAAGCGAAACGTGTCACTTTCGTAAAACAAATAATTTTATAAAAACTCACGTTTTCATGAATATTAAACTGATCAAATATGACTCAACCAACTTCAAATATTGGTCATAAGCGTAGCCCATTCAAAGATCAATCAAATTAATCTCAAAATATCTTAACCTAACCATATAAAACAATAATGTACACCAAACTCGTCTAGACCTCTGAATGCCAAATTGAACCTTACTTTTTTACTACGTTTTGATTTGTGTCAACACTTCTAGCTGTCACTAACGCCCAAATTCGATATTCTTTCAAAGGATCACTCCAGGCCATCTTAAACTCTCATCGACTGTCCATAGTATCCAAGGAAAACTCTCCTTCACATATGTGGGTCCTCGTATGACTATAGAGTCCAACCCTGACTCACACACTCTGGGGCATCTAAAGCAGGTGAAGATGTTGATAGTAGAACCATCACCATCTTCCGATAGTATCTCCTATCTTCTCCTTTTTGTATAGACAGCATCGTCTATGTGCTGTGTTTTGAAGTCTTACGTGTCATCGTTTATTATTATTCTTCATAAAGGTCCCTTTTCCCAGCGTTCACTGTCAATGTAGGCCATTTGGAGGTTCGCTTTTACCCACAGCTCAGAATGTACATTTCCGATTTTCCCATCAAACTTATGAGCTGAATGCGATCAAAACCCAGATTACGAATCAGTCTTACGAAGATAAAGCAACGCGGGAGTTTGTGTTTGTCTTTGGTGTAAAGCGTGTTGACTTGCGTCTTGAATCAAAGCTTTCTTAATTTCTTGTTGAAGAGAGCCAGGTGGTTGCTTAGTGCCTACGGTATAAATATGCATGTGCCACAAGAAATAAATATTGTAGAAATTTCTAATTTAAGTGGTCGAGTAACGCGTATAAAAGATTGAAGTTCGTTTTCTATATCGTTGGAAAATCTATTGTACTATCCTTGTCTATGTGTATTTGAATATATTATTCTAAGTGTCATTCTAGATATAGTGAAATTCTGTTGATTTGTGAGTTTCGACAAGGTTTTCTGCATCTTCATAGTGTACAGATAATCACACGAGTCACGCGAAAAACAATATCGAAAGGCGCGAATGAGAAACTTTTAAAAACGAAGAGAAAAACATATCATGTTTAAAATGGCGGCATTTCGCGTGACTCTTGTTGATTTGTAGGTTATAATAAAAAGCTTTTTTTAAGTAAATGTAGTTGCATAGATAATCGTTTATTTCACAGCGTCACCTTCAAATCATAATTTTACGTGTACTTTTAGATGTAACACAACTAACTTGTTGATTTATTTTAGTAAAAAAAAACACTTTGATGTCTATCTTTAGATGTGTGAATTCTTTTATTTTTTGCGTTTTATATTTGATTTTTAAGCTGAAAGAATGCGTGAAGAATTTATTACGAGTGTGTATATTTTATTGTAGATTTGCCATACTTGTTAAAGTACAACATTCGTGTGTTGATTGTATTATTTTAACTGTGAGAAACATTGTAAAATGGGTTTTACACTGTTCGTATTTCATTCCAAAATACAGGTATAAATTTATTTTAAATATTCAATTATAAGTAATTCATATGTAATATGTTTTCTCTGTGAATTAAACAATAACTGTGGGTGTAACAAAACTTCCAGAAAGGTTTAATATGTTTATTAAATGACACATAATGATATAAGATTATTTAACAGTCAAAAATGGCGGACTAAAATCAAGTTCGCCATATCGCCACCGCCGGTGCTGCTACAAGCCCGGTGCTGCCATGCCACAAAATGGCGTAACACAAGTGTCATAAAAAATGATTTTATATTTAACTGTCATTTGGGCGTTACAAAAATAGATAAATAGTACTTTTTCGTTAATAATAAAGAAAAGAAAACATATTTCAATTTGCGGTGGCCAAATATTTGATTTAGTGTTATTGTTAGAACAAACATATTAGACGATAGAAGAGAAAAACAATTAGAAATCTGTGTAATTAAATAACTGCTAATTAATAGACATTATGAGCTTAAAAAATTATCACAAATTCAACATAATTGTAATGTTAAAAACGTTTTAAACATTCGTATTACAATTTTGTACACGAAATAAAACTTCGGAAAGGAAAATATTATTTTGTGGTTACATTTTTTTGTGAAATGTCATTTGGGATTTTGATGTTGATTTCAAAGAATTTAGATTTTTATTATTGACTCTCACCATTCATCTGACAATATATGTTTTATAACGTTTGTTTTTAACCCATATATAATACTATATACAAATTACAAATTCGATTCTTAGAAATATTTAAGATTAATTCCAAAAATAACAGATTATTATTTATTTTGTTTACTTCTAAATTGATATTAAAACAAAATACACATAATTGAAAGTTGATGAAAATGAAATTAACATACCGTCAGTTAGTGTTCAATTAGTTAAAATATTCCAAATGACATTTTTTAATATTAGTTCAATTTAAAAATAGAATTTCTTCACTTACAAGAAACTGTTTTTGACAGAAATATCCAGATTTAAATGTCGTAACGGCAGATATTATTCTAAACCCTGAAAATCCAATTATAACACAATAAATTAATATTAATTTCAAAATACAACTTTAAATGATCTTAATTTTTCGATATTCATATAAAATTTTCGTAATCACAAGATTTTATTGGCATATTTTAGCCAGCCAATAAGTACCATATTTAAAAGGGTATTTTCCGAACGTAAAATCAAGTGACAGATTGTAAAAAAGTGTTGCAATGTTGAAAGCTCTGTAAACTGTTAAGTACTTATTTAACTATTTTGCCAATGTCATCAATAGTACTGTAATTTGTTTGTAACCATCGTATTTTTTTCTATTTCTTCGCTCTAGGACAAGGTCATGCCAATTTATAATGTGATTTCTGGGTATTTCTGTATAAAACTCTAATTTTTTCTTGGGTTAATTTTATAATTATAATCAGAACATTGTGATTCATTATAAAGTTTTAGTAGGTTGATCAAGAGAAAATTTGTAATACGTCATAGTAGAATAAACTTATGGCATTAACTTAAATTATGATACCTTAAACTGCCGTTAAAATGTAGCTCAATGTGACTCATAACGATTTGGGGTTCGGCCATTTTGTTTTCAAGTTTGATACGAACGAAAACGTTAGAAGAAACGGAGAAATTTCTTGTTAAATGTAAGTTGTAATGCGCAAACGCGACGTAAAATAATATATTATTTATAAATAGTTTTTAACTCAAGTAATAAATAACACATATTGCATACAAATCTAAATCAAAATCACTCTAATGCTTGCAATATTAAAGTTTTTTTTAATATATAATTATTAGATTATATTATACAGATGAATCTTGAATCTGGGACACATATTCGATTGGGTCGAGATAACCAAACCGCAGAGCTAAAAAGAAGAATTGGAGTAAGCTGGGCAGCTTTCGGAAACATGAGTTACATCCTTGAAAACCGGAAAATACCGATCAACCTGAAACGAAAAGTCTATGAAGCCTGCGTTCTGCCAGTTGGTACTTATGGTCTTGAAACTGTTATATTGTCCTAGCAAAGTGCCGAGAAACTGCGAGTAACCCAAAGAGCCATGGAAAGAGCCATGTTAGGAATAAGCCTAAGAGACAGAGTCAGAAACGATACGGTGAGAGAAAGAATTGCTGTATTTCATCCTCATTTGATGAAATATTACAAGCGCGACGAGTTTGTTTACGAGTACGTTCGGCCATTTTGGAGGTATTGACAGATGTTAAAATATCGTAATATTTTGTAATAAATAATGTGAAATAAATTGTGATTATAATTTTTTTTTATGAAATCAGTAACCGAAATATACTTATTTATGTCATTTTTATGAACAAAGCTATTGTCATTCAGTTTTAATGTAAAAAAAATCACTTCAAAGACAAACCGGCGAATCGCCGGCTTTGTGAGTCAGTGACAAATAGATCTTGGCCGGCGATTCACCGGCTTTGTGTTGCAATGGGTTAATGCCAATTACTCGTTATGAGAGGTTCCACTGTATAACATTTTTACAATATATTAGATTAAATTAATATTCAAGATACGTAATACAACTTACATTAAACAAGAAAAATTCTTTCCGTGTATTTCATATTATCTAACTAACTAACTAACCATCACGCCGTCTCCCCTAAGGGGTAGGCATAAAGAATGGACTGTCACACTTAAACCGATGCGGCACTCCATCCTTCTCTTTTCACCCCCGCGGGAGACGCGGTGTGATGGGTTATCAAATCCAAAATAAATAATGAAAACAAAAAAAAATTACACAAAATTTCTGTATTATTACGTATTTAGGATGCTTCCACTCGTGTATATGTTCGACCGGTTTCGGCAGCTTGCTGCCATCTTCTGGTGAGACCAGAAGATGGCAGCAAGCTGCCGAAACCGGTCGAACCTAAACACAAGTGGAAGCACACTAAATACAAAATAATAAAGAAATTTTGTATCAAAAACTTTTTGTTTTCATAATTTAAAATGAACCTCTACCAAGAAATTTCAATTAAAAACATTTAAATCCAAAAAATAGTACTTTACATATTTTCACGGCCCACCAATGTTTTTCGTTCTTATATTGTTTTGTTCATATTTTAAAACTGAGTATCGTTGAAACAACTATTCAAAAAACGAATGTTGATCTATGTTTTTATCAGTAGAATTTTTAGTACTTACGTATTTATTTCAAATATGATTATTATTGTTTAAATGCACAAAGTGTAATTAATTTTTTTTTTTTTTAATAATTGATGATTTGTTTAGTGAACGCATTGGTGTAAAAACAAAGCTAAGAGAAAATGTAAATACATGTTACCGTAGCATTGTTTAGAAATAACCGTTCTAAGGAGTATGGCATCAAGAAAGTGTATTAGAAAATTAGTAAAAAAAAAAAGATAAAATCAAAAGTAATCTACAATGTAATGCAACAGTATGTTAATACATTAGCATGATTATATAGGAACATAAATTATATCATTAACTATTTATTGACTTATTATTGTATTATTACCTGAAATTATTTATGAAATATGCTCGAGACTTATTTCCAAATAAAAATGTATTTCAGTTAACAGTATTTTAATTTTTAATCCCATCCTGTCTTTTTATAAATGACAAATTAAGAAATATTTCAAAAAGCAAAGAGTTCTAGTGCCAACCCATATGTGAGGGTATTATTTGCAAACCCGGCAAACTCCACCAACAATCAAAAGTGAGATATGAATTGGGTCTTATTCATAATACATTTGCACACAATTTTTATTGATTTTCAGTTTCAAATTCGGCTTCATTCTGAAGAATTGTGCTATTAAAACATAGGGTTTGTTGCAAACATGGCAACCTCCACTTGAGTGTTGCAAAGCTGGCAAACTCCCAAATGAAATGCATTATTTTACTTTAATTATCAACTTTTAAAATACTAACTGGTTGAGATGACAAAAATAAATATCGTAAAAAAGCGCATTTTATTAGCGTACTTATCAGTTTTTTGCGATTTACTCAAAACATCTAATGATGAAGTTTGCCAGGTTTGCAACTAATACCCTCATGTATACAATGAAGCTTGGAGCTGGTAAAAAAAAATATGAAAGTAGGATCTTAGACAGATTAAAAAGGGATCCCTGAGATAGTTCGAACATTTTTTTGTATTTTTTATTATTAGGTATTGAGGGTAACAAATAGGGAATACAGTATATAAATACAAACACACAGAGACAAAAAACAAGGCCAATTACATGCTACCAAAATATTATATAACAACTGACATAAGGTTAAATATATAAGAAGAATAAAGTTATATTTTAATGAGTTATGTATGTTAAGTAGTAAAAAGTAAGATTAACATTTGCAGCATTTTCTAGACATTAATTTACTGTAATCAAAACTCAACATACATTATATTAATTGTGCAGTATAATTCTGGAAAGAGCCATGTTAGGAATAAGCCTAGGAGACAGAGTCAGAAACGATACGATGAGTGAAAAAACTAAGGTCACTGACATCATCCACCGGGTAGTGACTCTAAAGTGGCATGGGCAGATCACGTAGCCAGAAGCTCGGACGAAAAATGGACAAGAAGACTGCTGAGTTATAGACCGTGGACGCAAACAGAAGTCCAGGGCAACCGCAACTATGGTGGAAGGATGACCTTAACAGACATGTCGGAATAACCTGGATGCAATCTGCACAAGACGGAGTGGCGTGGAAGCGAATGGAGGAGGCCTTTGTTCGGGAATGGACGGTAACAGGCTAAAGAAGAAGAAGAAGTCGTATAATTATGTCCAACCACTATCATTTAGTAAAGCAATACATAGTTATTATTTTAGAGAAGAAGCTTTCTGAAGGTCCTGAAGTGACTGGTTTGGGAGGTACATAGTAATCGATTATCATGCAAGGTGATGGCTTTTCGAAGAAAGAACACGCCGCCGAAAATCGAATGGTTCATATAGTTCTTATTGTTGGTGATATAGCATCGCAGCGTCTTCTACCTCACAGGAACGCACTGCGCAGATGCCATCTGATTTTTTAGATCCTCTAGATGTCACGGGGGTGTCGCTGAAATTCTATTCCTTTCTCTTTATTGTGATGCGCTGATATCGCCTTAAACTAACTTGATGTACACGGATTTCTTGACTCAAACGCTTTTTTTTAAGTTGGAAGTCTTCAGTGTTCGGATGCTTACTCTCAGGTCAAATTCTATACATGGGTTCAAATCAATTTTCTTAACTTAAACTCTACTTTAATCTAAAGTTAGATATAATGTATGCCAACATACGGAGATAAATATGCATGTAAATTTAATATAACATTTTCTTATTCTTCTTAAAGTAGGGGAGATGTAGGTAATGGGGGTCACTTAAGCGAGAATTGAAAAATAAACCAAACTATTAGTTATCTATTTATTGCTTAAGCCATATTATAAACTTTAGTTATTATACTATTAATTGAGATCACCTTTAATCACTTTGGCTTTTTGCTTTTGGAACAATAATCATTTAAAAAAAAAACTGGTTTGACCACCATTGCCCACATCGGTTGGCAATGGTGATCAGTATGTTGACAATGGGGGTCAACACAAATCGCACACATAATTGCAAGCTGAGTCCCACCCAGTGCAATCTGAATGAGCCCAAAGCCCACAAGAAGTGCACTGGAACAACATCTCAATATCTCGGCCGAATTTCGCCGCATACAAGACATTGGTTGTCAGGATCTTCTGCATCATCGTCTTTGTCGTCCTGGTACAAGTCATTAGTGTTCATATCTGACGCTGAAGTATTGTTCGATTCCTGCAGAATTTTCTTCTTTATCTATGTTTTTCGCGTACCTCTTCTGAAGACTCGAAAATGGGATGTTCATTGTTTTCGCGGCTTTTCTTATTGAATAACCTTGTTCATCGATGAGCTCCACGGCCTTTTTTAGGTCAGCAATAGACCAGTTAGCCTTATTTTTCTTTCTATGACGAACGTTCGGTATCTACAAACCAAAAATAAGATTATTTTATCGAAGACATGAAATGTTAACAATAAGAGTCATCTGACTCCGATTGCCTACATCGGTAAAAAAGAGAAAAAACCTACCTTGACGTAAAAGTAAAAGTGATAGTGGTAAAATGAGTTTGAAATCACGATCTAAAACGCTTTAGTCATTACATATCACAAGTGCAAAAAGAAACACTCAGTAGTTTGATCCTTACTTTCGGATTTGTCCACTCGAAAAATTAGATCAGAAGGGCCCGAAAACTTGTTACGTCTACCACTCTCTAGCACGTGGTGCGAACTGAGTAAGCTGCCTACCGCGGGTGTTACCGGCAAACAGCTAGCGTATGACGTCACTGAAACCGTCATCACGCGTATTGTTTTCGAATTAAAGGGGTGACTATCATTGCCAACTGACTCCCATTGCCAACATCTCCCCTACCCTGTCAGGTCCCCCCGACGTTGGCTACCACTCTGGTAAACTCTTCCCTATCTTGCGCTGTCCGGAATAGCTCCTCCACAGTTCCGATTCCCGTCCATTCCCTCACATTGCGCAGCCAAGAGATCTGCCTTCTCCTTGCCCCCTGCGGCCCTCTATTTTTCCCTTCAAAATTAAATGCAGCAGGCGATATTTTTCTCCTCGTAGAACGTGACCCAGATATGAAATCTTTCGGACTTTGATCAATGTCAGTAGCTCTCTATTTACTCCTGCACGATTCAGGACTTCTGTGTTCGTCACTCTGTCCGTCCATGGGATCCTGAACATTCTTCGGTGAAGCCATATTTCAAATGCCTCTAACCGGTTCAATGATTTACTTTTAATGTCCATGACTCACACTCATATAACAAAAATTGTAATTATAATAACATTTAAATATTATTTAATTTATATTATGCTCGCGTAGGTATCTTGATATACATAAAATTTACTCCTAAATCTCTTTGGTTCTTACCATAAATTTTCACATCACTATCTATGTCATTCGTAGTCTCTGGAACTGAATTGCGCTCAGCTTCATGTCATTACTCGTGTGATTTTCAAACATGGCGCAGGAAAGGTATACTGCTCCGGACGTCGCCGATTTTCTATCAAAAAAGCAATCTTCAGACCGAGAACTAGCCGCAGATTGGGCACAATTGGAAGAACTCCACAATAAAAAGTAAGTACATTCAAAGTTATATATTCTAACCCCAAATACCACTACAATCGGCAACCGTATACCCTTCTATGTTTGATATCAAAACTTTGAATTTATACCGAAATGTATTGAATTTATACTATTTATATGCTTTCTCAAATATGCCTACACTGTTTAGAACTGTTTACCTTTAATCTAACTTATTAAAGTACTGTTAAAGTAAGTATTTTTTACAGATGACATTAATGACTTGTGCAAAACTAATCATTGTTTTCTTACAGATTATGGCACCAACTGACACTGAAACTGGACACATTCGTAAAGAGCCCACAGCTTCAACAGGGCGATAATCTAATTCAACTCTATTCCAACTTTTTAACCACTTTTGAAAACAAGTAAGCCTCTATAAATCTAAATGAACTTAACCTAATTTGTCGATCTGCTACTGTCATGATTTGCATTTTTTTAAACTTTTGTCTGTAATCGAACGTTCATTTGTTTCGTTCTACCGAACGAATATATGTTCCAATGTTTATTTTATCTTTATAAATCAAAATGTTTTTGTTTTTCATATATTTAATGAAAAATATATTATTTATTCATATTGTTTTAATAGTTTTGCTTAAACATTGTCATTTTGTATTATTTTAAGTATGTAAATAATATATTTAAGACATTGTAACTATTTGGTACTGTTACATCTCGCGTCCTGACATTTGTTGTTATATAGTAACCGCCTGTAAGATGACAGTACATAATGGAATTCTGGTGCTAACCCTTGTGTATGGAAATGAAGCTTGGAGCTGGCAAAAAGAAGTATGAAAGTAGGATAAATGCCGTAGAAATGAGACCACTCAGAAGAATGTGCTGGTAAACGTTGTATGATAGAATCTTGTTCTTCTTCTTTGCTAGCCTTCTTCCCTCCACTGCTGCATATAGGCCTCTTCCAATTCCCTCCACTCGTCTCTATCCTGCCCCCTTCGTATCCAAGATTTTCCAACCCTTTTGACAATATCATCGGTCCATCTCATCGGTGGCCTTTCAACACTTGGCCTATTTGCCCATGGTCTCCAACTGAGTATCCTGGGTGCCCATCTGTTGCCACCCTGTCTAGCCAAGTGTCCAGCCCATTGCCATTTCAATTTTGACACTCGGTCCATGACGTCAGCAACCCTGGTGCGGCGTCTGATTTCTTCATTCCTAATGCAGTCACGCAAGCTCACACCAAGTATCTGTCTTTCCATGGACCTCTGTGTACACTTGAGCCTGTGGACACTTTTTGCTGTAAGAGTTGTCGTCTCTAGTCCGTATGTCATGGGCATTATACACATGTCGTAGACCTTTCTTTTGAGACAAACCGGATTTTCATCATTTTAACGATAGAATACCGAATGATAAAATAAGGAAGAAATGTAGGACAGATGATTGTATCATAAGTTAAATTATAACTTGGATGGTTTGGACTAATGCTGTCTCGAAGTCACTGTTTACCATTCGGAACTAAATGTGATCATATTCGACAGTGTCAGTTGTAAAAAAATATTGTGACTTTTATATAAGAAACGAATGTAGAACGGAAGAAGGTATTATGAACAAAATTATGAAAGGATCGCTGCGTTGGTTCGGATATATGGAGCGCATGGGTGAAGAAGAAACGGTTAAGAAAGTATACATTAACGATGTTAATGGAGAAGGGAATCGAAGCAGACCGAGTAAAACATGGCATGACCAAATTAATCTAATTTTAAAGGTTTGTCATGTTAGAAGTCGGAAGAATCGACGTGCATGTATGACTCGTAGTATGAATGTGATGGAAGCTTGAGAGGTGTGTCAGGTTGGAGGTTCATTCTTTCTGCCTACCCCTGTGGTGAAATGGCGTGATGGTTTGTTTGTTTATCACAGTTTTAACCCCTTAAGCTTTTGGAAAAAGATACTTTCATCGAAGAATATTTGAAATGTCCGCTCAATTATATTTGACTTGTTGTTTTCAGGATTAATCCCCTCGCATTGGTGGAAATCGTGGCTATAATAATTAAACAATACACAGATAAAAAAGAGGCCGTTGCCTTTTTGGAAAAAATTGAATCAAAAGTGAAGGCTAACGGAGAAGCCCTCGCCCTGTGCAAGGTAAGCAGTACATACCCCTTTAGCCCTATTTCAACCCTTATCAGAGACTCGTTTTGTGCATACGTTCTTCATTAGTTGCATCATTATTTATGATATGAATTAATTTTCTTCTTGTTGTCCATCCAATGCTGTCCATCCTCTGATAGGAGAGGCTCCTATCAGAGGATGGACAGCATCAAGGCTATTTCTTCCCTTGATACAGCAGCTGTAAACAGGGATATTGTGCTGCAACTGAACCATTGTCGAAAGTTTTCTAGCCAAGATTGTCTACTTCTCCCGACAGTTCGTTTTCTCTTAATAACGAGGTCTGTCCATTAAATACACGAACTGTGTTACTCAGGTGGTCTTCAGATGAAATTCGCCTAAGAGCACTGGCTACTTTGTTGCCTGGTGAGCCACTAAGTGAATCCGTAATCACCAAACCGTCAAGGTAAACATACTACTCGAATGGGTAATTTTTTTGTGGCGTGTCTTTTATGCTCTTGTCGACAATGGAGATTGACAAACAGATATGAAACAACAAGTCAACATCAAATTTCTGGTTAAACTTGGGGAAATTTTTGGGTAAATTCATGAAATGATAAAAGCTGTTTATGGAGTTAGGACACTGAAGAAAATTTCCCTTTTTAAGTGGATCAAGAGTTTTAGTGAGGGCCGTGATGACTGCAAGGCCGATGCAAGTTCAGGACGACCGTCAGCTTCCTGGGTTGACGAAAACATTGAACATCTTCGATTTGTTATGCTTTCCAATCATCGATTAACTGTTCAGATGATTGCTGATGAACTAAATTTTGGAGAATCGTCTGTGCACCTGATTTTAACAGAACATTTGAAGTTGAGAAAATCAAGACAATGCGCCTTCACATAGATCACTGATTGTCAGCCAGTTTCTGACCCGTAATGCGATCTCTGTGATTGATCACCCTCCCTATTCACCAGATTTAGCCTCTGGCGACATCTTGTTCCCAAAATGTAAAAAGGTCATGCGGGGGCGGCACTGGGTACTGTAACTATTTAATGTCCTCCTAATCCTTCCCTCATTACCCCATCCTTCATAACATATCCTCATTCCCAACAAAGTCACTTCCAACAGGTGGCGGAGCAATAGCCTTCGGGCTGATACTCCCGAAAGACAAGATCATAGGTAGATAGATAGAATTTCAATACAAAATATTATTTTATGGAGTTGTGTTTGTTCTTGTCCAGGTTCTGCAAGGTCAGATTTACTTGGAGGATCTCCAGGACTTGGATAACACCAAGAGGATCATCGAGGAGCTAGAAAACTCGCTGGAAGACGCTGATGGGGTCACCACCGTGCATGGCAGATACTACCAACTCGCTTCTCAATACTATAGGTTCATTATTTCCTCTACCCTTTATATCTTGAGATGTTATCACCCGGACATTCATCTGCTGATGTTGAATTTAAAATTAACCATTACCACTCCATTATTTTTTTATATTGTTTGTCAGCCAACTCTAATTTAAATAATGTCAAAATATTATTATTGATAGGTAGTTACAAAAGAAAATCTTTAAAAATTCATTTGTAATGATTTATTCTTCAAATTAAAAAAACATTATGGACTACTTATAGTTTTGCATAGTATGGTACTTTTTAAAACAATCTCCAGATATCTTAAAATGTTATGCAATAAAACTGTTAATGTGAAGAGATTGTAGGTTATTGAAATTTTTAAAAATAAAATTATGACTAGCTTAGTTAAGATAACCTTCATGGCAGAGTAGCAATAGCTATGACTTATATGAATAGAAATCAGGTGACGGAAAATTACGATAGATTAGCTTCCTATCACATGTCATGAGAATCAGTATGATAGCTATACCCTTTTACATGGATTTGACTCGCAATAATGATGTAAAGAGCTAATTAACAAAATTAAATTAAAAGAAAAACTAAATAAATATAGTACATATTAAGGATTAATTGTATCTCAATAGAGGCGAAGATGTAAATTGTTTTGGAAACAGAATATGGTGGTCGAGGCGTTTACAGAACTTATGACCTGTCATTGGTTGGGTTAAGCGATCGCTTTATTTTTAACAACATTCCCCATTGTGCCCTTACGACCACCACGTCTGACAAATTTTTGAAAGATGTATATATGCTACTATGTTGAGATACACTTCACATATTTTAGTTCAATCTACACTAGCGCCATCTATTAAAAGTGAACAGAATATGAAATTGAATAATTTTTTTCACTACCTAACCAATTGTACTCCAATAAATTTTTTCATGGGGTTTAATTGAAAACTGATATTAGAAAGGAATGTAGAGCAGAATAAGGTATTTATTATGAACAAAATTATGAAAGGATCGCTGCGTTGGTTTGGACAGATGGAGCGCATGGATGAAGAAAGAATGGTTAAGAATGTATACACCGAGAAAAACACGGCATGACCAAATTAATCAAATTTTAAAGGTTAGTCATGTTAGAAGTCGGAAGAATTGACGTGCGTGTATGACTCGTATGAATGTGGAGGAAGCTAGAGAGGTGTGCCAGGATAGAGTAGTGTGGCGGTCCATTCTCTCTTACTACCCCTGCGAATAAAGGGCGTGATGATTTGTTTTTGTTAATTGAAATGGTTTTGTCTGGCAGGTTACAAGGGCAACATGCCCTGTACTATCGAGCCGCCCTCCGACAGCTGGGATGTGCCGGTGAAGAATCCAGCACCCCCAAGCAGAAAGCCCAGCATGCCTTCTTCCTCGGGCTGGCAGCCCTGCTAGCTGAAGATATCTACAATCTCGGAGAATTGGTAAATACACATTTTACTAACCACTCTTTAGCAGTGACGGTACTTCCATACAAGCAGAAAAGCCGGGCTTGCCTTAAAAAATCTATAATAAAACAATGTCTACAAATAAAAATATATTTTGAATTTTCACACGAGTTAAAGCGATTTAATTCGTTGTGCTGACATGCGCAGAAATGACCTAAGTGTATGTTTTGTTCCACTCGTACGTGCCGTATTTTATTTCACTCATACATATCGTAGGTGAGATGCCCGCGAAATCGCCTACGTCCACATGTTTTGTTTCATATTGGGCTTGCAAAATGAAAAAGGGTCTTTGTCGCACTTATGTATTTAGGCTTGTTATCATCTAGCTAGGTGCATATATACCAGAAGATATCTACAATTTTTTGTATGGATTTAAAGCCGGGCTTTATCACTCTGAAGTATGTTACTATTCGATGTCACGGACTTCATTTCTATTGTCAGAATGTTATCTGTCATTTACGTTATGTGCAGAAATTTCTTATAAATTATATAATATAAGAACATGAGTTTGATGACACAGAAAATTGTTTTTTGTATAGATTTAAAATGCGCCTATAATGTGATTTAAAATCAATTAATTCACGAAATTAATTTAGAAAGATAAAACTCTTTTAATCCGGAAAAATACATTATCGTGGCCCTCTACTAATATTATAACACAAAAAAGTCGGACGGGCTTGCCTTACTGGTTGACCCTGGGCACGCCACAGCTCTTTAGGCAGGAGGAGGCCTACGTCCAGAAGTGGACGGATATAGGCTGATGATGATAATTAACCATTTTATTTTATACATCTCTTATACATGTTTATGGAATTGTTTACAGCTGTCCCACCCGATTGTGGAGAGCTTGGCTGGCACGGAGAACGCTTGGCTGGTGGAGGTGTTGCGCGCCGTGAACCGGGGCAACGTGGCAGCCTTCGGGGCCCTGCGGCCAGGCTGGGCCTCCGTAGCCGATCTCGCAGCCAACGAGGTCGGCCTCAGGCGGAAACTGAATCTGCTCTGTCTTATGGAGGTAAATCCCGTCCATTCCAATTCAAGATTATTCTATGTATTTTTAACCTCTAGTAATCAAGAAAATAATTTTGGAGTGATGAAAAATCATGCATATGATACTTACTTAACTAACTAACTAACCATCACGCTGTAACTAACTAACTAACCATCTCCAGAGGGGTAGGCAGACAGGATGGACCGCCATACTGATCTGTCCTGACATATCTCTAGCTTCCTCTACATTCCTTCATCGTAACATGCACGTTCATCGATTGAAGAAGATGGCAGAACGTAATGGAGTTCTAGTACCAACCCTTATGTATGGAAGTGAAGCTTGGAGCTGGCAAAAAAAAAAGTAGGATAAATGTCGTGGAAATGAGATCACTGAGAAGAATGTACGAGAAAATAATATATATACCGAATGACGAAATAAGGAAGAAATGTAAAGCGGATGAATGCGTGATAAATAAAATTAAGAAAGGGTCACTAAGATGGTTTGAACATATGGAACGAATGGATGAGGGAAGAATGGTTAAAAAGATATATGCAAGTAGTGTGAATGGGAAAAGAAATCGAAGAAGGCCAAGGAAGATGTGGCATGACCAAATTAATCAATTACTGAAAGGCAGCCATGTTCGAAGTAGGAACAATCGATGAGCGTGCATGTCACGATACGCGAAAATTATGCCAGGATAGAACAATGTGGCGATCCATCCTTTCAGCCTACCCCTCCCGAGAAACGGCGTGATGGTTAGTTAGTTCTGTCTTACATTCTTATTTATCAAATACCATCAGTTTAGACTTGAATACATTCATTACAATGTCACTCCAATTACATTCTTGATACTAAGACTTGCAGATTTTCCATACTGCCAGCAGTTAACCACAGCACCATCTATAACAAACAGCTGACTGACAGACTGTCTTGGCACCAGTTCTTAATATATTATAATGTGTATCCAGATGGCGTTTGAAAAGCTTCCATGGAAACGGAGGTTGACCTTCGCCGAGATTTCTGAGAAGACCAACCTCCCGGAAGAAGAGGTGGAACTGCTCGTGATGAAGGCGCTGGCGCAAAAACTGGTGAAAGGAGCCATCGATCAGGTGAGATTTTTTATCTTACCCATACAGATGTGAAGTGAAATTGCAAGTTCATTAATGTGAAGAAGTTAAGTGAAGCATGGAACTGGTGAAAGAAGGATGAAAATAGAATAAACGCAGTAAGATCTCTTAATAGAATAAACGCAGTAAGATTTCTTATGTGAATGTAATGAACCGGTTGGAAGCGTTCGAGATATGGATATACCGCAGAATGCTCCGTATACCGTGGACCAATAGGGTCAGTAATGCAGACGTACTACAGAGAGTCGGAGCCAATAGAGAGCTGTTGTCGAGTGTGAAAATTAGAAAGATCTCATATTTGGGTCATGTGCTAAGGGGAGAAAAATACCACCTCCTTCGACTGATATTAATGGGTAAAGTGGAGGGACGTCGGGGAGTTGGTAGAAGACAGCTGTCCTGACTGCAGAACATCAAAGAGTGGACAGGAATAACAAGAGTTCAGAACCTGTTCAAAGTGGCGCAGGATAGAGATGCCTTTGCTGTAGTGATCGCCAACGTTGGGGGGACCTGACACGGCACCAAAGATGAAGAAGATCTCTTAAACAAATCTGTGTTTGATAGAGTGTCAAATAAAAATATATATAAGAAATGAATGCAATGCAAATGAAAATGTTGTGAACAAAATAATGAAAGAATCATTAACTGTCCTACCTTCTGGTTACTTTCTGACATACATCAGGTTTTTTATTAATTATATATATATTTTTTTAATTACGAAACATCAAAGACTCGTCCGCACACTTTGCCTGCCCTTGTAAAACTATCATACTTGTACAAAGTGTTGTTGGCACACGCGCGTATCCCTAAGGGTACGGCCACACCGGAGTGCCGGAATAGGAGTAAAGACACAGGTGGCCTGTGATTACAAATGGGATACGAAGCGTATAGTGTGGCCGGTCCCCAGTGGCAGTACTCCCATAGAAGCCCGGCATGCGTAAGAAATTTTGAATCAAAACCCCCAAATCTAAGAAATCGTGCTCCCACATAAACCAACAACCCACCAAATCACCTTTCAACAATGTTAGATCAGACGTAAGAGGAATATCCACAAGAGCTGAACCTCTGTAAGCCAGAGGAGGTTTTGATTCAAATTTTTTTACGCAAGCCGGGCTTCTGGGCTTCTATGGAAGTACTGCCACTGCCGGTCTCATAGTACACAATACGTTGGTTCGCTAGGTGTTCATCTTGAGTCCTACTCTGGCACTCCAGTGTGGCCGTACGCTAACAGTTTGTACATTGTTTTTTCTCAAGCGCGTACGTGATAGCGCAGAATGCTAGTCTAAGTGTGCGTATCACACACGTTCATATACTTAGGGCGGTTAAAGTAAAACATATATTTATTTTTGTAAACAATATTTTTGTTGTCTCGATCCAGGTCGCTAGGGAGGTCCACATCCAGTGGGTGCGGCCCAGAGCCCTGGAGAGAGAGTCTGTTGAAGAGCTGGCCGTGGCCATGGACCGGTGGGCCGAGGGAGTCAACCAAACAGCCCAGATGCTGCACAACTGGGGCAAGGACATCATCCAGACGGACACCATCCCCACCATGGGCTGATGCTGCCTCCGTCTATCACCTGTCATCTGATGTTTACCTGAGACGAATTTCAGGATATTGCGACCGTTTAAAAATTATTTATAGTAATGTCACTAATAAATATTTCTTTTTTTGTGAGCCACATTGAATTAATCTCAGATGAACTAATTGAATTTATTGTAATGATGTCAAACACTTATTTTTCTTAGTGTAGTCCTTGTGGCATGGTTCTTAAAAGGAATTGGCCTCCTGTGAGGTCGACTCCCAGCTGTTGATCCATCTCTTTGTTGGTCTGCCCGGAGGTCGTCTACCTTGGGTTTGGCCGTGTAACACAATGAATGGGAGTTTGGATGGATCCATTCTCCTCACGTGTGCATACCAGTATCTTCTCTTTAGCATATATCTCCCTTATCCTTGAATTCCTTATTCTATCTCGTAGTTTCTAACCATATTGAATAATCAATATGAATGAAAACGTCTGTTTTATTATAATTTATGAGAATGACGTGTTGATGATTTTAACAATCGTCTTTCTAAGGCATTATCAAATGTCATTTGATAATGTCATTTGATAATCTTAGGCGAAACATGTCATTCCCATAAATAAAGTCTTATATCCAGGAGTGAGGAAATCAACGCTGAGGAAGAAGAGTATTCTATTGATGGTCTTGTGTTTTATATCCATTACAATCCTAAATAAATTTCTCTTTGAAACTTGTGTAACCCTTCACCATCTTCCAGTAGAATGAATTGTTTGATGGATCAAGTATTTAAAATATTTTTCAGTGTGGCACTCGCGAAAAAAATGCTTTCTTCGTTCTAATAACAATCCAAATTTCTTTCAACCGATTGAAAATATTCATAATTTTGATCGCATTGTTTCTATATTTATAGAGATTTTGCGCAAAATAATTAGAAGTTACAATTATGTATTTCAATTTATAGCCTTAATTTGTGTTTTTATTTTTAAGAAATTTTTATGTACTGATAAAATAAAAATATTCTAAATACTTTTGTGTTTAATTTCAAGATTTGATTTGCATTCATGGCTTAAAAATACGCCTGCTTTGAGTGGAGGTGTTGAGAATTTTCTAAAACATTTGGTAATGCCTTTACAGAACTGAATCTGACGTTTTCATCAATATTAAAGATGGCAGTACACAATGGGGTTATAGTGTCGACCCTCATGTGTGGAAGTGAAGCTTGAAGTGAGTTGGCAGAAGGATAAATGCCATAGAAATGGGATCGCTAAGAAGAATGTGCCAAAAAACAATGTTTAATAGAATACCTAATGAAGAATTGGGAAAGGAATTTAAGGTAGATGAATGTGCCCAAAATAAAATTTAGAAAGCGTTACTAAGATGGTTCGGACACATGGATGAAGAAAGAATGGTTAAAAAGATTAATACATACAAGTAGTGTGAATGGAAAAGAAGTCGAGGAAGGCCAAGGAAGACATGGCATGACCAAGTTAATCAATTATTGAAAGGTAGCCGTGATTGAAGTCGGAACAATCGACGAGGTCTATCTATGATCTTGTCTTTCGGGAGTATCAGCCCGGAGGCTATTGCTCCCCCACCTGTTGGAAGTGACTTTGTTGGGAATGAGGATATGTTATGTAGGATGGGGTGATGAGGGAAGGATTAGGAGGATATTAACCACCCTACCTATTTGAACGTACGTGATACGTTCATTATGACTGTACCATTCTACGATATCCCGTATCACGTACGGGCTTGAGAAAAAGTAATGTACCTAAAATGTACAAAGTTTTAGGGATACGCGCGTGTGCCATCAAAACTTGAGCACAAGTCTCCATAAATATGACAGTTTTACAAGGGCAGGCAAAGTGTGCGGCCGAGTCTTTAATGTTTCGTAATTTAAAAAAATAAAATTAGTATATAATTCAATTTCATTAATAAAAAACCTCCCAATGAACATACTGGAAGCATTTGAAATGTGGCTCTATCGCCGAATGCTCAGAGTTCCCTGGACAGACATGGTTACCAATACCGAAGTCCTGAGGCGAGCTAGAGTTGACAGGGAATTGTTATCAACTATCAAGGTTCGAAAGATATCATATCTGGGTCATATACTGCGTGGGGAAAAGTACCACCTTCTCCAACTGATATTGGAGGGAAAAATTGAGGGACGTCGAGGGCCCGGAAGGAGACAAATGTCCTGGCTGCGAAACGTGAGGGAGTGGACCGGCATCCGAAGTGTTGAGGAGCTGTTCCGAGCGGCGCAGGACAGGGACAGGTTTGCCGAGGGGATCGCCATCGTTGGAGGAACCCGACAGGGCACTTGAAGAAGAAGAATAAAAAACCTGCTTGTTTTTTGCACATTTCTCGGAAAATAACCCAAAGGTTAAATAGTTATATGTAGTAAATTATTTACAATTTTTTTTTTTTCACATCTAAGGTGGATCTGGGGGGGTGATGGTTGGGAGGGGTTCTGGTGGGAAAGAGGGAAGTGACTGTGAGGTGTGGCCCTTGGTGTATCTCTGAAGGAGAATGTGTTTTGGGCGCTAGTGACGGTAGTGAATGTCGGGTGTGTGGTGACCCCCTGAAAGAAACGCTCGGCCAGTGTGTGGATATGTTCGTCTAGAGTGGGGAGACCCGTTGACGAGGTACATATGTATTAACATAATCAGCAATTTGATTTCAAAACTAGAACTAAAACAAAAATATAATTTATAATATTTTATTAAATATTAATCTATGTTTTAAAGTTACGCCATTTCATAAATAATATACAATAACGTGTATCAACGACGTGTCTCTATGTCTTCTTCTTTCTTCGTTTCCTCATTACTGAGTCGTAATCTGTGGAACTGCTCCCGCAAGCTCTCTTGGCAATGTGACCAAAGAAACTCAATACTCGCTGAATCCATATATGAGCCTATCTCGTGTTCGAATTGTGATGGCAATGGGTAAAGAAAGATGCCCATCAAATAGTGAATTATAGCATTGTGATAGAACAAAGTTATATATACCCAGTGGCGGTACTCCCATAGAAGCCCAGAAGCCCTGCTTGCATAAGAAATTTTGAATCAAAACCCTTAATCTAAGAAATAGTGCCCCCGCGTAAACCAACAACCCAACAAATCACCTTCCAACAATGTTCCCATCAGACGTAAGAGGAATAGCTACAAGAGCTGTACCTCTGTAAGCCAGAAGAGGTTTTGATTCAAAATTGATTACGCAAGCCGGTCTTCTATGGGAGTACCGCCACTGGTTATACAATATTTATTTGCATTTTAAATTGACTTATAATGCAGCAATAAACCGCCTTGAAGCGTTTGAAATGTGGATCCACCGTAGTATGCTAAGCTATCTTGGACCGATATAACAAACACTGATGTGTTACGTAGAGCCAATGCTAATAGAGAACTGTTCACCACTGTTCAGCTCCGTAAAATATCATATTTTGGCCGTATCATGTTTTCACTTCCAAAATACCACAATGCCTCAAGACTAAAGTCTTCAACCAGTGCGTTTTGCCAGTCATGACGTACGGAGCCGAGACGTGGACATTGACAAAAGGTCTAGTCTACAGATTCAAGGTTGCCCAGCGGGCCATGGAAAGAGCCATGCTTGGAATAACCTTGAGGAACAGATTTAGAAACGAATTTATTCGACAACAAACCAAGGTGACTGAGGTGGCTCTATGGATAAGCGGACTGAAGTGGAGGTGGGCTGGTCATATCTGTCGGAGAACCGACAACCGATGAAGAAGCCGGGTTCTGGAGTGGAGACCGTGTACAGGATTCCGTAGAGTTGGACGTCCCCCTGCCCGCTGGACCGACGATCTGAAGAGGATTGCTGGACATGGATGGATGGGAGCGGCAATGGATAGGGGGCGGTGGCGGGCTTTGGGAGAGGCCTACATTCAGCAGTGGATGACAGACGGCTGATGATGATGATGAAGGGGAAGATCGAGGGGTCAGCAGAAGAGCTGGCTTTGAAACATCCAAGATTGGACTGGCGTCAGAACTGTGGGGGAGCTATTTCGCGCCGCCCAGAACAAGGAAGCTTTCTCCCAAATGGTTGTCAACGTCGGGGGACCCAGCAGAACACGTGAAGAAGCAACATTAGGTTGAGTCGTGAATAACTTCAGGTAGACAGTTTCTATTGTTTGGATTTACTCCCAGTGAATCACACGACAAGGGGATTTTTGTTTTCACTACAATAGAACCTGGATAATTGGCAAAACTCTATAATTGGCAGAAAAGATCCAGTCCCACCCCCTTAGAGCAATAAAACCTCATTAAATGGATCAAAGAAACCTGTTTAATTGAACTCGACATTCTGGCCCTAAGCGTATTTGAAGAGCACTGCCTTCTCGACCCCTGTAATTGGCCGAAGAGTGCCTCTATAATTGGAGAGCACTGCCTTATTGACCTCTGTAATTGGAGAGCCTTCTCGATCTCTGTAAACTGACAACTCCTCAATATTTGTTCTGTACTCATCGAAGGTGGTCCATTTTAGATCGCAACGTTTCACAAACATAAATATAATGGCCTTGATTTGAGCTCGAAACTAAAACTAATCCAAGAATTTGACGCCGGTAAATCTCGCGAAGAGTTGTGCAACATTTTTTTCGTGTGAAACAGGCCCATATAACTGATTTTTTCGAGCCACAATACTGAAATGTATTGTTTGTATGTATAAAAACGTATGTACAATTACAATTTACTTATTAAACTTTTATTGATTTTTTTATGCATCAATCCATGAAATGTTTTTCTGTTTGTGTGGTTACTAAACCTGGTTAAATAACCAAAGCACAATCTGGACCTGGATACATGAAAAACTGGATAGTTGGAAAACTTGATTAATTGACCATCGTAGGCCTAGTCTCTTGGAATGCCAATTATCCAGTTTGTTCTGTATACTACTGTGTAATACTTTCTTTCACTAATGTGTAAAGGCAACAAGCCGTAACTCAAGTTGCGGCTGTTTGGCGTAACACGGCTCAAAGCATTCTTATAACTGGCCTCTATCATATACAATCACAGATTTTTCTCTATCTCTTTCCTTTACTGAGATATTCACTATCCCAATAGCCGCAAAATTGTATTAATTTGATACATGTTTTGGCAAATAGCATCATTTTTAGTTGCTGCTTTTTACCACGGCACAGCCAAAACTTGCGGCCTTTTGCTGCGACACAATATGTATCCTGGTAAATGACAGTAACTTAACTTGCGGCCCATTACCAAATTATTTGTGCGACGGTCTAGCTAATATGTGGCGGCAAAACACATTTTCTTTAATAATATGAAACTTACTATACTTTTATGGCAAAAACACGTCTTAATCATTTCTAAGAACTGTATTCTTTCTTTTAAAACTAAGTTTGCATAAGAAAACTTATTTTAAATGATAAAATATAGCAAAAAACAAAATAAAACCGTAAACCCGTTTATCTCAAAACTACTATTTTTAACTTGCGGCTATTTGCCTTTGCACATTAATTCAGTCCAAACCCACCAAATTTTATAAGGAGGAGATCAATAAGTTGCTAATAAGATGGGAGAAGGTTATACTCGTATTTCTTCTTCTTCTTCTTCTTCAGCCGTCTCTCCACTGCTGGATGTAGGCCTCTTCTAATTTCTTCCATTTTTCTCTTCTTTGGGCTTCTCTTATCCACCTGCTACCCGCGACAGGGACAATATCATCGGCCCAACGTTTCTGAGGCCGGCCCACTCCTCTTTTCATGTCCCATGGTCTCCATACTAGGACTCTGGGTGCCCATCTGTCTGTTCCCTGTCTGGCAACATGACCTGCCCATTGCCACTTTAGCCTGGCAATACGATCCACCACGTCGACAACCTTTGTCCGGCGTCTGATTTCTTCATTTCTGATTCTATCTCTCAGACTTATGCCTAACATTTGTCTCTCCATAGATCGCTGTGTACATTTTAATTTATATATGGTCCTCGCAGTTAAGGTGATAGTTTCCAGACCATATGTAAGCACAGGGAGGATACATGTTTCAAACACTTTTCTTTTTAAATTCATGGGAATATCCTTGTTTTTAAGGATATGATTGAGTTTCCCAAAGGCTGCCCAACCTAGTCCAATTCTTCTGGGTACTTCCGCTGTCTGATTTTCCTTCCCTAATTTGATCTTATGTCCAAGATAAATATACTCTTCAACAGGTTCAATTTTCTTATTATCGATTGTGATACTGCTGTTGGATGGACTCATGATTTTGGTTTTATTTATGTTCATCTGTAGACCAACTTTCAGGGAGGCATCGTGGAGCTCTTTTATCATGGTATGAAGTTCTTCCAGATCATCACTGATGAGTACTATGTCATCTGCGAAGCGGAGGTGACTCAGATATGTTCCGTTAATTTTTATCCCTTTATGTTCCCAGTTTAATGTTTTAAAGATACTTTCTAGAACTAACGTAAAAAGTTTAGGTGAGATGGTATCGCCTTGTCTTACACCTCTCTTGATATTGATTTTCCCCGTTTTTGTGTCCTCGTCAATCCTTACATCCATTGTAGCGTGGTCATAGATAAATTTGATCAGCCTTGAGTATCTGGAGTCAATTCTTGCTTCATTTAGCGCATTTATTATTCCCCACTGTTCTACAGAGTCAAAGGCTTTTTTGTAGTCAATGAATGCAAGATGAATTACTCGTATTTAACGGTGGTGAATACATAATACATTAATTTTGTGAATTTTTAAAGCAATATAAAAGATAAAAATCGTAAGTTATGTACGACTCAACCTATTAGATAATTTACAAAGAATCAATATATATTTTTAGCTTCAATTTATAACAAAGATTGAGTAGCGTTGCAGAGAGTGCTGAAAACCTGCAAAGGAGCTCTATTTTAACTATTGCGAAGCTGATACACTAGTTCTGTGCCAGTCACATGAAAATAAATTAGTGAAGATTCAAGATGACAGTATTTCCGTATTCTTCTCGTAATTTGCGTTGGATCTAATCACATCATCGTCTGAAACAAGCAGCGACAAAGGTGGTATCATAGCGGCCGCTGCATTTCTGGAAAGACACAAAAAAAAAACAATATTAAAAATAATAGTGAGATAAAATAAGGCAGTTTCTTTCACCTAATGGCACATTTCCTTTAACAAGTATTTTAAGCAACACGCTGTGATATTTGGCACTTGACGCATTTACTTAATAATGACGCTTGCCACATATTACCCGAAAGTGGCATATGCCACTGTGCGACAAAAATACAGTGTGTCGTACGATGTCGCCAGTATCCAAATAGTAGTGGATGAATGCCACAGAAAACAGGTGACATGGAATGGAATATATGAGGCGTGTTTTTTAAGTAAATAACCAACTGACTAAACTAACTAATCATCACGCCGTTTCTCCGAAGGGGTAGTCAGAGAGGATGGATCGCCGCTTTGTTCAATCCTGGCGTAATTCTCAAGCCTCTTCTTTCAAAAACAACTTTATTTATTGAAGACCATACAACAATACTACTGTGGAAGAACAAAAGCGCATACAAAGACAAGAATGTGAAAAGTGACAAAGTAAAACAAACTACTTTTTTTGGAATTTTTAGATCTTCAATAAACAAGAAATAATGACACTACAGCAAAACATCGTTTATCCGGACTAATTGGGACCGGAGGTGTTCCGGATACCGATTTCATGGAAAAATAATGACAGGTTGAAACTAACGAGATGACACAAACTCGAACACAGCGGGAGACTGACTGTCCATAGGGTGAGGGGGAGAACGAGAGGAGGAGGGAGGAGAAGGATGATGCAACCCACACCCAACGTTGTGTAGAAGTGGTTTAGTAAGCTTAATCATGCGTAGGTCACAGTACAGAACACTTAATCATCTCGGTTTGTCCGGATAATTGACCTTCCGGTTGACTGACGTTTGACTGTATTTTGATTTTATTACTTGCAAATTATTTATTGTTTCTCGAACAACGATGTAAATCTCCATAGTAAATAATGAATCTCCGTTTTATAGATGTTTTATCATATTTTACAGTAAAGACTGGAAGGAGAGGTCTGCTTGAAGCTAAAGGGGCATCATCGAAGAGGCTGTAACACTCCAAGAATTGTACAGCCATCAGAAAGTAAATAATGAAAAATAGATTTACCTTCCTTCTGAGATCAAGAAATTGTATGTAGAACAGGCATTCTCTGTAGTGAGTAATTCACAGTTTATTCCTAATTCGTGAACTATTTTTTTCACCTTATTTGAATACTCTTTGCATGTGTCATGATCTCCTAAGCCTATAACCTATAAAATAAAAAAGGTATTATTTTCAGAGCCAATATAATAGAACTAAGTTAGATATTATTTTTAATTTTCCAATAAGGTTTAACTTAAATTAAATCCAAGTAAAACCACTAAACAATTGTATTTACTATTATAGATTTTAAACAGATGTTGTTTTAACAGCTAAGAAACTTTGAGTGTCCCTAATCCCTAATAAAAAAAACCTTACCGCATACTGGCTCATATATGATCCAAAATAAGCTTTCGCCATAAAAAACAACAAAATAATAAAATATGTCTTGCTTCTAGCAATAATACTGAAGTTTTATCTATGATCCGCGTTACTAGTTGTCAAACTTCTTGCTAGATGTCTCTGGTTGTACTAGATGTGCGTTCGACTGTTTCCAACTGTCGGTTTATGATTTTCTGTACAATCGTGATATTCAAAAGTGTTATTTTGTTTGTTTGTAAAACGCTATAAATAATTATATTACACTGGTTTACTATTATTTTCATTAGGTAAGTAATAAAATGATCACTTTTACGTAAAATTATGGATAATATTGTGTAAAATATAGGGATAAAAGGGGAAGACCTAGAAATCTTTTTTTGTATTTTAACTAACTAACTAACTAACCATCACGCCGTCTCCCCGAAAGGGTAGGCAGAAAGAATGGACTGCCACACTTAAATCGATGCGGCACTCCATCCTTCTCTTTTCGCCATCGCGAGAGACGCGGTGTGATGGGTTGCGTTGATGTTGTATTTTATATAGGAAAAAATAAATTATTTGAAAAATAAAAAATACATGTCTTTTTTTCCATCTTTTCAATCAATCAATCAATCAAATCAAATCAGTTTATTAACTCAATAGACATTACAAACAGGAAAATGTTTAAGGCATCTATTAAGTACAGGTAAAATATTATAAAAATACAACAAAGTACCAGGAACGCATTAGAGATGGTTCGACATTAGGAAGACAAGATACTTTCCAAAGTCAATAGTATTTGCCCCCTGAACGTACTTTCACTAACATGAAAGACGTCGATCTCCGAGGAGACCGCGTTCAGCAGACTAATTGCTCTTCCCACCGGTGTCACCAGAGGCAGACATAAGGGGTTAATGTATGTATCTTAAAAATCTTTTTACTTTAATTCCATACAACTAAATGGTGCATAATATAATAATGAACTGGGACAATCCATCTGAACTGCAAATGTAGCCAGTCGCAGTTCAAGGTGAATATTTTTTACTGCATTTGCAGCCAAGGAAGCTAAATTTAAAAGTACCAAGTTGCTTACCAGAAGGTCCAGTTTGGGATCCAAAATGGGAAAGAGTGCCAGACTTTCTTTATTGATTTCTGAGGCGTGTCTTACATTCCAAGATATTACGGTCCGATAAAATATTACAAGTGATCCGAGTATAGTCGTTTGATTATGTAGCCGAAACCCCATCTGAAAAAATTTATATATTATATTTTTTGTGAATGTATACTTATACTTGTATACGAATACTGGTCTCTCATATATACCATATCATCATATCTGGTCTATTGTTTGGCATATAGATAGGAGTGTGACATCTCCAGGCAGCTTCTAACAATGCGCTAATGGCGAGGTAGCCATTCACATTGAATTAAAAAGATGTTCTGCTTAATGCTTAATAAACATAAATCCCCATAGATGGCGTTAGTATGTAGATTATATATAGAGTAATCTTAAAAATATTGACATATGTAATCAAAATCTTCATAGATAGCACATTGAAACTGACATGTGAAATCTGGCATAGGACTTAAACATATATACAACTTCCAAAAATTTGTCATACACGGTCATAAAGAAAGGTGGAATGGGGAATGTTGTAATTACATAAAGCATGCGCTTAACCCAACCAATGACAGGTCATAAGTCCTGTAAACACCTTGATCAACCATATTCAGTTTCCAATTTGCATCTTCGTCTCTATTGAGATACAATTAAATCATGAAATATATATAAAATTCGGATACAAAGTGCAACTGATAATCCAAGGTAAAATTAATAGAAAACCAAGTGTTGAAGAAGGAAGAAAATCCTGGCTAGAAAACCTTCGAGAATGGTTCAATTGCAGCACAACATCCCTGTTTAGAACTGCTGTACGAAGTGTGTTCAGAAAATAACGGTAATATCTCTAACATATGTTATTTATAATAATAATAATATGCTAACTTCTAAAGCGCCGTTTTTTGTGATGTAATCACCTCAAGGGCGCATTAAGACGTGTTTTAAATCTAAAAATCTAAATGTGAATGCTGCATCTGATTTTCACGATCGGTTAAAAAGTATGGTAGACTAACTAACTAACTAACCATCACGCCGTCTCCCCGAAAGGGTAGGCAGAAAGAATATAAATCACAATGCCGACATTTACCCAAGCTATCGCATTCTTCTGGAAACAAAAAAAAATGTTATCCTGATGATATAACTATTTCTGATTATAATGCCGAGATAAAACTTCAGTCGTTGCTAGACCACACCATAAAACGTCTGATATTAGTACAATACGAAGTGCTCAAACAATTGAATGTAGGTATAGACACGCTACCAACATTGAATGCGATCTTTAAATGGGGTTGCGATGGTGCCTCTGGACAGAGCCAATATAAACAATTAAGAAATCGTTACGATTTATCGTAACGTGTAAACAGGACATCGTAGCGATTTATAACAATTAAGAAATCGTTACGATTTATCGTAACGTGTAAACAGGACATCGTAGCGATTATCGTTACGATTATCGTTACGATTAATCGTTACGATTTATCGCTACGATAAATCGTTGCGTGTAAACGGGCCTTTAAGGTTAGATTAATACCTACATTGCTAAAACCATCAATATAAAGTGAAGACTCAAAATCCTTATTTAAAATAGTAATTGTGGTTTTCCCGTCGCTCTCATAAGAGCTGGCGCAGCGAGGAAAATGACATCTGAAAATATAAACAAGACAATTATACATAAATCATTTGCTGTTTATGGAGTTTTTTACTGATAATAATAATGTTTACCTTTGTATCAGTGGTTTTGTGTGATTTTTTAATGTGGACGTCAATGTGCGCCGGCAAGCATTGACTAAAAAATTCATTTTCGTGTAAAATTCGAAAAGTTTTGGGATATGAAATACTGATTTTTGAGAGGTTATGTCACATCTGTCAACAAGACTCGCTGTGCGCAATGTGCGCATGCGCAACATAAATTTTATGATTGGCTCGAATGATTAAGCAGGGATGTTCCGGTAGGACAGCCATTCCGATAGAAGCCAAAGTTACCCTTTTTTATTCAATGTGAGCACCATTATTATTAATTCAGGATTTGGCGCAAGTCCCCTGGATAATGAGCTAGGCGTTCAGTCTCTTATACCACCAGCAAAACTAAGGTTAATTGTTTTTCTAAGGGGTTAATCCATGCAAATGATTTCATATAATAATAATAATAATTAGGCTAATTTGTATAGCGCCGTATTCGTGAATAGCTCACCTCAAGGGCGCTTTGACAATGTTTTTAGTCATGAGAGCTGCATGTGACACCAGCAATCAGATAACCGTTGTTTACATTTTATGGGATATTTTGATCATATATGCTTCATCATCTTCTTAGTTTAGGCCCAGGGCTTATGGCCTGTTTCTTAAAAGGAATTGGCATCCTGCAAGGTCGAATCCTAACTATCGATCCAATACTTCGGTGGTCTGCCCGGGGATCGTCTACCTTGGAGTTGGCCGTGCAACACAATGAGAGGGGGTCTAGGAGTATCTTCTCATTTGCCTCCCCCACTTAATGACATCCTCGACCTCGCATATTTCCCTTTTCACTAAGTTCTTAATTCTATCTCATAGTGTTTTGCCAAATGTTTCTGAGCATCTTCATTTCTTATACTTTGAGCGCGCTTTTTTTGTAATTGTGTGTCCGCTCTGTATTCGATTCTGTATGTCATGATTGGTCGCACGCAAGTCTTACAAACCCTTATTTTACTGCTTATCTTCATGTCAGGGTTTTTCCATGTTGATTTTTTTAATGGATGGCCTCAGCCTTATTTACTTGATCCATTACTCACACGGTAGATTCGTTTGCCTTCACAAGTCCACACAAAATATCTTATATTTTTTCCCTGTTCCACTGGAGCTCGAGAGAATAGCATATTCTTAGTTCTTGCTACGAATATAGTCAGGTTATATTTTTGACTAAGATAGAATGCATTCTAACGTAATTGCAGGTTTTTAGTCGATAGAGCACGAGACTCTTCATAATATGCACTTACTTAATTTATGACGATGCTCGACATACGACGTTAAAATTATTTAAGCACTAAATTTCTTGAATTATTTAGTAAATTTATGCGTTCAATAGGGAATATTCCATTTTATATAAGTTACAGGTTATTGTTTTTTAATATATGCATTTAGTAATTATGTGTTATTACATTATGTGCTAAATTAAAAAAAAAACGGTGGATTTGTGGAACATAAATTAAATAGACAATATGTGCACCATCTAAAAAGAACATTTTGTGTTAAATTATTTTTATTTTGTTATTTTATTTTATATTATTTGTTTTTGATTTATTTTGTGGGTGTTGGACGATCGATGTGTGCGCGGGAGATGCCTATTGGTGGCGATGAGGTTAGCAACCCATCACACCGCATCTCCCGCGGGGCGAAAAGAGAAGGATGAAGTGCCGCATCAGTAAATGTGTGACAGTCCATTCTTTCTGCCTACCCTTTCGGGGAGACGGCGTGATGGTTAGTTAGTTAGTTAGTTAATTAATAAATGGGTCTCAAAATTTAGAATTTCGAAGACTGTAAACCTGCGAGTATCCACAATTGACTCCACCTCTATCTTGCTTGACGATATTCCCCTTGTGACTACCATCAGTTTTTGGGGAGTGGAGTGTAAATCGCGTATATTTCTATATCAGTGAAAGGAAATCGTTAATACAAAGAAATTTAATAAAATTGCACGTAGGTACTTGAATATATTTCTTTTGTATTGGAATTGCGCGCTACTATACAGGTTTCAAATACAATACGCGTTCGTTGACGCACCCATACTAGCTTGTCTAAAATTCTTTAAGAATACTGCTTATAATGAAAATATTTGAGTCGATGCAAGCAGTTTACGTTGACTTTTAGTCGGGCTAGCATTGCCGCGGCAGCGGATCGTATTTTTCGTGAAGTAATTCACTTTTCAGGCTTGGAACTGTTTGGAATATTCCAAAGATACAGAAGGCAGTGAATTGCCATGGCAGAAGGCAGTGCAAATCAAATTTCAACGTCGTGATTAGCGTGATATTTTTTTCTGAATTTGATTAAGTTATTTTAGACATTTAATAACGTTTATGTGATTCAATGAAGTGATAAGTTCTTTATTTTAATTGTGATACATAGTTAACTGCCAATATGTTAATTGAAAATCCGGACGCTTTCAAGACTTGGCTAACATCCATTCTGGAACCGCTGTATGTAGGCCATATTTCTTTTCACATTTGCATTTCCTTTAGCATATGCTTCCAAAAATACTTTTATTGCCGCTTGTATTGTAATCCAATAGCATTAATTTATTTTCCCACAAATCACTTCGAATCAACGCCATTTCGAGGCCATCTTTACGTACTTTAACTAAACTTAAAATTTATATTAATTTATTTGAGTATTTTATAGGTTTGTTATCTGTGTATAGATTTACAAAATATGTTAATTATTCTAAACAGTGTGGTTAACACCCAGAAATAACATTTACGATGCAGCATGTTCTAGCGTAATGATAATTAAATTATTATGATGGAGTTAGAGGAATATTTTCATTAAAATTAGCTTTTATAAATTGGAATTGTACCCACAAAACATACACTAAATATTATTTTGCCGCTATTTTTCTGACTACAAATATGTATTTAGTATATGTGTTTGCGTGATGATTATTTCACAAATATACATAAAAAGTAACTAACCTCAAAATTGATCGTGTTGGATTTTTTCGTGGCTTCAAAAATCGTTAAAAAGTACAGCCCTCTTATATTCTTAATGATATTTTCGAATTCCTTTAGTCTTAAATATCACATAACGTTGCTGTACTTGGTAACATTTCATTACTATCAAAATATATTTGTTGTAAATACTTATTTTTTTATAGCGCCATGAATTGCGACAATATTTTTTTTTTATGTTAGAAATGTTTATGTTCTGAAATAAATTATAAATAGATTTTATTATTATTATAAGTCTTAAGTTCAGCTAGGTTTACCTGGTCCAATCGGACGATAGCTGTAGAAATCGGTCCAGAAAATTTGAATTGTTGTGGAATGAAACAAAAAAATTACAACATTATTTTTTTTAAATTGGTTATTTTCAAAGTTTGAATATTTTTCAAGAAGTAAAATGACGCTTGTTATTTTATTTTATATCATTGTATTTCAGATAATTTGTTTTAGATTTATTATGTAGACGTTGAACGATCGAAGTGTGCGCGGGAGATGCCTGTTGGTGGCGATGAGGTTCGCAACCCATCACACCGCGTCTCTCGCAATGGCAAAAAGAGAAGGATGGAGTGCCGCATCGATTAAAGTGTGGCAGTCCATTGTTTCTGCTTACCCTTTCGGGGAGACGGCGTGATGGTTAGTTAGTTAAGATGACACTCGATTGTTTTCTTGTACTGAGTCTTATGTATGGATGTGAAGCATGGAACTGGCAGAAGAGTGAGTGATCCATTTAAACTTGTTATTGCAAACAAAAGTCTATTCAAAAAAGTTAAGGTGGTGTTCTTATGTATAGAAGTGAAGCATGAAACTTGTAAAAGAAGGGTGAAAATGTAAGGAGAAATGAGATCACATGTATGTACATCTATATGAGATAATCTTTGGCTGTCCCTCGTGTCTGGGGAGACTGTCCTTCACAGTTGTGGGTCCACATGCAACTGAAGTGCCTGATCCTGGACCCACACACTCTAAGGCATCTGGGGCAGGGGAAGGCATTTGTAGTGAAGCCGTCACCGTCTCCCAGTGGTCTCTCCTTTCTCCTCCTGCTCTCTTTAGCGTTTCCTCTGACTACCGTGTGAACATTTCCCTTGGATCAGCTGACTTACTAACTAACTAACCATCACACCGTCTCCCGGAGGGGTAGGCAGAAATAATGAAACGCCACACGGTTCTGTCCTGACATACTTCTCTCGCTCCTCTACATTCATATGTCATGTACGCACGTCGATTTCTCGGACTCCTCACGTGACCGATATTTAATATTTGATTGATTTGATCGTGCCTTCTTCACCATTCTGTCTTCACTCATTCTTTCAATGTGTCCAAACCATCTTAACGACCCTTTCATTATTTTGTTCATAACACTTTCATTCGCACCGCATTCACTTCTTATACTTGCATTTGACACTCTATCATATACAGATTTACCGCACATTCGTCCTAGAGATCTCATTTCTACTGCATTTATTCTACTTTCATTGCCAGTTCTATGCTTCACTTCCATACATAAGGGTCGGCACAAGAATACCATTATACAACAGGTCGTTTGAACCCTATTACTGTATACAATTTATTTTTTTAGCTATTATATTGATTCTCGTGACATGTGATAAGTAGCCAATCTAGCGCCATTTTATTGTCACGTGAATTCTACACCAGACCAAAGACAATCACACTGCCATCGCCGGGAATCGAACCCGGGTCCTTCGGTATGGAAGTCAGAGCTTTTACCACTCTGCCACGAAGGTCGTCTTGTAGACAAGCACCTTATTGTGCTTCCAGAGGTCATGGTTCTCAAATATTCTCTTTCTCACCCGCCCGAAGGCAGCGCTGGCTGACTTTATGCGGTATTGGATATCTTCGTCAATGTGTACCTTTTGTGATACATGGCTACCCAGGTATTGGTAGTGTGAGACAGTTTGAAGTGAGGTGTCCTTTACATATATTTGATAATACAGTGTGAATGAAAGTGTTACAAAATAGTTTGGACACGTGTAAAGAAAACAATTGTAATGTATACGTTAACGATGGGACAAGAAATAAAGGAAGGCGAAAGAAGACACGGGACGATCAAATCAACCAAATATAAAATTTCGGTTACGTAAGGAGTTAAAGAAATTGACATACATGTGTGACATGATGTATGAATGTTGAGGAAGCGGGAGAAGTATGTCGAGAAAGAAATGCGTGGCATTCCATTATTTCTGCCTACCGCTTTGCGAAGACAGCGTGATTGTTAGTTAGTTAGATATGTTGGTCATGTTAGAAATCGGAAGAATCAATGTGCGTGTTCGACTCGCTATATGAATGTGGAGAAATTTAGAGAGGTAGAACTAACTACCTAACCATCACGCCGTCTCTCTGAAGGGGTAGGCAGAAAGAATGGACTGCCACACTTTTTTTTCCTGACATATTTCTCTCGCTTCCTCAACATTCGTACATCGTGTCATGCACGCGTGTCGATTTCTCTGACTCCTCACGTGGCCGACATTCAAATTTGATTTATTTGATTGTGCAACATTTTCCTCGGTCTTCCTCTATTTCTAGTTCCATTTACATCATTAACGTATATTTTTTTTTACCATTCTTTCTTTATTCATTATTTCCATGTGTCCAAACCATCTTAATAATAAATAATAATAATAATAATAATAATATGCTAACTTTTAAAGCGCTGTTTTTGTGATGTAATCACCTCAAGGGCGCATTGAGACGTGTTTTAAATCTAAATGTGAACGCTGCATCTGATTTTTGCGATCGGTTAGAATGTATAGTAGAACAAAATATAAATGTTTAAATTGGGTATGAAATATGAAAAAGATGGGTTTTCAGTTTAGATCTGAAATCTGTCGGATCATTTATGCATCTGAGGTGTGAAGGGAGATTGTTTCAAGCTGATGGACCGGCTACCGCGAACGCTCAATCCCCGAAATTTGTACTGGGGCAACGCTTCGGCTCAACTAATCTTCCTGTTGCCGAGGAGTTCGCCGAGCGAAGTGTGGATTTCCTTGTATTTAGGCTGTCCGTTAAACAGAGTTCGGATATATAACTTGGTGCCATTCCATGTAGCACCTTGAAGACTGTCCAGCAGATTTTATACTGGATTCTTTCTGGACTTTTAAGCCAGTGAAGATCTCAATGATCCTTTATTATTTTGTTCATAACACCATCATTATTAATGTCGAACCATCTCTAATGCGTTCTTGGTACTTTGTTGTATTTTTATAATATTTTACCTGTACTTAATAGATGCCTTAAACATTTTCCTGTTTGTAATGTCTATTGAGTTAATAAACTGATTTGATTTGATTTGATTTGATCATGAGGTGTGTCAGAGTATCGTATTTCCGGAAAACGGTATGAAGGTTTGTTTGTGTTAGTCTGGCATTAAATTTATATAAATAAATAATTGCGTGATAATTCATTAGTATTAAATATGAATTTGTCCTAGTGTGCAGAAAGCGTTTTCGCCATATTAACTTTTGCCTTTGCCGGGTTGTACGTGATCCCTCATTGGTCTATTTTTTTTTATCATGATACATTTTGCCAGTACAGTTATTCTTTGACTAACTTTGATAAAATGTCCTCTTATCAATACAGCATTTAAATTTTCCTTATCTCTATGATATTATTTGTAAACAAGTATATTTATTTTATTCTTATTTTCTAAGATTAATGAAATGTTTTTATATTTTTGAATGGTTGATTTTATATGTTTCTATGCTATTAAATTGTTATATATAGTATTATGAGTAGTTCTCTGTGAGATAACATTCATAAACTTTAAATATAAATATATATATATTCTTATCTTTGTGGTTAATTTGTGTATGATAGTGTCAAATGCAAATATAAGAAGTGAAAACGCTTTCTGCACACTAGGACTTCTAACCCCACAATAAAAAACCTCTCAAATTACGGCCCAAACACCTCCAGCCGCCACAAGGTGAGAGGAACACTCCGGGTCACACAAATCATGCCCCCGAATAAACTAACAACCCACCAAATCACCTTCCAACAATGTTCCCATCAGACGTAAGAGGAATAGCCACATGAGCTGAACCTCTGTAAGCCAGAAGATCCAAGTCCATATTCATATTTAATTCTAATGAATTGTCATGCAATTATTTATTTATATAAATTTAATGCCCGGACTAACACAAACATACCTTCACACTGTTTTCCGGAAACACTATTCTGACACACCTCTCTAGATTCCTCCACATTCATACAGCGAATCGTACGCGCACATCGATTCTTCCGATTTCTAACATGACCGACATATCTAATTAACTAACCATCACGCCGTCTTCCCAAAGCGTTAGGCAGAAATAATGGAGTGCCACACATTTCTTTCTCGACATACTTCTCTCGCTTTCTCAACATTCATACATCATGTCACACGTGCATGTTGATTTCTATGACCCCTTACGTAAGCGAAATTTAATATTTGGTTAATTTAAACGTCCCATGTTTTCTTCCACCTTCTTCAACATATACATTACCGTTGTTTTCTTTCCACGTGTCCAAACTATCTTAAAACCGTTCATTATTTTGTAACGCTTTCATTCGCACTGTTATATTAATATAATAATCTAAAATATGTAATGGACACCCCACTGGAGTTAGCCATGTATCACAAAAGGTACACATTGACAAAGAGATCCAATACTGCATTAAGTCGGCCAGCGGTGCCTTCGGGCTGACGAGAAAGAGAATATTTGACAACATTTTCTTAGTGCGCCCTCGGAGTAATTGATTTGACAAAACAGCGCACTTAAAATAAAATCATAAATAATAATTGAAAACTGGTTTTTTTGTGAATGTATACTTATACTTGTATACGAATCCTGGATTTTCACCCATGGTGGGTGGTTAATTCAAATTTATTTGTTTCTCAATAGAGACGAAGACGCAAACTGGAAACTGAATATGGATGATCAAGGTGTTTACAGGACTTATGACCTGTCATTGGTTGGGTTAAGCGCACGCTTTATGTAATTACAACATTCCCCATTCCACCATTGTTATTATGATCATGCATGATAAAAAAATCCATACCTATCTTCACGTGTCAGTTTTAATTGGCCATCTATGTAGATTTGATTATACACTAGTCAATCTTTTTAAGATTAACCTATACAATCCACCCACTAACGCCATCTATGAAGAATGATTTTTAGCATTTTAGCAAACTACTTTATTAACTTATTTCTTGGTTCTGATTTTGAAAATTTGGTTTGGTCCATATGGTGCTCCCGTCAATTTGGAGATATTTCGTGTATATATAATTTGTTTTAGATTTATTATGTAGACGTTGAACGATCGAAGTGTGCGCGGGAGATGCCTTTTGGTGGCGATGAGGTTCGCAACCCATCGCACCGCGTCTCTCGCGATGGCGAAAAGAGAAGGATGGAGTGCTGCATCGAAAGTGTGGTAGTCCATTCTTTCTGCCTACCCTTTCGGGGAGACGGCGTGATGGTTAGTTAGTTAGTTAGTTAGTTACTTTATTAACACAATGCGAAGGTGCACCAACCAATGACAGGTCATAAGTCCTGTAAACACCTTGATCGTCCATATTCAGTTTCCAGTTTGCGTCTTTGTCTCTATTGAGATACAATTAAAATTGAAAACTGTGTTAATTCACCTAATATATGCCCCCGTCTAGAGTATAATGGGGTATTTTAATGTGGTATTTAATAGTTTCTAGAATCGTATTGATAATGTAGATATTTGATAAAAAGTACACCTCTCCCGTTGTTTATAATTTGCCAGAAAATAATTAATATTGTTTTTCTTTGTTAACAGTTGCGAGGCGGATCCGGCGGCACTCTCCAAGTATGTTTACGCCCTGGTGAAAAAGGACAAACCCCTGGACGACCTCAGAGATGGCATGGTGGATCAGCTCGATGTCTTTTTACAACAAGGTATGAAATAAATTACTGTTTGCAACAAATCTGTTTCGATTCAAGTTAATGTTTGTATTTGTGTACTCTATAGACTCAAAAACTACTCAATTGCTTTACCTGCAATTTTTTAACCCTCCCTTCCCTGTGATGGGTATCTTCTACACGTTGCTTCTAATAACCATCAATATCTTTATAAATATAATAAATACAAGGTTAAGATTTTAGGTATTCCTCCATCATATATTTATGCGTCGATTAAAAAAATAATATTAATAATAATCAAAATTTATCGGGTATATCCGAGATATTTTGTGAAATCGGAAACGAAATTCAAGACCTGTGTGCGACCAATCCTCGCATATGGCATTGAACCGAGGGCAGACATTGTCAAAACAAAGAGCATGCTCAGGACAACTGAGATGAAAACACTCCGCGCTATAGCTGGCAAGACCCTACGTGATCGAGTTAGGAATACAGCAATCCGAGAAATCTGCGAGGTGGAAGATGTGGTCAGATGGGGACGTCAAAGACGGCGATACTGGCATCAACACGTAGAAAGGATGAGCTCAAATAGGATACCACACATAGCTTTCGATGGAACGCCAAACGGACAACGCCGACCAGGAAGACCCCCAAAACGGTGGAGAGAAAGCTGGAGTTCAGCGTCTCAAGAGAACCCGCCTGAAATAACTGACTCCTGAGTCTACCAAAAGTGAAGAAGAAGAAGGAAACGAAATTCGTAGCGCTGAGTGTGCGACACTATATTCGCATCTCACTCTTGCATACTTCACTGCGGAAGCGCGAGGAGCTCAATGTTCTCACTGCCCAGCAGTCGGCGGCAGTAGCTCTCGGGCTTGCAACCAGAGTGGACTTATGCCCTTCCCGTGAGCGTTGCCAGATGTTTTTTTTATTTATGTTTTTAGCAAATAAATTCAAATTATTATCGTTTTTGACTTCAATTATAATTAATTAAGGGGATTAGCAATGAATGTTATTATTTTTCCGATTTAAAATCGCTAATTTTTTAATGAGTACTGACTACCCAACACAGGAACTCGCGTTTTTATTTTAGCACTGTAAGGGAAAGGTTAACCATTCTTTCTTCATCCATGCGTTCCATATGTCCGAACCAACGCAGCGATCCTTTCATAATTTTGTTCATACTCGTAATACCTTCTTCCGCTCTACATTCCTTTCTTATATCAGCATTTGAGATTCTGTCGTATATGGTTCTATAGAAATCTGTTTAGATAACAGGTAATGTTTGTATATGTGTACTCTCTTATAAAAACATTACTTTTTATCTAAACTCCAAAACTACTCAATTGATTTACCTGAAAAAATTTAATGCCATGCTTATCCTTATTCAAATACTCTCAACAATACGGATATTCAATTGTTCAGTTTGTGCGTGCATTTGAATAATAGATGTCTCCTTGTATCGGAGTCTAATTTTGTCCCCAGCTCATCAATGTGGTCCATTTTAAAAATAGAAAGGACAATCTCGAATCCGTTATACAACAACAAACCCAACGCGACTATCACCGCTAATGGGGTGTTAGTGTATTAATAGAATGTATTATCATCTGTTTTGTATGAGTCTGAAAATAATTTCTCCGTGTGTGGTAATGTTATTATTGTATTAAATATCCATTGTTTCTGTCCGTTTCTATCTTACAAGGGAGGGAAACAACTTGAATGGGATTTTGTAGGATTCTAATATCGCTTGAATATTCAAATCAAATCAGTTTATTAACTCAAAAGACATTACAAATAGGAAAATGTTTAAGACATCTATTGAGTACATAAAAAAATATTATAAAAATACAACATAGTACCAGGAACGCATTAGAGATGGTTCGACATTAGGAAGATAAGATAATTTCTAAAGTCAAGAGTATTTGGCTTCTGAACCTACATTAACTAATATGAAAGACGTCGATCTCCGAGGAGACCGTGTTCAGCAGACTAATTGCTCTTCCCACCGGTGTCACCAGAGGCAGATTGGTTCTGGTGGCCGGTAGGTAAAACAATCTGTGCTGTGGGAGAAATCTATAATATTGAGTAATATTGGGTAATCTATAATATTGAGCGAAGGCACCTATTTATAAACACCTGGAGTTTTCCAATAACGTCAAGTCCAAGTCTCACATCTGTACAGCAGTACGCTTTTAACGCTACTGCTGAATATCCAAATATGGAGCTTTCTCGAAATGATACTGGAACGCCATACATGGCGAAGCATAGCGAAAGCTATGCAATGAGCTAACAATGTGAACGGAACTAGAAATAGAGGAAGACCAAGGAAAACGTGGCATAATCAAATATTGAATGTCGACCACGTGAGGAGTTAGGGAAATCGATGTGCATGCATGACACGATGTATGAATGTTGAAGCAAGGGAATTATGTCAGGAAAGAACAGTGTGGTGATCCATTCTTTCTGCCTACCCCTTCTAGAGAGATGGTGTGATGGTTAGTTAGTTATTATATTTTAGAGTTTCGCCCACTACTCTTCTCTCCTAGTAGTGAACAACTCTAGTTCTTATAGTAACGGCATAGTATTGATTTGAGTTTTGAAAACCAAATATATACTTTCCTAAAATAGAATATAATTGAATTTGTGAAAGATTAATCTGTTTTATTTTCGTATATTTTCAGAGACAAAGCCCTTTGTGGAGCTGCTGTTTAAGACGCTGGAGACGCAGGAGTACCTCACGCCACCTCCGGCCGCAGCCGCCACCGCAGCCACGCCCGCCCCCGCTCCCGCCCCTGCCCTCGCACCCAGCCCTCCGCCCAGCGAGGTGGCCCCAGTACGGGACAGGAAGGTAAGCTACCTCCTACAGCTGTCATTATGAATAGCACGGTGAAAGGTTGTTAACCTGCAATTCATAAATAGTAATTAACTAACAATTTATAAATGGTTCTTCTTCTTCTTCTTTTTGTCCTGTCACCTCCGTGGTGAGAAATGTATGTATGTAAGGTAGTGAAGCATGGAACTGGCAAAAGAAGGATGAAAGTAGAATAAATGCAGTAGAAATGAGATCTCTAAGACGAATGTGTGGCAAATCTGTATATGATAGAGTGACAAATGCAAGTATAAGAAGTGAATGTGGTGCGAATGAAAGTGTTATGAACAAAATAAGGAAAGGGTCATTAAGATGGTTTGGACACATGGAAAGAATGAGTGAAGACAGAATGGTAAAGAAGGTATATGTAAACGGCGTGAACGGAGCTAGAAATAGAATGTCGGTCACGTGAGGAGTCGGAAAAATCGACGTGCGTGCATGACAAGATGTATGAATGTAGAGGAATCGAGAGACGTATGTCAGGACAGAACAGTGTGGCGTTCCATTCTTTCTGCCTATCCCTCCGGGGAGACGGCGTGATGGTAAGTTAGTTAGTTACCTCCGTGGTGCATAGGGCCTCAAGGAACCTTCTCCACCCGACTCTATCGCATGCCTGACACCTAACATCATCCCAAGTGAGGCCTGCCGCCTTAACCTCGTCCTGCAGGGTTCTTCTCCAGGCGGCTCTAGGTCTGCCTCGCTTTCTCTTTCCCCCCATAGGGGACCAGTGATTTCCTGACTGAGCGATGCAGGCTGGGTTCCGTCTCAGAGTGTGACCGATCCACTGCCATTTGCGTCTAGCGACCTGTTCTCTAATTGGCTTTTCGCCTGCCATAGTCCAGAGAGCGGCATTTGACTCTGTTTGGGGCCAATAGATTTTGAATATTGAGCGAAGGCACCTATTTATAAACACCTGGAGTTTACCAATAACGTCCGCGGTAGACTTCCAAGTCTCATATCCGTACAGCAGTACGCTTTTAACGCTACTGCTGAATATTTGGAGCTTGAGCTTTCTCGAAATGATACCGAAGCCCCAAACTGGGCGAAGCATAGCGAAAGCTCCCCTTGCCTTGTTAAGTCTGCTGGCTACATCTTCCTCCGTACCTCCCGAGCCCGCTATCATACTACCGAGGTAGCAGAAGTTTATAAATGGTTATTTACCAGCAATTTATAAATGGTTATAAACCAGCAATTTTTAAAACAATAACAAACCATCACGCCGTTTCTCTGCAGGGGTAGGCAGGGAGAATGTACCGCCACACTACCCTATCCTGACACACCTCTCAGCGCATGGATGGAGAAAGAATGGTTAAGAAAGTATACCTTAATGATTTAAATGGAGTACGGAGTTGAGGTAGACCAAGGAAAACATGGCATGACAAAATTAATCAAATTTTAATGATTGGTTATGTTAAAAGTCTAAAGAATCGACGTGCGTGTATGACTCGGTATATGAATGTGGAGGAAGCTAGAGAGGTGTGTCAGGATAGAGTAGTGTAGCGGTCCATTCTCTCTGCCCACTCCTGTGGTGAAACGACGTGATGGTTTTGTATATATTTTTAAAATTGTAATCATAAACGCCTTTGAAATTTTTTTTTTTTTTAATAAATCAAATTTAACATTTTGTTAATTTACAGTATTATCATTTATCTTAACCGGTGGTGATAGTCTGAATGTATAAAATTGCATTAAAAAAAAAACTGACTTTCTCCCTGCAGCCAGAGAAGGATGGTCCCGACAAGCCGCCGGCGCCCAGCTCCCACTCGGAGAAGCGGGAGAACGCCGGCGGGGCCAAGCACCGAATCGTCCTCAACCGGACTTCCAAGTTTGTGCCAGCCACCGTGCCCAAGGAGAAGCCAGCCTATGCCACGGAACAGACCCTAGTCAAGGTAAATTCTCTTAAGTGTCGTCAACTAACAAATTGTTCTTCATCCTAGCCTGGTCCCATTTTTGAACTGCAAATTTAGCCAACAGCACAATAGACGTTAGCGTGTTGATAAGGATCTGGGTATCACGTTTGAGTCCAACTTCACATTTAAATTACATCTATCTAATATTATCACGTGAGCCAACAAAATGTTTGGTTTTGTTCTACGGAACGCAAGATCTTTTTCCAACACAACGGCGATTCATCGACTGTATGAAGCGCTGGTTCGTAGTAACTTGGAGTACTGCTCCATCATTAGGGACCCCAGAGAAAGAACAGTCATCTTGGAACTAGAAAGGATCCAGAAACGATTTTTGAGATACTTATACCTCAGGGAGTATAAATATTATCCTTTTTTGTACCCCTTACTATTTCTCACAGGAATGTTGGATTTAAACACTCTTGAAACTCGTCGAATGATCTTTCTAGGAAAGCATTTTTTTAAACTATTATCTGGAGGTATTTACAATCCAGGAATACTAAGAGAACTAAATCTATACGTTCCCCATAGTTATAGCAGAGCAAGGGGGCATATATTATTTTATGCCCCAAATTGCCGCACAGAGGCCCTTCTAAGTTCTTCTGTATTGAAAGCGATTCGTCTTTTAAATGAGGTTGCAAAAGAGAAAGACCTCTTTGGATGCAATTATGGCGAATTCGTGAATACCCTTACGATAAGGGCAGCAAGGAAATAACTGGCATATTCCTATTCATAAGGTTCTATGCATATTTCCTTTGATATTATTTTTTTTCACCCTTTACATCGATTTGGCTAATGTAAGTGATTTCACCCTTTACAGCGATTTGTTGAATTTTTTCAACAAAATAATAATAATATAATAAAGCTTCTTATACCTACCAAGACCAAGATGAGACTGGTTCAAACCTTTATTTTCTCCATATTCCTTTATGGTTGCGAGTCTTGAACTATGCGAGCATCGGAGAGGTCCAAAATTGATGCTTTCGAGATGTGGTGCTGGCGCCTAATGCTGCGTATACCCTGGACGGCAAAAATAACAAACCAGTCGATCATTGACCAGCTGGGTATCAAGGCAAGACCCTCGCGGATGTGCTCTAAGAGAGTGTTAAAGTATTTTGGACACATAGCTCGGAGAGATGAGGACAAATTTGAAAAGCTCATCGTCATGGGCAAATTGGAGGGAAAGCGACCACCAAGCCGCTGGTCCGCAAATCAGGGCGACTGGTCTCTCATTAGCTGCAGCCTGGAGACTGACGGGTGACAGGAGCGTATGGCGTGCCATGGTCAATGGTTTACACGATGGACACAATCCTCATGAGGAATACTGCTGAGAAGAAGATAATAAAGAACCGGAGCCACTCCGGGGGGAATAAAAACTATGAACCGAATAAGAAATTTAAATATTTTAGTTGTTGTTTATGGTTTTTAATAACATTTTGGTTTTCTTTTCTTGGCAGGTTATACCCGATCTCTTAGACGATAGTATGAATGAGCCGTTGCCATCAAGAAACAGTCGACGTGATGCAAGGAAGAGCGATTCTGTGAGTATATTCATTCATCTTCAGTATTACAACCCTTGGTGTGTTCTTATTAGGGATGTGCGATCCGCTCACGAGTCAACTCACTTTGGTGAGCGAGTGAGCGACGATTCATAAAAAAACAGCGGTAGCTCAATGATCCGCTGGGTGAATCATAAATTATTGCAAAAGAGTCGACTCTTTTTAGTGAGCTCTTTAAGGGATCTGAGGTGAATGGTTCCGCTCAGCAAAGTGAGCTGACTCTTCTGAATAATTCACGGTTCACCATTGTTAGCGGCCTTTTTTTTTTTCGATGAGCAAATAAAAAAAAATTAAAAGGTCACTAATAATTTCCAACTTTGCAGAAATTCATTTTTAACAAACGACTCAAAATGGTGAACCATGAATTATTGAAAAGAGTCACCTTACTTTGCTGAGCGGAACTGCTTAGCTCAGATCTCTTAAGTGATTCATTTTGCCCATCCCTAGTTCTTAGAGCTTCCTACAAGACACGTCTCCATCCTATACTGCCTCTGGCCACCACCCCCTAGTCTTGCTTAATCACTGGGTTAACAATGATCAATAGTGGAGGGATATATAGATTTAGAGCAGTGATTCCCAAAGTGGTCTATATAGACCCCCAGGGGTCTACGACAACTTGCAAGGGGTCTATGACAATTGTAAAAAAAATCGGGGGTCCATGAGATGTAAACGGGGGTCCACGAGATGGTTCAACTAAATTAAGGCTGAATATTGAAACGCAAAACGAATATCGAAATCGTTGGCGACCTTTTTTTTATCTCATTTGGGGAAATCGCACATTCGATTATACGATGAGCTAAAAATAAAATAAAAAAAGGCCGCCAAACGTTTTGACTGGCAAATTTTCCCCGATGAGCTAAAAAAAAGGTCGACCACGAATTCTGGCATTTTTGTTTCGGTTTGTTTTGGCCTGAAAAAAAAACAATTTTAGGAAAGCAGGGGGTCTACACAAAATATTATTAATCGGCAAAGGGTCTACGGGACCAAAAAGTTTAGGAACCTCTGGTTTAGAGCGTCATTTTTTTTTTTTGCCCATCTCCGGAGAAAAGGCGTGAAGGCTCTTAGTTTTGAATGTTAAATATATATGTATTTTTTGCATTTAAAAAAAAAAAATATTTATGAATGTTATTCCAGGATAAGGAGGAGCGGAGAAGACGTGTGTATCGCTCACGTTCCCGCTCCTGGGAGCGGTCACGTCGCATGGCCCCCGCTGCCGTGGGGGGCCGCTGGAGGAACCGCTCCCCGCCCCCCCAGACCAGATACAGGTGAGATCCCAATCTATTAGAAATCATATAATGCAAGTTTACAAGTAAAAAATGACACTTTCCATTGTTTCATCAGTCTTAACCTCTAAAGTGCGGCTGGCTACATTAGCAGTGCAAAAATTATTCCAACTACAGCATACTACATATTTGAATCCATCTTATAAACCATTTTGTATGTAATATTATGAACTAGTACTAATCTGCCTGAACTGCAAAAAAAGCATGGCATGATTAATCAAACACGGCCGCATTCGAAGTCTTAGATGGTTTGGACATATGGAACAAATAGACCAGAGAAGAATGGTTAAGATGTTGTACACAAGCAGTGTGAGTGGAAATATGAAGTGGAAGACCAAGGAAGGCATGGCATGACCGAATTAATCGAATACTAAAAGGCAGCCACATTCGAAGTCGGAAAAATCAACGAGGTTGCATGTACGTTGTATGAATGTAGAGGAACCTAGAGAAGTATGCCAGTCCATTTTCCCTGCCTACACCTCTGGAAACAGCGTGGTGGTTAGTTAGTTAGTTAATATCTTTCCTTTTTCCAGACGCTCGAGGTCAGGATCACCGCCACCTCCCCGCGGACCTCGTTACAGGAACATCAGCCCGCCTCCCGGAGTCCAGGATTTGGAAATGCAGAAGAGGAGTCGCTCTAGGTAAACGCTTTGGCTATTTTCAATTCTACCCATTTCCAGTGGTTCTGACTTGGTGGAACAGTGGGAACAGCGACTGCCTAATCGAAGGTCCCGGGTTTGATTCCCGGCAATGACTAACTAAAACTAACTAACTAACCATCACGCCATTTCCCCGGAGGGGTAGGCAGAGAGGATGGATCGCCACACTGGCCTGTCCTGGCACACCTCTCGGGCTTCCTCCACATTCATACATCGCACCATGCACGCACGTCGATTATTCCGACTTCGAATTTGGCCGCCTTTTAGTAATTGGTTAATTTGGTTATGCCATGTTTTCCTCGGTCGTCCTCGGCTTCTTTTCCCACTCACACTGCTTGTGTACAACTTTTTAACCATTCTACTCTCATCCATTCGTTCCATATGTCCGAACCATCTCAGGGATCCTTTTTTAATTTTATTCATGATGCAGTCATCTGTCTTACATTTCTTTCTTATTTCATCGTTCGGTATTCTATCATAGTCTTACATTTCTTTCTTATTTCATCGTTCGGTATTCTATCATACAGCGTTTTCCCGCACATTCTTGCCACACTGTCTCTGGTCTGATAGAATTTACGTAACAATAAAATGGCGATAGACCTATCACATGTCATGAGTGCCAATAGCTAAAAAATTGTATGCAGCTGTTGGGTTCAAATGACCCCTCGGATTAAAAAATGTGGAAACCAATATTAAAAGTCCAAGTGGCATCCCAAGAACCAGTTTGCTGGAGGATGTTGGTCTTTTTGTCCCTGATAGATATCTCTGACAGTAACGGCACATATTGTTTTACCCACCGGATGCCAGGCTGCCTCTGGTGACACCGATGGGAAAAGCAATTAGTCTGCGTGGTCTCCTTGGAGATCGACGTCTTTCATATTACTAAAAGTACGTTCAGAAGACAAATTAGAGAGACTTTAGAGAGTTTTTCCTAATGTCGAACCATCTCTCATGCGTTCCTGGTTTTATATTGTATATATGTAATATGTTACCTGTTCTCAATAGATTCCTTAAACATTTATGTTGTTTGTAATGTCTGTTGATTTAATAAACTTCTTCTCTTCTTCCCTTTTGGTAGACTCAGGAGTCTGTTATTTCAGGCGGGTCCTCTTGAGATGCTGAACTCCAGCTTTCTCTCCACCGTTTCGGGGGTCTTCCTGGTCGGCGTTGTCCGTTTGGCGTTCCATGGAGAGCTATGTGTGGTATTCTATTTGAGCTCATCCTTTCTACGTGTTCATGCCAGTATCGCCGTCTTTGACGTCCCCATCTGACCACATCTTCGACCTCGCAGATTTCTCGGATTGCTGTATTCCTAACTCGATCATGTAGGGTCTTGCCAGCTATAGCGCGGAGCGTTTTCATCTCGGTTGTCCTGAGCATGCTCTTTGTCTTGACAGTGTCTGCCCTCGATTCAATGCCATATGTGAGGATTGGTCGCACACAGGTCTTGTAGATGCGTACCTTGCTGTCAGTCCTCATGTCCCTGTTTCTCCATATGACATCTTTCAGGCAGCCTGCAACCGCTGCAGCCCTATCCACCTGTGACCTTACTTCTCTGGGGAGGTCATTAGAGCTGGTTACTTCGCTTCCGAGATATCTGAATAGGTCCACCTGTTCAATTTCCTCCTGGCGTACGGAGACTAATAAACTTAATAAACTTGATTTGAAATAATAATAAGTAAATGCGGTGTGAATCCCTTGGATTAAAACTAGCGAAATGAATGGCTGATGATAGTTTTAGAATTGAATACTTGATCATCTTCGCATCCGTTGTGCAGATCCCGGGAGCGAATGCTCTCGCCCATGCCTGCGACGGCCCTGCGCGACCGGCTGGACCGCGTGTCCCGAGAGCGCGACCGCGAACGTCAGTCCCGCAACGAGCGTCCGCTGAGAGACCGCGCCGACCGGCCCGAGCGCATGCCGGAGCGGCCTGAGAGACGGTCCGGGGGCGCCGACACCCCCACGCAGGACTCCAACCCCGGGGACTGCGGCGGCCAGAGCAGGGGGGCCACCACCACGCTGGCCGGGATCTTCGGGCCCGTCGCCAAGAAGAGATGCAGGGATTTCGACGGTGAGTCATTTTTTTAAATTTAGGCTAACACAAGAATTCTATAATGACGCATTTTTTTATAAATAATACTGTTAGATTTTATACCTACATCGAAGAAACAAAGTCTATGAACGAAGTTTGTATCGTTCTTAAATGGCCTTAATTAAACCTTAGAAATGGCCACATAGGCCTTTCCTGACGCACATCTCTCGCTTCCTCAATATACATACAGGGTTTCATGCACACACATTAATTTCTCAGACGCCTCGCATAGAAAAATATCTGTTTATATAGCGTGTTTTTTTTTAGAGGTTTGGTTTTTAAACTGGCAACATTGTTTCTACAGACTGTCAATTTGACAGTTCACAGTTGATTTGTAGTCAGTATGTTTTGCCATTTCACCCAGTTGCTCGATAAAGTTGTGGAAAATTGGACTTCACGATTGCACTTCATTCGAGCTAGCTGTAGCGCTCATATGCCCGAAATCATATTTAAACAATAATGGCATACAATTATCTATTAAATAAAACGAATATCATAGACATTAACATTATTTTATCATAAGTCCTGTAAACACCTCGATCAACCATATTCTGTTTCCAATTCGCATCTTCGTCTCTATTGAGATATAATTCATTCTTATTTTAATGTGTTTTTTTTTTCATTTTGAATGTGTATACCTCTAAAAAAAAACACCCTTTATATGACAATGTGTATATTTTCACGTTGGGAATATCTAGTAATTTTCTAATGCTTTTCGTTGAAACTAATACAATGTTTTCAAATGAAACAAGTATTCTTTAAATTAAATTATTTTTAAAAGTTGGCCAAACCTTCCACCACAACAGCAAGAGAAATGGTGCTCTATAAAACTTGTCATTGTCGCTAAGATTTAATTTTTTTCTTGCTTTTTGTAGCTGTACACCAAACTGATTATTAATTTAATTTTTCAATTATTTTTTTCTCAGAGAAAGGATACTGCATGCGAGGAGACCTTTGCCAGTTTGACCACGGATTGGATCCCGTTGTTCTGGAGGACGCCGCCCTCTCCAGGGTCCTCGCTCTCCCCATCACAGGAATTCCCCCGCCTAGACCCATCCCCGGTGAGTTTATCCGGCACAACATTCTCCGGTCATTGCGGGAAGTGTTTCAAATTTAAACCCCGTCATGCTGACTCGCTTCTTTTGCATTTAAAAAATTGGTCTCGAACTGTGGTTGGCTACATTTCTAGTCCCAATTCATGATTATATTACATACAATTAAGAATTTACATGGTGTTCTCTCGAGCTCAGGTGGGATGTAGCCAGTGGCGGTACGTCCATATAAGCCGAGAAGCCGGGCTTGCTTTAAAAAATCTATAATTAAACAATATTTTTACGCGTTTGGCCCGTCTACGAATAAAACAATATTTTGAATTTCGAGTTAAAAAGATTTCATTGTTGCAAATCAAGAGTTGCGTTCGTCTCATCATGACGTATGGAATAGAGGTCAGAGCCGATACCAATAGAACTAAGAACTTTCTTAGAGTAGCAGGAATGCGAACCCTACGCTCCATCGCAGGCAAAATCCTCAGATATCGGATCAGAAATGAAATGATAAGGTCTGTCTGTGGTGTTGAGGTCATAGTAAGATGGGGAAGAAGCAGAAGGCGCTAGAAGACCACGTGGATCGCATGGAGAATACAAGAATTGCAAATATTGTTAAAGATGAATATGAGTTTGGTAACGCAGAAAACAATTTTAAGCATCGCTTTTGTGATGTAATCACTCAGGATATCCTGTGGATATTCCACCTTCTCCAACGATTGGTAGCTTAGCATGCCTAGCAAGAGGTCAGTTGGATAGAGGCGCACGTAAAAACCATTTGTATTAATTTGTATGTCGTCGTTCCAGGCTGCCTGACGGAATACAACCCCCTGGCGCCGGACATCTGGTCTCGCGGGGGCAGATTCAGCGCTCCGCCACCACCGCCACCTCCGTTGCCCCCGCCTCCCGCCCACCATCTGCAGAGGGCGCTCATCCCCATACCCACCGCCAGGTCAATACGCATTCTCCCAACCCATTGATAAAAAAAATAGAATTATAAAAAATATCTTTTTAAAATGTATATTTAGTTTAAATCCACTGATGTTTGTGTCTTCGACCAGTTACAGGAGCTTGCTGCCATCTTCTAGTGTCATTATCTTGACTTCTATATACAGTGACACCCCTATTTTACAAGACTGACTCATTTAAAGGACTAAGAAAAATAAAAGTAGGGGGGTATTGAAAATAATAATATACTTAATTATTTAAATCACGTTCATTGGTTCGCAAAATGCATTAACCAAAATGAAACTGATGTAAAAAGAAATGAAATATTGTAATTAACTTAACAAAAAAAACAAAACAAAAAACTGTTTGTAAATGACAATTGCGATTAATGTCAAAAAGAACGAAGCGTTACAAATCGAATCGAAAACCAAATGACAGAAGGACTGATGAAAATTGAAAAATGTCGGCCAATCACCACACTTTGCGTCGACCAATCACGGCCGAAACAATGCGCCGACACATTGTCAAGCGCACTCAACTCGCATATTTTGAATATAAATATATCGGGACTGAAATAATTAAACGCAATTGGCGGGAAAGCGTTAAATACGGGGACGTAAAATCCGGGTTTCACTGTATTTAAAAAAAACTTAAATTCATTGATCTCAAAAATGGTTGACTTTTGCATAATATCTTACATGACATAATTCGTCGGTAATAACCTCCCCTACAACCTCCCGGAAGGAATAGGTTCAATAACCCTGTATACATGTAATATTTCTATTTTCAGGGTAGAGGAACTGAGGCCAACGCCAATGCCTCCCGCAAAAAATCCCATGTTCGTAAGACCTCCCATCATGCCCCACAACGCACAGTTCCCTCCGACTACTCCGCACGATGGACAGCCGCATGTCAACAACTACCCGAGACGAGGTAACAATCATTACGTTATTCTTCACTGCACATTTTTTTATTAATGGAGTATTCTTTCTTTATAATGATATCCAAGATACAGATTGTTATATATAGAGAACAATTTTCGATGAAATGACATTAAAAAATAAAGTATACAATACAGTAAATTCATAAAACAAATATTATGCACATTGCAGTATGTGCACTCCTACTTGCAGGTAATGAGCATGAGTCCTGGTGAATAGTATGTATGAGGTATGCATGCGAAATGATCTGATGATGAATGTTAATGCAAAATAATCAAAGGATCATTAAGATGGTTTGGACACATGGAATAAAAGAATGGTAAAATTTTATATACAGTAAAAGTCCGTTAATTCGAACAACGATATTTCGTAATTCGAAATTTTCATAATTTGCTCGGTCCGAAAATTGACTTTTCATAGTAAATTCTACCGTTAATTCGAAATATCGCGTATTTCGTAATTCGTAAAGTTTTTGTTCCAAATGTATCTACAATTCGAATAATTCAAATGAGACATCACGTGAGAAAGAATCCGTTTTGAGCGCTTAATACATTAGTGCAAGCGAGATATCTATATATTACGTATTTCTCTTGAAAATATCACGCGGTAAAAAAGTGCAAAGCGATAAAATGAGAACACTATGTAAAAAGGATATCTTCATTACATATATATTACTCAGCATCTTTCGTGTATCCGTCATTTCCTTTCTATAAATTAGCAATATTTATTTTACAAAGTTTTCGGAGAAATTCAAAAGCTAGACAAAGATTATTTTGTTGAGACATTACTTCAGGTATATAAAAAGGAAAAAAATTAATGAACTTAAAGAGTAAAACTAAAAAAAAACCGTAAAAACTAGGATCGCGATTGTCAAAAAATCGAGTCGAAAACCGAAAGATAATGATAGGACAAAAACGGCTAAAATTGAAAAATGTCGGCCAATCACCACGCTGGACGTTGTAGGCGGACCAATCACGACCGAAATAATGTGTCAAGCGCATGTAACTCGCGTATTTTGAATATTTTCGACGTACATTGCGCGAAAAAAATGTACCTACTAAAATATATCGGGACTGAAATAATTACACGCAAATGGCGGGAAAACGTAAAATCCGGGTTTCACTGTATTAATTATTGTATAGGTTTTTTTATTCGTATGAGATGCCTGTCTTAATAGGATTCTTTTAACCAATAAAAAAATTGATTTTAATTTCAAACCGCCATTTGACCCACAAAAACGTCGTTATGCTATCCAAACACTTTTGTTATTATTATTATTATGAACACTTGACGTTATAATTATTATTTTGACAGAACGAAAAAATGGCCGCGATGTTCCAAGCCGCAGCAGTTAAAAAAATTTTTTTTAGAGATCGCGTAATTCGAATTTTTTTTGGAAATCCGGTCCCTTGAATTTCGAATTATCGGACTTTTACTGTATTAACAATGTAAATGGAACTAGAAATAGAGGAAGACTGAGGAAAACGTGGCACGATCAAATAAATCAAATATTGAATGTCGGCCACGTGAGGAGTCAGAGAAATCGACGCGCGTGCATGACACGATGTATGAATGTTGGGGATGTGAGAGAAATATGTCAGGTAAGAAAAGTGTGGCAGTCCATTCTTTCTGCCTACCCCTTCGGAGAGACGGCGTGATGGTTAGTTAGTTAGTTTTTACCTAAAATATTGTTACTGTAATTATTATCTTAATTACACATACAATCCAGAGAAGTGTGTCAGGAAAGAACAGTGGGTCCATTCTCTCTGTCTACCCCTTCGGAAGCAGCATGATTACTTTTTTTCATTCCATCTTGCAGGTGTGAACAGTAACCCCCGACACACTGCGCCCAAGGGCATAGCCGGGGGAAATTGTTCCCTGGAGCTGAAGAAAGTCCCTCGGGGGCTCAACGACATCCTCCACCTCAACAACCACTTCAGCAAGTTCGGGAAGATTGTCAACATTCAGGTAAAAAAAAATTACATCTCAATTTTTTTTACATTTACAACCGTTTAAATTAAAAACTTTCGTATGAAGCACTTAATTTGTGGTGTGACATTATTAAATAAAATAATTTTCTATACATTCAAAATGTTGTAAAAACAAAAAAACTGGTCAAAATTAAAGCATATAGATTGGAGTGACATCTCAAGGCGGTTTCTAGCAATGCGCTAAATGGCGGTAGCCTTTCACATTGCGTTAAAAAGATCTTCTGCTTAATGCTTAAAAATACAATCTTCATAGATTGAAAAAACTACCATGTAAATGGTGGTCTTACAGATTAACATATATACAACTTTCAAAAATTAGTCAGACATGGTGGTCATAAGAAAAAAGGTGGAATGGGGAATGTTGTATTACATAAAGTGTGCGCTTAACCCAACCAATGTCAGGTCATAAGTCCTGTAAACACCTCGATCAACCATATTCTGTTTCCAATTTGCATCTTCGTCTATTGAGATGCAATGAATTCTTGAAAATTTTTTTTTTTTAAATTAAGTAATTTGTATAAACACCACTTTATTTGGTAACACTAACCGGTTTTGCTCCCACCGGAGCTTCGTCAGGGTGATAGAGTAAACTGAACAGGCTTTTTATCTTAACCTTTCCCACTCCAATGTGGATTATGGCAATTATGTATTTATTATGATATATATTAAAATTAAAACATGTTTTATTTCAATCACTTTCATACATATAAGATATTAGAATCATTTAATAAAGTGCATTGTATTCTGCAGGTGAGCTACGAAGGGGACCCAGAAGCCGCCATCATCACGTTCTCCAGTCACACGGAGGCCAATGTAGCCTACAAGAGCACAGAAGCGGTACTCAACAACCGCTTCATCAAGGTCTTCTGGCATAACACGGAGGTAAGCACTCTCATCTTATGCTATCTCTTACTAGAGCATTGAGAACTGTGCATCATAGATACGCGATGAACAGCCAGCAACTAGCATATGTATCTAACGATGAGAGATCTGGGGATCATCTATGAGAGGATCTGTGACATTGCACTGAGGATGTTGGGCTTCATTGTCCGGACCGGAAGAGTTTTCAGAGATCCCAATGTGCTCAGAGTCCTATACAACGCGCTGGTTCAGAGCAGACTCGAAAGTGGTTCTGTGATAAGGAGTCCTCACGAGGCGAGATATTCCGTTATGCTGGAGAGGGTTCAGAAAAAATTTGCTGAGGTATCTCTACATGAGTATGGTAGTTATCCATGGCTCTATCCCACGGCGTTTCTTTTGGGAATGTTCTGAACCAATTATCTACAGTTTCGAAGAGGTAGGCATCTAATAACCCATTTCTTTAGATTAATCACGGGATATTTTGAGAACTCGGCCGTGCTGGAGGATGTTGGTCTTTTTGTCCCCGATAGATATCTCCGACAGCGACAGCATAAATTGTTTTACCTACCGGCCACCAGAACTAATATGCCTCTGGTGACACCCGTGGGAAGAGCAATTAGTCTGTTGAACGCGGTCTCATTGAAGATCGACGTCTTTCATATTAGTGAAAGTACATTGTCAAGCATCTTGTCTTTCTAATGTCTTTTCAGTAAATATTCTGATTTGATTTAATCTTACTTCTTGTTCTCTGGTATCAAATATGAAATATAACCATTAAAATATTTATAATTCTAAATTAACAGTTGAAAAATCATGGCATCTCCAGGCGAAATCTAGTACTGTATGATTTGCATAGACTTTCACAGTACATTAATAAAGGTTTTCTGCTTAATGCTTTCTATCTTAATAGATGACGCTAGTGTAGAGTGAACATAAAAATGTAAAAATAGGTGTAGAAACCTACCATATATACAAGTTCCAAAAAAGTTTGTCAGACGTGGTGGTCATAACGGCGGAATGGGGAATGTTGTTAAACGTGAAGCGATCGCTCAACCCAACCAATGACAGGTCATAAGTCCTGTAAGCGCCTCGGCCACCACCTTCTGTTCCCAGAAAATAATTTGCATCTTCGTCTCTATTGAGATACAATTAATCCTTCTAAAAGAAAAATCATGGGTTTTGCAGTACATCTTTGAATGTGTTATTAATTTAATGTATTTGTTCTTGTCCCCAGAGCAAACAGGAGAACGTGCCCCCCGGACAGAGGGCCCCGGCCAAAGAGAAGCCCGTCGCCCCCGTGCAGCACCACAACAACAATAACACCCACGGATCCCATAATAAGGTGACTTCTTCCTTTAATACTGTGTCTTCCCTATTGAATTTACATCTAACAACAGATTTGTCATATTGTTTGCTTTCTAGAAGTTTTATTATAATTTAGTTTATTATTATTGTAATTTTAACGATTTGATGATGATGAATGTGAATAAGTCCAAGGTAATGATTTTTGAAAAAGAAGGAAGCATGACAGTCTGCAACATTAGTGTAAACGGTGAAAATCTGGAACAAGTGGATGAATTTGTTTGTTTTCGGAAGTATGTTTACAAAGGGTGGGAGGGTGGAGAAGGATATTGAAAGAAGGGTTGGGGCAGGCAACAGAGTAAATGGTGCACTTAAAGTTGTCATCGCAAACCTATCCAAAAAAGCTAAGATGGCAGTGCATAATGGTATTCTTGTGCCGACCCTTACGTATGGAAGTGAAGCATGGATCTGGCAAAAGAAGGATAAAAGTAGAATAAATGCAGTAAAAATAAGATCCTTAAGACGAATGTGTGGCAAATCTGTATATGATAGAGTGACAAATGCAAGTATAAGAAGTGATGTGGTGCGAATGAAAGTGTGATGAACAAAATACGGAAAGGGTCATTAAGATGGTTTGGACACATGGAAAGAATGAGTGTAGACAGAATAGTAAAGAAGGTATATGTAAACGGCATGAACGGAGCTAGAAATAGAGGAAGGCCCAGGAAAACGTGGCACGATCAAATCAATCAAATATTGAGGTCACGTGAGGAGTCGGAGAAATCGACACGCGTGCATGACAAAATGTATGAATGAAGAGGAAGCGAGAGAAGTACGTCAGGACAGAACAGTGTGGCGTTCCATTCTTTCTGCCTACCCCTCTGGAGAGACGGCGTGATGGTTAGTGAGTTAGTTATTATAATTTATTTAATTTGCGAGGAGAATGGATACATCCAGACTCCCCCTCATGGCAGACTTTTGATTCTAAACTTTATTCTTATGGACTGTTTGTCTCCGCAGGTTCTCATCAACAAAGAGAATTTGAAGATAACCAACACGGCCCTCGCGGAAGCCAAGCAGCTGGCCAATCAGCAGCGGCTGCAGAAGCAGCAGGAGGAGGCGGCCGCAGCAGCCGCCACGGCCGCGGCCAATGGGGAGGCATCCACGGCGGAGAAGGCCCCCCCCACAAACGGGGAGGCCAATCCGAAGCCAGGGAACAACGGAGCAACTCCCATTGTGCCCAAACCGGAGCTGGGCATCACAGCTGTAAGAAGAATTTCTTTATTTTAAAAAATACACATAATTTTTTGATGTTTGGTGATACATTTACGTATCACTTATTTTTTATATCTTGCATATTTCCCATGCTACGAACACATTTCCTGTGTCCATACAAATATTATAGCCACGCGAGAGCCGTTCATGTAATTTTTATCATCTTAAAGACTGGCATCTTTCATATAAGTGAAAGTATGTTTGAAACATGATCAAAATCTGATTATTATTAAATAATGTGATAGGCTTTAAAAACAAGTGATTTTCCAGGCACTCTATATGAATTAGATATCATATGTAGTTCTAATGGAGTTCTAGTGCCAACCCTTCTGTATGGAAGTGAAGCTTGAAGCTGGCAAAAGAAGGATGAAAATAAGATAAATGTCGTAGAAATGAGATCTATTTGAAGAATGTGCAGGAAAAAAGATTTATGGTAGAATAATAAATGACAAAATGTAGGGCATCAAAAGTTTGATAAAAAAAAGGATCCCTGAGATGGCTTAGACAAATGAAACGAATGAACAAGAGAAGAATAGTTAAAATGTTGTATACAAGCAGTGTGAGTGGAAAATTAGCCATAGAAGACCAAGGTAAGCATGGCATGACCAAATTAATCAAATACTAAAAGGTCACTACATTCAAAGTCGGAAAAATCTACGAACGTGCATGTTACGATGTATGAATGTGGAGGAGGCTTGATAGGTATCAGGACAGAACGGTGTAGCAGTCCATCCTCTCAGAATTCCACTCAGGAGGGACTGCGTAATAAAACTAACTAACTAACTAACCATCACGCCATTTCCCCGGAGGGGTAGGCAGAGAGGATGGATCGCCACACTGGCCTGTCCTGGCACACCTCTCGGGCTTCCTCCACATTCATACATCGCACCATGCACGCACGTCTATTATTCCGACTTTGAATGCGATTATTCCGACTTCGACTGCGTAATAGTTAGTTAGTTATCATTCTTCTTCTTTCGGTGCCGTGTCAGGTCCCCCCCAACGTTGGGGATCACTGCAGCAAAGACATCTCTGTCCTGCGCCACTTGGAACAAGTTCTGAACTCTTGTTATTCTTGTCCACTCTTCCCTCCTGTCCCGTTCCCTCGATGTCCCACCACTTAACCCATTAAAATCAAATTTAGATAAACTTAAGGCGTTAACACTGTGGAATTCCATAATGATGAATTTTTTATGAATTAAAACACTCGATGACGTCTGCATCATTAGTTAGTTATCAATATGACAATTTTATGCATAGCGAAGGTGTTAACACCTACACGCGTTGGCACCAGTGTTTGCTGCTTTTTATATTTTATGATCTCATATCGACATCTATAGCAAAAGGTTATCATTGCAAATAAGGCATTCTAACTACAATGCCAATAATACGAACAACAACAAATAATAATGCCGTTTTACCAAAAGGGTAGGCAGAGAGAATGGACTGCCACACTACTCTATCCTGACACCTCTCTAGCAGTGGCGTGCCTAGGGTCAACCAGTCAAGCAAGCCCGTTCGACTTTTTTGTGTTATAATAACATAAGTTTTTTCGTTTATAAAAAGAATTTTGACAGGTGTAAAAATAATTTTTTCATTTGTTCCAATGACAATTTGAATAAATTCTTCAATGATATTTTTAAGTTCTTGCTGGTGTTGGATTGATTTAAGTGCCTAATTACAGTAAATTAAAAAAAACAGTGGATAACGTGGAATAAAAATTAAATAAACACAAATGTCCGGATCGTCCAGCTGACGACAAGTGCACCATCTAAAAGAACATTATGTTTCTTTGTTATTTCATATCATTGTATTTCAGATAATTTGTTTTAGATTTATTATGTAGACGTTGAACGATCGAAGCGTGCGCGGGAGATGCCTGTTGGTGGCGATGAGGTTCGCAACCCATCACACCGCGTCTCTCGCGATGGCGAAAAGAGAAGGATGGAGTGCCGTATCGATTAAAGTGTGGCAATCCATTCTTTCTGCCTACCCTTTCGGGGAGACGGCGTGATGGTTAGTTAGTTAGTTAGTTAGTTAGTAATATTAGAAGAGGGTTACGATAATGTATTTCCCGGATTAAAACATTTTTACCTTTCTAAATTAATTTCGTGAATTAATTTATTTTAAATCCCATTTTAGGCGCATTTTAAATCTATACATAATTAATAATATAATAATAATGTATTTACAAATACAAAATGCAGTAGAAATGAGATCTCTAAGACGAATGTGTGGCAAATCTGTTTATGATAGAGTGACAAATGCAAGTATAAGAAGTGAATGTGTTGCGAATGAAAGTGTTATGAACAAAATAAGGAAAGGGTCATTAAGATGGTTTGGACACATGGAAAGAATGAGTGAAGACAGAATGGTAAAGAAGGTATATGTAAACGCCGTGAACGGAGCTAGAAATAGAGGAAGGCCGAGGAAAACGTGGCACGATCAAATCAATCAAATATTGAATGTCGGTCACGTGAGGAGTCGGAAAAATCGACGTGCGTGCATGACAAGATGTATGAATGTAGAGGAAGCGAGAGACGTATGTCAGGACAGAACAGTGTGGCGTTCCATTCTTTCTGCCTACCCCTCCGGGGAGACGGCGTGATGGTAAGTTAGTTAGTTACAAATACAAGAAGAAATATAAGTAATAAGAAATAAGCTGTAAATAGACAATAATAATAAATTGTTAACACCGAAACACGAATTATAAATAAATGTTCGTAAAGAAATGACATAATCTTTCTTTTCATAACATAAATGACAGATAACATTCTGACAATAGAAATGATGTTCGTGACACATCGAATAGTAACATACTTCAGAGTGATAAAGCCCGGCTTCAAATCCATACAAAAAATTGTAGGTATCTTTTGGTATATATACACCTAGCCATTTGATAACAAGCCAAAAATACATAAGTGCGACAAACGCCCGAATGTCAGTTGAAACATTTGCAACACAACGAATTAAATCGCTTCAACTCGCGCGAAAATTCAAAATATTATTTTATTTATAGACGGCTCAAACTCGCAAAAAACATTGTTTTATTATAGAATTTTTAAGGCAAGCCCGGCTTTTCGGCTTGTATGGAAGTACCGTCACTGCTCTCTAGCTTTCTCCACATTCATATGGAGAGTCATTCACGCATGTTGTATCTTCTGACTAACATGGCGACCTATAAAATTTTATTAATTTGATCATGGTCGTGTTTTCCTCGACTCCATACTCCATTCGCATCATTAACTTATACTAACTTAACCAGTCTTTCTTCATCAATACATTCCATACGTCCAAACAATCGCAGTAATCCTTTCATAATGACCTTCATAGACAAGTGGTAAGTGCTGTGAGTGTCACACCGATGGTCCCGGGTTCGATTCCCAGTGATGGCAGTATGATTGTCACACTGTCTTTGGTCTGGTGTAGAATTCATGTGATAATAAAATGGCGATAGATTAGCTACCTATCACTTGTCACAAGAATCAATATGATAGCTATACCCTTTACATGGATTTGCAGCATTTGAAATTCTGTCATGCCTCATATTACTACTAATACTAAAGGATTTCATCTCTACCGCATTTATTCTGCTCTCATCCTTCTTCCGCCAGTTCCATGCTTCGCTTCATCAGAACATCACTGTGGATGACAATATTTTTTTTCCTTGGATAAAATGTGATATTTAATAAAATTAATTAACTGGTTTAAAATTTCACAACTTATTCTGGTTTTATTATTTTACTGTTAGATAGTGCCTAGTTTATTTAACCTTCAACCAGTAAAATTTGTATATTTTTTAATTATATATAGTTTGGTAAAAACTTGTTATGAAATCAAAACATGTTTTTGCAGAGGTGGGCAACATTTTCTAAAATATAATTTATTTCAATTTGAAATCGTAATGATTAATTGTTGAAGAATAAATGTGTATTAAAAGTTTCTTTATTGGAACTGGCAAAAGAAGGATGAAAGTAAAATAAATGCAGTAGAAATGAGATCTCTTAGACGAATGTGTAGATACTCTGTGTATGATAGTGTCAAATGAAAATATAAGAATTGAATGCGGTGCGAATGATGGTGTTATGAACAAAATAATGAAAGGATCATTAAGATGGTTTGGACACATGGAATGAATGAATGAAGAAAGAACGGTAAAAAAAAGTATATGTTAATAATGTACATGGAACTAGAAATAGAGGAAGTCTGAGGGAAACGTGGCACGATCAAATAAATCAATTGAATGTCAACCACGTGAGGAGTCAGAGAAATCGACGTGCGTGCATGACACAATGTATAAATGTTAAGAAGCAAGAGAAATATGTCAGGAAAGAAAACTGTGGCAGTCCATTCTTTCTGTCTACCTCTTCGGGGAGACAGCGTGATGGTTAGTTAGTTTTTAAGAAAGAAATTCATCTCATTAGTATTCCTTTCTTAGTGTGAATATAAAATATGTTGATTTTAAAAAGTTTTTTCAAATATTAAATACTCAAAATGCTTCAATATATGTAAAATATATATATATATATATACAAAATTCATTAAAAAAGCGTCTAAGGAAATCGTTTTCCCTTCATTATTTATTTTTAACTGTATATTTTAACATTTAAATGTGTAATATGAACAAGTAAAATTTGTCTTGTGTTATTTCACGTACCAATGTTTGCCTGCCCCTGCTATGACGTACTGCTGACTCACAACTGCAAGAAGAGACAAGTATTGAAGGTGACTGACTCTCCTCTAGTCGTGTCCACAGATTCTCAAACTTTTTGCAGAAAATTTCATTCTAACTAACTAACTTACCATCACGCTGTTTCTCTGGAGGGATAGGCAGAGAGGATGGACCGCCACACCGTTCCGTCCTGACATACCTCTCTAGCTTCCTGCACATTCATACATCGTAACATGCACGCTCGTCGATTCTTCCGACTTCGAATGTGGCAACCTTTCAGTATTTGATTAATTTGGTCATGCCATGCTTTCCTCGGTCTTCCATGACTTCTCTTCCCACTCACACTGCTTGTATGCAACATTTTAACCATTCTTCTCTCGTCCATTCGTTCCATATGTCCAAACCATCTCAGGGATCATTTTTTAATTTGACTTATAATTACTTACATTTCTTCCTTATTTCGTCGTTCGGTTCTACTTTTTCTATACCTGTTGAATGTTCTAAAGAAAGATGAAGAAAGAAGAAAGAATGTTCTAAAGACTTTTATTTTTTGTGACAAATATATTTTATTTATTTATATACTTAAGTAGTTTAATATTGTGAAATGCCATTATATTAATTTTTATAAGTATTTTTTTTAACTTCATCATCGGGAGATTGTTTCTAAATCTTCGAGTCATGGCAAAAATAAAAACCTTAATATGGAAAAACTATTTTAATTTATATAAACTAACTAACTAGCTACCACAATGTCTCTCGGAGGTGTAGGCAGAAAGAATGGACTGTCACACTTTTCTTTCCTGACATACTTGCTTCTTTCATTTCCTTACACATGGAAAGAATTAATGATTAAAGAATGGTAAAAAAGCTAAAATGGCAGTGCACAATGGTGTTCTTGTACCGACCCTTACGTATGGAAGCGAAGCATGGAACTGGCAAAAGAAGCATGAAAATATAATAAATGCAGTAGAAATTAAATCTCTTAGATGAATGTGTAGATACTCTGTGTATGATAGAGTGTCAAATGAAAATATAAGAAGTGAATGCGGTGCGAATGGTGGTGTTATGAACAAAATAATGAAAGGATCATTAAGATGGAATGAAGAAAGAATGGTAAAAAAAATTATATGTTAACGATGTAAATGGAACTAGAAATAGAGGAAGACCGAGGAAAACGTGGCACGATCAAATATTGAATGTCAACCACGCGAGGAGTCAGAGAAATCGACGTGCGTGCATGACACAATGTATGAATGTTGAGGAAACAAGAGAAATATGTCAGGAAAGAGAAGTGTGGCAGTCCATTTTTTCTGCCTACCCCTTTGGAGAGACGGCGTGATTTTTAAGTTAGTTAGTTTAAAAAGTATAGATGTAAATGGAACTAGAACTTGAGGTAGACCTAAGAAAATGTGACACAATCAAATATTGAATATCGACCACGACAAGTAGAAAACAACTCTAGTTCTCTCGTGGTAACGGTATTGTATTGATTTGACTTTCGAAAACTATGTATGTAATTTCATTTGTGAAAGATTGACAGTCAGAAAAGAACATTCTGTCTGCTTACTGTCTGAGAGATGTCGTGATGGTTACTTAGTTTTGTAGAAATTTAATCTTTTTGTCTCTTTCTAAAAATATTTGACAACTGGTGTGTTCACTGATTATTCTACATAGCAATTGATTTGGTGTTTCAATTCCAAATTTCACTCCGTCGTGTTTAGACTTGCACTCCTAACTGGACTTTTGATATTTGTACAAGCTGCATCGTTTGATACGAAGATTATCTTTACTGTGTCTATTAGTTTTACTTGTGTTTCAAAGTGTATTGTGATAATTTTATCTATTGTGTAGTTGTGAAGTTATGTCTTCGGAAATGGAAGTGGACCTGAACGAAAACGAGATTTCTCCGGATGATTTCGTTTTTGAAAAGTGCATCTGTCAAACCTCGCACGAAGTAAATTTGATTTTATTTCATGTTCCAACTAACAGAATTTATAATTAATACGAATGACATGTTTCGCCTGTCTAAGGCATTATCAAACGTATTTGATAATTCCTAAGACAGGCGAAACATGTCATTCACATTAAATATGTTTTCATACTTAGGAAATTGGAAAACAATGTTTTATCCACTATTAAATAAAAAAATATTTAAAATGAGATCTCTTAGACGAATGTGTGGATATTCTGTGTATGATAAAGTGTCGAATGAAAATATAAGAAGTGAATGCGGTGCGAATGATGGTGTCATGAACAAAATAATGAAAGGATCATTAAGATGGTTTGGACATATGGAAAGAATGAATGAATGGTAAAAAAATTATATGTTAATGATGTAAATGGAACCAGAAATAGAGGAAGACCGAGGAAAACGTGGCACGATGAAATAAATCAAATATTGAATGTCGGCCATGTGAGGAGTCAGAGAAATCGACGCGCGTGCATGACACGATGTATGAATGTTGAGGAAGCGAGAGAAATATGTCAGGAAAGAAAGGTGTGGCAGTCCATTCTTTCTGCCTACCCCTTCGGGGAGACGGCGTGATGGTTAGTTAGTTAGTTAATATTAAAAAACACGACATGTTTGGGAGGATACCTCCATCTTCAGGTGTAAAAATATAATTAAAACTAAACAAAGAAAGACTAATAAAAAACGCATTTAAAATTCGATACAATAATTCAAACTTAATTAATAATTAACCTGTACTATTTGTTATAGGTAGGTTCTAACAATTATTTTTTAGTTCTTGCTGTTAAAAAATAATTGTTAGTTGTAATCAAATATTGAATGTCGTGAGGAGTCGGTGAAATCGCTGTGTGTGCATGACACGATGTATGAATGTTAAGAAAGCGAGAGAAGTGTGGTAGTCCATTCTTTCTGCTTACCCCTTTGGGAGATGGTGTGATGGTACTTAGTTTTATAGAAAATTTATCATTTTGTCTCTTTCTGATTTTTCTACGGCAATTGGTTTTGAATTTCAGTCCCTTCTTTCTGCCTTCGCCTTCGGTGAGACGGCGTGATGGTCAGTTAGTTGGTTGTTAAAAGAATTGATTTTTTATGTAACCTTTTTCGATAATTGTAATTGTAGTTTGGTGACTAACAAAAGAATTATGTTTTTCTCAGGAGATGGCCGCGTTGGTGAAGAAGAGGGGTGATGGGCAAATGATACAGAGGGACTTGCGCAGGAGGACTCAGCATTTACTGGACAGGCAGCTGGTGCAGCAGAAGCAGCTAGTTGGCCATCTAGAAGGTTCGTCTCATGACTATATCTACATATAAATAAAACTCAATCTGTGGTTTGTGTGAAGACCTTTTCCTCGATTATTCCTGAACAGATCCTCGGGAAACTTGTAGGAATGATGGTGTTATGAACAAAATAATGAAAGGATCATTAAGATGGTTTGGACGCATGGAAAGAATGGTGTAAAAAGTATATGTTAACGATGTAAATGTAACTAGAAATAGAGGAAGGCTGAAGAAAACGTGACATGATCAAATGAATAAAATATTGAATGTCGCCCATGTGAGGAGTCAGAGAAATCGACACGCACGTGCATGACACGAGGTATGAATGTTGAGGAAGCGAGAAAAATTGTCAGGAAAGAAAAGTGTGGCAGTCCATTCTTTATGCCCACCTCTTTGGGGAGACGGCGTGATGGTTAGTTAGTTAGTTATATATTTTTAAGAACTACTTCTTTCGTCTTTATTTCAACATTGACGCTGGCATTGATAGTGTCATCTGTCTGCCGATTCCAGCGACCCTGGTGAAACCGGTCACTTTCAAAATAAAAACAAAAGTGGAAGTAGTTCTTATTAGATTATTATTTAAAATCAACTTCCATCAAGAAATTTCAGTAAAATCGTTTGATTATCAAAGTATCAAACTTCGATATAAAAATGCAAAATAATTCAAAGCAATTTAACCTCTGCAATAGGTAGATTAATTGATAGATAAAAAGTGAATGCTGTGCGATTGAAAGTGTTAAGAACAAATCAATGAAAGGGTAGTTAAGATGGTTTGGACACATGGAAATAATGAGTGAAGACAGAATGGTGAAGAAGATATATATAAACGACGTGAACGGAGCTAGAAATAGAGTAAGGCCGAGGAAAATGTGGCACGATCAAATCAATCAAATGTCGGTGAAGTGAGGAGTCGCAGAAATCGACGTGCGTGCATGACAAGATGTATGAATGTAGAGGCACGAAAGAAGTATCGGCAGTCCATTCTTTTAGGCTTTGCAGAAGCTGGCCCATCAACTTGGAACAATCTTCCTGCATACCTTAGGTGCATGATCCGACTGATTTTATGTCTAAGCTCAAAACCCATCTTTCATATCGAAATTAAAGCCCTATTGGGATATTTGTTTTAAATATGATAATATTTTTTAACCAATCGCAAATATTTGATACAGCATTTATTTTAGATTTAAAACACGTCTCAGCATTGAGATGATTACATTACCTACCTCTTTCCTCAAAAGTTAACATTTTTATTATTATTTTTTTGATTAATTTTTTTTTTAATCCATACAACAGGTCGTTTGAACCCAATTACTGTATACACTTTATTTATTTTTAGCTATTATATTGATTCTCGTGACATGTGATGATAGGTAGCCAATCTATCGCCATTTTATTGTCACGTGAATTCTACACCAGACCAAAGACAGTGTGACAATCACACTGCCATTGCCGGGAATCGAACCCGGGACCTTCGGTATGGAAGTCAGAGCTCTTACCACTCTGCCACGAAGGTCGTCAATTTTATTATTGTAAGAGGCCGCCACACACCTGAAACTGTTATAGGACGCAGCGGCCCCCTTTCATCAGTTTTTTTGTTGTGGTCCATCATTATTTTTTATTTTATGTTTTAGCGCTGGAATCCAACTCTCCGCAGCGTGAGCACATCCTCGCCGCTGTCAAGAAGATGCAGGGCAACATTGACGAAACAAGAACTAAATTGGTCGCCATGTCCAAACAACCGAATCCGCCGGTGGTAAGTCATTGTTACATATATTTTCCGTTTAAAACTTATTAACTTTGATTTACACTTTAATCTTCCAATGGTTACACCCGTTAGTAGAGGTATCGCACTAGTCTGTAAAAATGCAAATAATTTTAATTGAATTATTTGTTAAAAGGAGATCTCTTAGAGTGGATGATGAAAATATAAGAAGTGAATGCGGTGCGGATGTAAGAGTTATGAACAAAATAATGAAGGGATCATTAAGATGGTTTGGACGCATGGAAAGAATGGTGTAAAAAGTATATGTTAACGATGTAAATGTAACAAGAAATAGAGGAAAGCTGAAGAAAATGTGACATGATTAAATGAAGTGTCGGTCATGTGAGGAGTCGGAGAAATTGACGCGCGTGCATGACACGGTGTATGAATGTTGAGGAAGAGAGAGAAGTATGTCAGGACAGAAAGGTGTGGCAGTCCATTCTTTCTGCCTACTCGTTCGATGAGTCGGGTGATGGTTAGTTAATTTTTTTTAAATATATATTTTTTTATTATATTTTCTCGTTTGTCTGCTGTTTGCTTTTTATTTTTTAATTTAATTTAAACTTTTTTTTATTTTTACGTGTACGACCTTTTCAGCCCGAAGAGTTGAACGTGGCGGATTCCCTGAGTCACTTGTCTCTCGGCACGAAGAGAAAATACACGGTCTGAATTCACTATAGGCTGTACAGCATCCGTTTTGTATTGTTTGTGGTTTGTCCTAATCATCTTCACGCGGCATCTCCATCTTTAACTTTTTAATATTTTCTCCTCAGCACCGCTGATGCCAAACTTGTGCTAATTCGCTCGATGCTAAATTCAACCAGCTCATGATAAAATCTTACTTTAGCTAGCATACTCTTTACTGCCTCGTAACGGTATAAGAACGCCCAGTTTTTACAGTATAACTCGCTACAGCATCTAGATCTATTAACACTTTACCAATGAATTTTAAGTTTAAGCATACGTAATTGTGAGAATTATTTTCAGTACGTAGGGTACAAAAATGAACTAATCAGTGTTTGATGGTTTGCGGTTGGCAGCGAAAAACCCACTAGTCAGCGTTTGGTAGTTAAGTTGGCAGTTAAAATCCATTTTTGACGTTTATTTCACTTGTCTTCTAGTTTTGGCAGCGTATTAGCATCTTTTTGTCTTCAATGATCCGTCGAAACCGATCAAAACTAGAAAGAAAAGTGGAACAAAGTGATATATATTTATATGTTAAAGACAAAGTGTATATTCGGATAATGTACAGATTAACTGGCCAATGTATGAATTAACAATTAAATTACAATATACACAAAAGTATTTATGAAGACTCATAACTAGTTGTTGTATGCATTTACGGTTCGGTGTCTGTAACAAACTATACACTGGAATTACTATATTAAAAATACCTAACCTAACTTAGGCGTTGGTCCATTTTTAATTTCGATTCCGTCTAAAATACTGCAAATTCATAAATCCCACTCCACAGTCCGCCTTGATCATTAAAATACCTTCGCTTCTAGCTTTTGAATTGTTAATGCGTAGTGAGGTAATTTCTAAACTCGCTCTTATTAGGTTAGTTGTCAAACGCGCTTGTCTTACAGGTCTTGTCTTAAGTTTAGGGAAATATATTTCTATCGGTATTAAATATCAGATATCTAGAACATACTCAATCAAATAAAAAATAATAAAATTGATTCTCAATTTGCAAACCATCTCGTTATACTCGAACATTTAAATTTACAAATTCGCTACACCTAGGACATAAAAACGACAATCTAAACATCCAAGAATAATCTGTGTATGATAGCGTGTCAAATGTAAATATAAGAAGTGAATGCAGTGTGAATGAAAGTGCTATGAGCAAAATAATGAAAGGGTCATTATGATGGACACATGAAAAGAAAGAATGAAATAGAAGAATGTCCAAGAAAAATATGTCACAATCAAATGACACGTATGTGAATGTTGAGGGAGGGAGAGAAGTATATCAGGAAAGGGTGTGTGTGTGTGTGGCAGTTCATTCTTTCTGCCTACCCCTTTAGATAAACAGAGTGATGGTTAGTTAGCCTGTCTTGCGCACTAGGTCTCGTCGGCATAGTCAATAAGAAATTCGATCACGTCAAACCACGCATCTGTTCAGCTGTTTGCTTTAACATGTGCAAATTGAAATTTGTAAATAAACGCTTAGTTTGATTAGTTAAATAATAATCTTTTGCCATATGACATTGTTCAAAGCGATGTACATGTAATTGTGATGGCTCGATTTCATATAAACCCCATTCGATATCATAAATTAAGGGGTTACATTTTTTCTTTGCGGTTTGGCCCTCGAAACAATTCATCTTTCGTGCATTGTACGTTAATATTTGTATTATGTATATATTTATTTTGAATTAATCATGCTTTTTGGCGATACATTTCTTATTTTGTTTTGATCACGATAACTGTAGTTTTTTTTCTTAGTTAGAATTGTTTTTATATAACATTTCATTTCAAAACAATCATTTTATAGTAGCAATTGTTTATTATTTTTATTAAAATATATGATTTATTATAAAGAGTATGAACTGACCCTTATGCATGAAATGAATGCAAAGCATGTTACCAGCAAAATAAAATATGAAAGTATAATAAATGTCTAAAGTCGAGTGGTAAGGGCTTTGACTGCCGGCCCAAAGGTCACGGATTCGATTCCCGGCGATGGCGGTGTGATTATCATACTGTCTTTAGTCTGATGAAGAATTTACGTGACAATAAAATGTCAATGCGTGACAATAAGATGGCAGTACACAATGGAGTTCTAGTGCCAACCCTCATGTATGGAAGTGAAGCTTGGAGCTGGCAAAAGAAGGATGAAAGCAGGATAAACACCATAGATATGAGATCACTAAGAAGTATGTGCGGGAAAACGTTGTATGATAGAATACCGAATGATGAAATAAGAAAGAAATGTAAGGCAGATGACTGCATCATGGATAAAATTAAAAAAGGATCCCTGAGATGGTTTGGACATATGGAACGAATGGATGAGAGTAGAATGGTTAAAAAGTTGTACTCAAGCAGCGTGAGTGGAAAAAGAAGCCGAGGACGACCGAGGAAAACATGGCATAACACAAATTAATCAATTACTAAAAGGCAGTCACATTCGAAGTCGGAATAATCGATGTGCGTGCATGATACGATGTATGAATGTAGAGGAACCCCGAGACGTATGCCAGGACAGAGCATTGTGACGATCCATCATCTCTGCCTACGTGGCAAATGGCATGATGGTAAGTTAGTTATAAAATGTCGATAGATTAGCTTACCTATCACATGTTACGAGAATCAATATGAAAGCTATACCATTAACTTGGATTTGGCTCGTGCTGTATTGATGTAAAGAGCGATAAAGGGTCCTCTTCTTCTTCGATTCTTTGAACTCAACCTATTGACAGATCTTGGTGATATTTTCACCGTTCATTAATATTACTTCGGTGAAGGTAAAGAATTTTTGTTTTTTACGTTAGAGTTTTAATTAATGAATAATACGAGTCCAATCTTTAAGGTTCATTATCCAGGTACAGCTAGGGTCGCTTAGATGGTTTGGGCTGATAAAAGCAATGATGAAGAAAGTGTATAAAGTAAGGATAATATTGAGTGATCAAAATTTTAAATCAACCGTTTTATGAGTCAGATTGTATGGTATTTTGTGTGATTGTGGAATAGTCTAGAAAAGTGTAACAGGAAAGAAGTATGCAGCGGTTCTTTCTCTGTTTACTCTCGGGAATACCTTGGGCGACGGTCCTCTGACGGTTATACCCTTAACCCTTATATTCCGGCTGGCTACAATAGCAGTCCGCGTATATTCTCCGTGTTTAACGTGTAATATCCCGTAAATTTACTACGACGGATCAAAAGTAAAAATGTGTATTATATACTATTATGTATTCTCTGCGATTTAGAGTTAAACTTTCATCCTTTTTGTACAAAGATTTTATTTTCTTGTAATGCGTGTCCCATACGGATCACGGCTCGCGGCAAATCATCTTCTTCTTTTTGTCCTGTCACACCTCCGTGGTGCATAGGGCCCAAGGAACCTTCTCCACCCGACTCTATCGCATGCCTGATGCCTAACATCATCCCAAGTGAGGCCTGCTGCATTAACCTCGTCCTGCAGGGTTCTTCTCCAGGTGGCTCTAGGTCTGCCTCACTTTCTCTTTCCCCCCATAGGGGACCAGTCTAGTCCACCCTGAGCGATGCAGTCATCACACACACACACACAATTGCGTAACCGCAGAACTACGAAGCGATGGTTTCTCCTACTGTGTCGGAATCTTTGATTTGAGTGTGTGTTTACTTAGAGTGACTCTTATATCACTATATCAGTTATCAACAGCGCGATGTTTTGGTTTCATTATAATATAAAAATAGTAAAACATTTGACTACCAAATACAATTTATTTGCTATTTTTATGTATTTTGTGTGAAGAGTAATTTAATTGTTTACAAGAGCGTTCCGATGTTTCTAATTTTTGCCGGCCTTTAAGGGTTAAGCAATACTCTCAGGAATTACCGTTAGACGATTGTTAGGCTATGTCAATCAACTTGGCATAACTTAACGCTTGTGTTATGCCCAGGTGATTATAACATTCCGAAATGACCTATCTGCCTGCAATATTGAATACATATTAAATTAGAAATAATCTATATATTTATTAATAACCTTTCTATGTAAATTTTGTGACATTTTCATTTGTCTCTTTTTTATATATCATTTGTTTTATATGTTGGTATAATCGTAACTCATGTTTTTTTTGTTTTGTTGTCTCACCCGCATTGTTAATTTGTTTCACATTTTTGTATTTAACAGTCGCAAAGCATTTAGTGTTTTATTATTATTTTTTATTTCTTCATTTAAATATCTTCATTAAATTGTTTAATCCACTCTTTGATCACCATTGACTGAAAATTATAATGTGATAATCAAATGATTTTACTGAAATCTCTTGATGGAAGTTCATTTTAAATAATAATTCAATAAAACAATGTTTTTTTTTTAACTTCTTCCATTTTTGTCTTTATTTCCACAGTGACCGGTTTCGCCAGGCTCGCTGGCATCGACAGACTGGTCTGTCGAAGATGTCTGATCGACAGACAGTCTGTCGATGTCAGTGAGCCTGGCGAAACCGGTCACTGTCGAAATAAAGACAAAAGTATCTTTTTTTTAAAAAGGCTAACATCAAAGATTTAAATCAATGATATTAGAATTTATTTTACAATCTTCAATGTGAGCAGAAAATAGCTCATTATTATGAAGAAGGAATCTGGTCGTGTCCAGGCTCGAACCCAAGTCCCCTAAATTAGGAGTCAAGCGTTCTATCCCCTAGACCACCACCCGATGGAAGTAGTTAAAAAAAAAACATGGTTTTATTTAATTTTTATCATAATGTGACTATATTATTTTCAAATAGTCCATTGTTTTGGCCGAAACACTGTGATACTTCAACATTATTACTGTTAAAATTTAAAACACTGTTATAAATCACAATTTCTTTTTATTTACTGAGAGTGTCGCGACAGCTGTTTCGCCAACCGATGTTGGCATCATAAGGTGTTACAATAAACTCGCGACACTCTCAGTAAATAAAAAGAAATTGTAATATTATAATTGTTTTAAATTTTAACAGTAACAATGTTGATATATTATTTTCATATTTAATTTTCATATTTAAAATTGGAATCCCTACATAATCTATCCTCATCTAATTTTAAAAGTTTTTGCATAAAGGGTGGTCAAAGTGTAATTTTATAGATTGTATTTTATACGGGGTTTTTATTCCACCAGAAAAAATAATTCCCAATGAAAAACTTACAATTTGTATTGCAGTCTTACTTCGTGGTGGGCGCATTGCACAAGCGTCCCCGCAGCAAAGAAGAGGCTCAGAAAGAGATACTGGACGCGGAATTGGACCTATTCACCAAGCAACAGGTCCGTGTTATTCCTTTCCCTATTTTAGATAACAGTACGCTCTGAAACCGCAGCACTCCTTAACATATCGGCACCATTTGAGACAGCGGGACTCGTTGTATTTTTGTTAATTGATTTTTTTATTTTCAGGAAGGACAAGATGTCACAGAACTCATGAGGAGGGTTGCCGAGCTGAAGAGGCAGCAGGTGGGGCTCAGGCATTCCCTCATGGCCAGGAGGGCCACCCCCCAGAGGTGAGGTTAGGTTAGGTTAGGTTCGGACCACTACAACAGTCAATGTCAATAAGCATTATCAAAATATTTTAAACATTAAGACAATGTACGTTTTCCTTAACCCATTGCAACACAAAGCCGACGAATCGCTAGCGACGGTCAATTTGTCACCGACTCACAAAGCCGGCGATTCGCCGATTTGTCTTTGAAGTGATTTTTTTTACATTAAAACTGAATGACAATAACTTTATTCATAAAAATGACATAAATAAGTATATTTCCGTTACTGATTTCATAATAAAATGTAATAATCACAATTTATTTCACATTAATTATTACAAAATATTACCATATTTTAACATCTCTCAATGCCTCTAAAATGGCCGAACGCACTCGTAAACCAACTCGTTACGCTTGTAATATTTCATCAAATGAGGATGAAATATAGCGAATCCTTTTGGAACGTGGCAGTGAGAATGAAGTTAATGAATATTCTAGTGATTTTACGTCTTCGAACAATGTTTTGGAGCGTTCAAATAGTGAAAGTGATGTGTCAAGTGACAGTTCCATAGAACATCACTTCCCAAACTACCTGGGGATGAGCCATAATGATCTAGCTTACGAACACAGAAAATATTACGCATTTATGTTTTACCATTTTTATTTTGTGTGTAATTTAGTCTTAATATTATTGTAGTAACAAATGAGTCAAAATTAACCCTTAACGTACCGTGTTCAAAACAAAACGCTCGCTCCCATGTGGTCAATTCAGTTTACCGCTAACTTTATCTAAATATCAAGCATATGACTCGATGAATCAAAATTTAATTTAGGTCATCTTGTAGGGAATTTCATTAGGAATAGATCGATATCTATAACATACATGGATTATTTGAAAAACATATCATTATTAATTTTTTTCTGGAACCATGCGATTTCTGATACGGAATGCGTCACAGCATATGAGCAACTGACACCAAGTATGAACTTGTCTCGCCCCGCCGCGCCGTGGCGCTATAATTTTACGTATGATAAAGGCACCCAGGCAAAATGTATAGTACGTTCAAGACAACGAGTACGTATTAATATTTGTCCCTATTGGTAAAGTGTTAATATTTTCACAGTTCTGATATTATTAAGTTGCGTGCTGCGTTTTCGTCCACAGTCGGTATTATTACGTACCTATGAGAAAAGGCCAAACATATAATTTATAATACGTTCAAAACAGCGAGTAAGTATTTGTCACTTTTGATAAAGTTGTAAATATTAGCAAAACAAATTCTACCTTAACACGAATGAAGGTGAGGGCAGTCTTAGAAAATATTTTTTTTTGGGATGAAGGAAGTAATTTTTGCTTTTTTTTTATTACGAAATATTGAGAACACTTCAATGGAGGATTACAATTTTTTTATAATATTAGGGTCCATAGGTTTTAAGAAAATCAACTTTAAATTGGCAGTGGAAACTCAATTGACCACATGGCAACGCGACGGTTAAATAGTGTGTTGTATGAACAAATTATGTCACCTTTATTAGTGGTGCAATGGGTTAACATTGCTATCTATATATTTTTTAGTATTATTATCTATTATAAACTTTTACCAAAGGAAGAAATATATACATGTTTTTTCTTAATGCTAGCTATCGGATTGTGAGAAGGAAACTCGGGTGAGTTATTCCTTATGATTTATTGTTTGTTTTTGTAAATAGAATGAAAAAAAAAACAAATTGAAGGAAGCCTTTAAAAATATACCACAAATTTATATAGTTGCATGAATTTTTCTGTTATTGTGTAAAAATTTAAACATCTTAATTGTAGTTTCTATGCAGGAAATATTCATGTATATAAGATAAAGCGAAGCATTGAATTGACAGTAGAAGGATGATTAGAGAATGAATGCGGTAGAGACAGTGGTTGTACTCCCATAGAAGCCCAGAAGCCCAGCTTGCGTACGAAATTTTGAATCAAATCCAATCTAAGTAATCGTGCCCTTGCATAAACCAACAACCCACTAAATCACCTTCCAACGATGTTCCCATCAGATGTAAGAAGAATAGCCACAAGAGCTGAACCTCTGTAAGCCAGAAGAGGTTTTGATTCTAAATTTCTTACGTAAGCCGGGCTTCTGGGCTTCTATGGGAGTACCGCCACTGGGTAGAGATGTGTGAAAAACTTGATATAACAGGTATGATAAAATTTCAAATGTTAATATCAGGATATCAGGAAGGAATGTAGAACTGAAGTTTGTATTTTGGTTTGGACATATGAAACGCATGAATGGTTAAGAAAATATATGTGAATAGAGTACGGAGTGGAGAAAGATCACGGAAGACATGGTATAACCGAATTAATCAAAATTTAAAAGTCGGCCATGTTAGAAATTAGAAGAATCCACCTGCTTATATGACTCGCTGTACGAATGTGGAGAAAGCTAGAGGGGTGTATCTGTAGTATGGCGGTCCACGGCCGATTGGCAACAGCTATGACTGTCACACCGAAGGTCCTGGGTTCAATTCGCGGCGATGAAAGTGTGAAAAAAAATCTCGTGTCTTTGGTCTAATAGAATTCACGTAACAGAGTAAAATTGGGTTAAAATAATCTGTTGTATATAATAATGTGGAAAGCAAAGGGATAGTAATATAGACTTTCTTTGTGTTGGTTAGATGTTGTTGTAGTATAGATAAATAGTTGTCCCGAACCTATCCTAACCCGATGTCACGTCTGTTTTTCAGGGCCGCGATGCGGGCCAAATTCAACAAGATCGCCGCCATGGCCAAGGGCGGACTCTTCACTAATCAGTCGGTGGACCATCGCATCCGTTCCCTGCTCATCTCGGGCTACGAGGGAGACGAGCAAGCCCTGGTGGAGCAACACTTTGCCGTGAGTTTTCATTGTGAAAACATGGGAATTATTTATATATGTATTTACTAACCAAGCTAGAAACAGTAAATTAAGCACAAAACAGTCATAAGGCCGATCTCTTACTTACGTAGCCTCCATCTGGGGCTATGCAGCTTTGAGTCACACACGGAAACTCTGAATCCTGCAAAATAAGGCCATCCGTTTATCGCTTGGTACGCCTTCATGGACCAGGATCACACAACTGCACCTAGAATCGGGAATCCCGATGATAGATGAATTAATTCACATCCTAACCCCACAATAAAAACCTTTCAAATTACAATCCAAACATCTCTAGCCGCCACAAGCGCCCAAAATCTATCATCATTCAGAGGAATACTCCGGGCCACACAAATCAAGCCTCGCATAAACCAACAACACACCAAATCACCTTTCCAACAATGTTCCCATCAGACGCAAAGGAATAGTCACAAGAGCTAAACCTCTGTAAGCCAGAAGAAGTCCAAATATATTTTTAACTTGTCTTGGGCTTAATTTTTACTTTTACTATATTAAAATGTTTTTAGAATTATGTAAATTTTCTGTATCAACAAAACATCAATATGAAAATATCTAAATGTGCAAGGATTAATAATTGAAATGTCCCGTAGCAATACGGCCAGATAGTCAGGCAGGTGGTGGACCCCAAGACACCCAGCCTGTGGATCCAGTACGAGGCCCGCAAGGCCGCGGAGCTGGCCTCCACCAAGGGAAGGCAGTTCAACGACCGCACCCTCAGCGTGAGTACATTCATCATTGATTTCATTCTTCTTGGGTATGCTAGGGTTTAACTCCCTCCAACTGAGGAGGGAAGGATTTATGGCAATGCATTTTTGTCGTAGGCCCAAGTTGACATGGATGGAACTCATTAAAATGACTCTCAAAACAGATCAGATCCCACCAGATTTTACCCAGGAAAGACGACCTGGAGACGCCATACAAGAATTTCAATTTGAATCTGCGTTCGATGCGGCAGCAAGACTCATAAAAGGCATTCCAAAAAAGTCCCATATAACACAACATCTCAAAGAATTTCACTGACTTAAAAGTCCATAAAGAACAACAACAACGGCATTTCTCTTGGGTGTGCTGGGGTTTAACTCCCTCGAACTGAGGAGAGAAGGATTAATGTCAACGCATTTTTTCAAACTGATTCGGAGCTCTATTGAAAACCCCTATGGGAGCAAACAGGTATTTTGGTTCCTGATACTTGCGACAGCATGGACATCAATTGTTCTTTGCTCCGTCACGCAGAACCGACCTGCCTTTGGTGATGCCAGTAGGAAGAGCAATTCAGACGTTGGATCTAATAATCTTGGATTTGGACATTTTCAGTATCAGTGAGGCAGTGTTCATAAAAAATATATTACAAACTCTGGAAAGAGTACTGCCTCACTGACGTCGACATATTTGGGTTCCTTCTGATATGTAGGATTTTTTGGTTTCATGTCGTGTTACACTGTTTTGTGTCCAAATGAGTCACCTAAATGTTTTTCGTTTGTTATGTCTCATTTGTGTATTATGTATAAATAAATAAATAATAAAATAAATCGGTACCTATTTGGCAAAAGTTCCCAACTCCTTTTTTATGAATTTTACAGGAGAACAAAAATGAGATTTTTACATTATTTTGATTAGTTATAAAAATTTCATTTGTGTTCCAAATTGTTTATTTCAAATGTCAATTTATAACATAACGCTATCTACAATATATATCAGTAATTAAATTTTTAAAAAATATGTACATATTTAAAAAAAAATAGGGGTAGAAAGCAATTGTACATAAAAAAAAGGAAAAAAAAAGTACAGCTCTAACGTTTTGTCAAAACATAAAGTGTGCAAAAATGATACTGATGGTATATTTAACTCAATTTCGCAAAAAAACGCATCTGGGACCTTTTGCCAAATAAGTACTGAAATAGATCTGACAATCTGTGGTACAGAAATCATGTCTCCTGGGATGATGAGGTCTAGCTGTCCCTCTATCTCTTAGGCGGTCTTCCAGGCGGATGGTGTAAGCGGCTGTATATGCGAGTCTGTCACTATCCATTCCCTTCAGTATCTTCTTATAGTTTTTCCAGTAATGGATCTTAGGACCTTCATCTCAGATGTTCTTAGTAGTCCCTTGGTTTGTATAGTGTCGGCCCGCGTCTCTACAGCGTACGTCATGATTGATCGCACGCATGTCTTATAAATTCTGGTCTTGCTGTCGATACGCATGTGCTTGTTCTTCCAGACCAGACACCCTGACACGGCAGAGGCTTTATTGTACCGTTTTATAAATTATTTTATTTTTTAAAATTCTCAGGTGACGTGGATGGACCCCCTGAAGAGGGTGGCCCCGCCACCGGCCCCCGTGCTCGTCTATGCCCCGACATCGCCGCAACCGACCGTCGTTGAAACCCCTACCGAAGAGGGCGCCACTGGCGAGGATGCCGAATTTGAGGTGTGCATTCGCTTTAATAATTATTTAGTTAAATAAATATTTTCTTAGATATCCAAACATAACTAACCATCACACCGCCTCTCCGAAGGGGTAGGCAGAAAGAATGGACTGCCACACTTTTCTTTCCTGACATATTTATTCAAACATATTGAGATGATGGCGCTCTCAAAGTCATCACTGCAAATAGAAATATATCCACTTAACCCGACGATTGCCGTAAGCACACATGTGCGCTCTACGTAGACGATCGCCATAAGCACACATGTGCGCTCTACGTAGACGATCGCCATAAGCGCAGCTGTGCACGCTTCGCAATATTCGAAAGATGTATTTCAAAATTTATTCCGATTTTCTCACAACGACATCTAAAAAGAATCGATATTTTTCGATAGTTTGGGAGAAAATACGTGGCGTACCGGCGCGCTGTTTCTACAAACATGTGGCGATGAATGGGTTAAGCAAAGTTGGCAGTACATAATGGAGTTGTAGTTCCAACCCTTGTGTATGGAAGTGAAGCTTGTTACTGACAAAAAAAAATATGAAATTAGGATAAATTGCGTAGAAATGAGATCACTGAGAAGAATGTGCGGGAAACCTAGCGGTTATGTAAAATAAGACCGCTTGATTACAGTGCAGTGTAATCTCTACACATTTTAAACTCAATATTAAATGAGAGCTTGTTCTTAAAGAGTGATAGGTAAAGCGGCAACAGGCGACCGGCCCTCAGGAAGACCACCCAAAAGATGACAAGACAGTTGGACATCTATATCCCAGGAACAGGCTCCGTAAAATAATCTTGACACAGTCCTGAATAAATCACTAGAAGAAGAGGATCATAAATATGAAAAAAAAATCAATGTCTTTGGTCTGGTGTAGAAGCTAGGAGCTGGCAAATAAGGATGAAAGTAGGATAAATGCCGTAGAAATGAGATCACTGAGAAGAATGTGCGCCAAAAAGATATACGATATAATACCGAATGACAAAATAAGGAAGAAATGTAAGGTAGGTGATTGCATCGTAAGTAAAATTAAAAAAGGATCTCTGCGATGGTTTGGACATATGGAATGAATGGACGAGAAAATAATGTTTAAAATGGTGTATACAAACAGCGTGAGTGGAAAGAGAAGTCACAAAAGACCAAGGAAAGTATGACATGACCAAAATAATCGAATTCTAAAAAGTGGCCATACGATGAACGTGCATGTTACGATGTATGTATGTTGAAGAAGCTAGAGAGGTATGTCGGGCCAGAACAGTATGGCGGTTCATTCTCTCTGCATTTATTATATACATAAAAAGTCGGGTACAAGAACACCATTGTGCTCTACCAATATTTTTTATTTTAACCCCTTACTGCGTGATTATTTCTAAATTTGTAAAAAAAATATATTATGTGTAAAAAATGAAAAAAAAAAAGACATGCATATTTTTTTTTTTCAAATAAATTATTTTTTCCTATATAAAATACAAAAAAATATTTCTAGGTCTTCCCTTTTTTATCCCTAGATTATACACAATATTATCCATAATTTTATATAAAAGTGATCATTTTATTACTTACCTAATGAAAATAATAGTAAACCAGTGTAATATAATTATTTATAGCGGTTTACAAACAAAAAAATAACACTTTTGAATACGTTTGTATAGAAAATCATAAACCGACAGTTGGAAACAGTCGAACGCACATCTAGTACAACCAGATACATCTAGCAAGAAGTTTGACAACTAGTAACGCGGATCAAAGATACAACTTTAGTATTATTGCTAGAAGCAAGACATATTTTATTATTTTGTTGTTTTTTATGGCGAAAGATTATTTTGGATCATATTTGAGCCAGTATGCGGAGGAGTTAATGCTTTTATTAATTTATTATTATTCTTATTATTCAGAGAGGAGTGGAACTCTCCGAGGACATTCTCCTGCAGGACGACGAGGAAGAAGACGAAGAGGACCGCTCGTGGAGACGTTGACCCCGGGGGAAGACGAGAGCAGTACGCCCCGGCCCATCATCCGCCATCCCGAGGATCACGCAGCCCATCCAGTCACTCGTATAGCAGAGCTCGCACATCCACGATACTTTATCCACGCAACGACACACAAATAACTATTATGAAATTCACAAAAAAAAATTATATTTTGTAAAAAAAAAATACGCATCACGCACGTTGAAAATTTTTCATTGCGAAATACGCAATGCATAGGATGTTACTACCTCTCGTTTTTTTTTTTAATTTTCGTGGCAACCGCGATCGATTTTGTTGTTTTTAATTTAACGTATTTTATTGTATTAATTTGCCACGAAAATCGTAATGAATTCTCTTTTTGAATTATTAATTTATCGCGATTTGCATTTTGAAACAGTGTATCATAAAAGATTCACATATTAAAAATAGTTTATATGTATATATTATATTTATTGGGATCGTAACATTTTAATTGGTGGTTGTTTATGGCGAGACGGCCGTCGTTAATGGCGGACGGTCGCCGTTAATGACGAGACGTCATCATTTATGGTGAGTGTTATTGTTAATGGTGAAACGGTCGTTGTTAATGGCGAGACTGTCGTCGTTAATGGTGAAACGGTCGTCATTTATGGTGAGACGGCCGGCGTTAATGGCAAGACAGTCGCCGTTTATGACGAGACGGTCATCATTAATGGCGAGACTGTCATCGTTAATGATGAAACATTCATTATTAATGGCGAGACTGTCATCCTTAAAGGTGAAACATTCGTCATCAATGGCAAGACGGTCGTTGTTAATGGTGAAACATTCATCATTTATGGCAAGACGGTCTTGTTTATGGCGAAACAGTCGTCGTTAATGGTGAGACGGTCGTTGTTTATGAGAGACGGTCGTCGAAGCGTTTACCGGGTGGTTTTTTTATCGTAACGAAAGAGCAATAATTATTCCACCACAGGAATATTCAATATTAATTCAGTACCTCTATTAGAATTAAGATACATTTGCGCATTAAAGATACCTTCGTTACTTAGCAATACCTATATATTAATGGCAACCATACTCGGTTGACGCAAACATATATACCTGAACTTTAAGACCTAAGATACGCGTGTCTAAAAGTACCTGTTTTTAAAAATGCATCTCATATAGACATCGATACATTCGTCATTATACACTCGGCGGTTCAATATTGAACGTTCGTTCATATATAACGCTTCGTCAATCAGTGAGAACTAAAAATATTCAAATATGAAATGATTAAAACATTTTGTATTTATATAAAACATTTTTTACGATCCTATTATTGTTGCAAATGCAAAAGTATTACTAGAGTGGTCTCCCGTTACCTTCTCCAGAGATTTTATTGCATGGGTTACTTCCCTTAGCTGGTGGGTGTAGGTTTTGTTGAGCCGAAGATACGCCATACACCCTCTCCCTGTCTGCTATGACCTGATGATCGGTAATCACATTACCCGGGACTCAGAACCACTCTAGTCGGACATACTTGAAGTCTTACTGTTGTCATGCAAGGTGGCATCTCACGGCATTGTATAGTTACATATCTTCCAGCGTGTGTCCCACTTCAAGTCATCCGAGTTTTTACCGATATCACAAAATAAATCTTTCGAATTCAAGTGAAAATTGTTCTTTTTCATTGTAATAAGGCTATGGCCACAAGAGTAACAGCTTTGCTTGGTGCTTAGAGCTATGCTGTAAGCCAAGAGACACATCCTAGCATACCATCGCGATGGCAATACCGCATGCTATATGACCTAGTAAGTCATCTAGCAAAATTATATCATGGAATCAAAACGACCTTCGTGGCAGTGTGGTACGAACTCTGACTGCCATGCCAAAGGTCCCGGGTTCGATTCCCGGCGATGGCAGTTTGATTGTCACACTGTCTTTGGTCTGGTGTTACTATTAATGTAAAAAAAAAATTCACATGTTTAAAATTTCACAATTAACAATACGCAATTGTTTTCTACACTACTATCGTACAGCAATAATCGAAACAAAATTCAACATAATCAAAAAACATTCTCGGGCATGCGCATCGTGTGCATTTCGTATTACTTTCTCGCTCTTTTGTATTCAAAATATTCTCGTACTATTTCTTGATGACATCTGCATTTTTGCCTATTTGTATTATGATTCTTTAAAAGAATTAACTTCCTATTTAGTTTTGAGATTGGCAGTATCTTGTATATAAGCGTAGCACTAAGCAAAGCACTTTGCGGCTATTGCCTAAAGCTTACATTGATAAATAATGAAACTTAAATTTCATATCTTGTGAACGATGTAAAAAGTTTTATATAAAAACAAAATGTTTTAAAAAGCATAGATAAAATTATATTCTTCAAGCATCCATTTTATTATATGACCGTATATATGATATTTGTATTTTATATATATGTATATATATATTTTATCGTCAGACGACAACCTCAAATTGCTTCCATTAATATGAATAAATATTTGTATGTATTTGTTTTTCCAACAAATTAGATATTAGCTTACCATATATATTGATATGTATTTTAAAAAATATTGGAACACGTGTTCAAATGCATCAGTACTTCTTAAAATAAGGGTTATCTCACAATATTCCAGCTCCGATTAATAGTTCTTTCCATCTTCACAAACACCAGCGTCACATAACAGTCCTCGAAGACGTTCTTCCATTCGTCTTTGTCATTAGTCTCGTCTTAATATCGTTGCGTATTTTGTTTTTCATTATATTTATTATGCAAGGAGCTTTACAGCCACTTCAAATATATCCGGTTTATATTGTTTTCCCGATGATGAAGGTTTTACACCTTTGAAACGTATAGAGAAAAATAAAATGTTACATATCTTTCAAATCTATTGAAAATCAATACTATGATTTTCTTTGATGTACATTTCGGAAATCATCAAACTCCTTTATTGTGTTTGTTGAAAATTATGAATCTAAAATGGTCTTATAAGAATTATTTTGAACAGAGGATAATTAACGTGAATGAAAATGTCAATTTTCTAAAAGTTTTGTTATATAAGGTGTTTATTTTAGAGGTTTGGTTTTTAAACTGGCAACATTGTTTCTACAGACTGTCCATTTGACGGTTGACAGTTGATTTGTAGTCAGTACGTTTTGCCATTTCATCCAGTTGCTCAATAAAGTTGTCGAAAATTGGACTTACGATTGCGCTTCATTCGAGCTAGCCGTGGCGCTCATATGCCTGAAATCATATTTAAACAATAATGGCATAAAATTATCTATTAAATAAAGCAATATCATAGACATTAACATTATTTTAATGTCTATGATATTGGCTTTATTTTATAGATAATTTTATGCCATTATTTTTTTAAATATGATTTTGGGCATATAAGCGCCACGGCTAGCTCGAATGAAGCGCAATCGTAAAGTCCAATTTTCGACAACTTTATCGAGCAACTGGGTGAAATGGCAAAACGTACCGACTACAAATCAACTGTCAACCGTCAAATTGACAGCATGTAGAAACAATGTTGCCAGTTTAAAACAAAAACCTCTAAAAAAAACACCCCATACTTAATGGGAATGACATGTTTCACGTTGCAAAGAGGCATTATAAAATATCATGTGATAATGTCTTAGCAAGTTGAAACATCTCATTTCTGTAATATATAATAAAATTATTATTGAGCAGATATTTTTATTTGTATGAATTATTTAAATATGGAGGTTTATATCATTATTCAAGATATAATAAAATTTATTTTAATCCCATTATAAAGATAAAAGACTTGTGCCTATAGTAGAACTCACTACCTCCTTGATAATAAGCTAGGTTTTCTGCCTTTTTAGCGTAATTTAAAACTATTTTAATAGCGTTATTTTCAATATGCTGCTTCTTGAAAACAGCGCTTTATTAATGTGATTACAGAGATGTGGAATCTACGTATGAAATTTAGCATTTCATTATTTTATTTTAATCTATGTGGTGGAAATGTTTCGCCGACTTAGAAACGTTTTAAATTCTGACAAAGCAAAATAGAAGCTAAAAATAAAATTATTTGAACATTTTCATGCGTTCGAATTGATTATTACCTCGATATCTTGTTATAGGAATGTGATGTGCCCTTTTTATTAGAAGTACTGTTAAATTTGAATATTGCGTGTGTTATTGAATATTAGAGTCGCGTTAGAAGCTGCCGATAGAATCAGTTCCTCCGTGAAATAGCGTACGCTACTACAAGCCTTAATATCATGTTGGACTAGTGCTAGGTTTTTTTGATAATCTCTCGTTTTACACGGCAATATTATGTAAACTTGCGCGTGCGCGCGCGCGGCTACGTCTGGAGACATTTCAACGCGCGTCCGTCGACGAAAAGTTTGACGTTTATATAAAAATTTGTGAATATTGGACCAACTGAATCCTTTATATCGATCGTAGTGAAAGTAAATATATGTTTATTTATGCTAAAATTAAGGCATTTCCTAAATGCAAATGAGTCACAGATTATATGTTGAAATATCAAAAATTTTCATTCTATATTTCTTGAAATTTGATGTGAAACTCCATATTAAATAGTTAATACAAATTAAAACGTCCGTTTGCAAGTTTTATTATATTTTATGGGAATGACATGTTTCGCCTGTCTAAAATATCATCAAATTATATCATTTGATAATGCCTTAGCATTGCAAAACATGCCATTCCTATAAAATATTATAAAACTTCTAAAAAGTGTCATTTTTGTTTTATTATATTATATTGGAATGGCGTGTTTTAAATTGTTGGGACATTATCATGATATTTAATAATGCTCTAGCAAAACAAAATATGTAACTCCATGTGACATGATAAAACCTCTGTATAACTTAACTTTTACATCAATTTTAGATCATTTTTGAAATTTTACATCGCTGTTCAAAATATGTTATATAGAACTCAATATAATGTTTGGTTATTGTGAATTTTTAGACTGTTTATATGTCAATGCACATATTATCAATCAGAATATTATAAATATTATGGCTTATTGGTATTTTTTTTTGGTTATTTCTGAAAATCTTGATATTTTCTGTGACGATATTTGTGAAAAAACGATTGGTCCCAATTTTATGTATCTATTCCATACAATAATAATTTTTTTAATTTAACCTGCAATATATATGTCATATTTACATTCACAAATAATATATATATTTTTAAATACCAGTAAAAGTTATAGATTTGACCGTTTCAATTTGCAAAAAATTGTTCAGAGAATTAATAAAATAAAAAAAACTTATCTATGTTTGAATAATGCAATCAACGGAACAAATAAATTCTGTTAGCAAAGTGAACGAAACGCTTGGCTCTCAATCTGCGAGTACGGGTTCATGTATTCTTTTGATCATACAAAAATTCTAAGATTTAAATTTTTAATGCTAAGAGATAAAAAAAAATATCAAATAAATTATTTAACTTCATTACATTCTGGTTTATACCGTGGTTTCGCTTGGGTTATTTGCATCTATTGTGCTTGCATAATCATCACTGCAATTCTTCTTCCTTATTGTAGACCTATGTGGTCTGTTCTCCAGAGTGTTGCTCCTCCTGTGAGGTAGACTCCCAGCTGTCCTTCCATCTTTTAGGAGGTCTTCCACGAGGACGAGTCCCATGAGGCTGATTATGCAATGCAATATAGGGGAGTCTGGTGGTGTCCATTCTTTGAACATGACCGTATCAGTCCCTTTTTCGCTGTCTGCTCCATCTTATAATATCTTCAACCTCACATATCTCTCTTATTCTGGTGTTCCACACGCGATCTCTCAGTGTCTTCACCTCGGAAGTCCTCAAAACTTGTTTGGTCCATACTGTGTCTGCCCTTGCTTCGAAGCCATATGTTATTATTGGTCTTACGCATGCTTTATAGATTCTCATCTTACTCTTAATGGCCATTGTAATAATAATTGGCAATAGATGTAATAAAGAGTTAAAACATGGTATAAACCGCATGAGGTTAAACCGCGACGTGACCGTAAAGTTAACACATTCCGAATTCAAAATATTTAGAATGCAATCAGTTTTGATATTTGTGAATCTCCGGTACTTATGGTGAACCGATCTATTTGCAGCAACCTCGTTTTAAATAGGCATAACGAAATCGTCCTTTAATAACATAACTACACCAAATTATTCGTAATATCTAGCCGTACGTTTACTATGGTTGAAATATTAAGCTTTAAAAATTAATGTTTAAACATCGTAAAATCATTTAGAATTTATACGGAGATTGGAATATATAATATCTCACGTTTCATCACTTAACTTATTTATATTTGCAGGTTTTATCAATGAAAGTGAAAATGGTCATTCGACTTTATCCACGACACTCAAAAGACTAATAGCTCTGTGGTTTCCACATTCCATATGCGACCCCTTTCCTTTGTACAGGGGCATAATTACTGCTCTCCTCCAGTCGAGCGGCGTATATCCCTCCTCCAAGCACTGGTTAAATAACTTACAAAACCATGCAGAAACCACTTCGCCACCGCTTTTAATAAAATCTGTGGCGATACAATCAAACCCAACAGCTTTTCCACTTTTCGTTGATTTCACGGATCTTTCCATCTCATTGGTACTTATTTTATATAGGTCCCGCACCATCAATCTCACTTTGTCCCAAAACTCATCTTTACTCGCCTCAGTTTCGTTGTTACTAGGGGCGTATCCAATCAAAAGGAAAACTCTCGTTAACCCGATCTTGAAGCGAATCCACACGAGTCTTGAGCTAACTGTATCCTTTCATACATTCTACCATTCTTGGAGCTAGCGCCGCCGCCACGCTTTGGCATGCTCTGTGATCATTCGGTACATCCGACCACAGAACAAGCTTAGTACACATAAAACATTTAAACACTTATTATCCATTTCTGCACAAATCCCACCCAACTTTCCTTCCGTACCGAAGCGGCACTCCTTCCTTCTCTGTTCGCCCCCACGGGAGGCGCGGTGTGATGGGTTGCAGATCTCAACGCCACCAGTAGGCAATCAACCGCACACACATGGAGACTAAAACAAACATTAGCCTTTTCTGTTAACTTCATAATCCTCTCGGTAAAGATGAGTCCCGTAAAAATACCAATATGCAGACGAATTGTAACGTTCGGCTTCTTAATTTTTGAATGAATCAAAAACATCTTAACTTCAGTGTGAAGTCACACAGCTCATAGAGAATTTTAACTCCTGTCTTCAGAGGTAAAAACTGAAAGTCTATATCCGTGTTAAAAGGATTGTAGCGAACTCTTTCTTGGCATTTTTGGCGAAACAGACGCCTCAGACTCGATAGTTTAAGGCAGAGATGTCATTGTTGCCTAGACAGCCGCATAATCAGTTCCGTTAAGAGAGCTTCTTCAAGTTCCTCGATGTCGAAATCCAACAAGTTAAACAGAAGAACAGAAAAGCCACCATGACTATCTAAAATCCCGATAAAAGATGGAAACATAATCCGTTAGATTTTGCCCAATTGACGAGCAAAATCTATATCTTGGCAACGGTATCACACTTGGTGGAACACATAACAATATCCACTGAAACCACTATATTAACCATATTTTATGTATTATTTTATAATTATTCAATTTCACCATTTTTAATATTATTATATATATTATATATAGATATATTCTTGCATTCAAATCACACGTATTATATATCATTTCGGACCTTGCGGACTCCCTTTGCTTTATAGTCTTTGATGAATTGATGGGTCTTCTATTTTTTCTTGTCCTGTCACACCTCTGTGGTGCATAGGGCCTCAAGGAACCCTTTCCACCCGACTCTATCGCATGCCTGATGCCTAATATCATCCCAAGTGATGCGTACTGCTGTGACCTCGTCCTGCAGGGCTCTTCTCTTCTCTTTCCCCCCATAGGGGACCAGTCTAGTGCGCCCTGAGCGATGCAGGCTGGATTCCGTCTCAGGGTGTGACCGATCCACAGCCGTTTGCGTTTAGCGACTTGTTCTCTAATTGGCTTTTCGTCTTATAAGTCCCTAAAACTGCATTTGACACTGTTTGGGGCCAATAGATCTTGAATATTGAGCGAAGGCACCTATTTATAAACACCTGGAGTTTTCCAATAACGTCTGCGGTAGATTTCCAAGTCTCACATCCATACAGCAGTATGCTTTTAATTTATGGGTATTATTTACTCCGTACTAATTGTTTGGTGATGTAAATTTAAGATATTATTCAATATTCCAATCTCGTATAAAATAAAGAATAAACCATTGTCGTTTCTTAATATGACATAGTACAAATTAATATATTTATATCATATGTATTAAAAATATTAAATAATTAATTATATGTATATTTGCATAAACGATTCGTCAGAATTTTGTTTATGGTATATAAATAATATTTTGGATGTCATATTTTTTATAGGTCCGTGTTACCAGCGATCTCAAAAGTCAATGTCTCACATCGCGAAGATGCAGTTATTTCAAATGTATCGATTGCGAAACACGGAATGAAATAATATTCCGCATTCGAATACAAATAGTCGTTTGTTTGAAACGTATAATTGAAGGAGTGTTTTAAATCTTGAATGGATACTTTGATATCTTAACCAACACATTGTTCGTATATCAATGTCTTGGTCGTATTCCCATCTGATACGACATACACAGTTTTAAAAACTCTGCAAATGTGACCAATTCCGGCTCTCAATATTACAAGGAGTTGCCAAGTTATAAAACGTATCTTGAACCGATAGATTTTCGATGCAATGCGTCGGCAATTTTGGTGTTTCTGGAGCTCGAAGATCGAGGATTTCTTCCATTCGAAGATCCTTCTGCTCTGCCCGCGTGGATTCTGTAAATGGCCTTAGCATCACAATTGTATAATAACACTTTGAAGTCGATTTCACATTTTTCAATCGCTCCACTTTGAATAGTAAAAACAATTGGAGAATTGGATGTTTTGCGTGATAAAAAAAATGATAACATTTTGGGATAATGGAGTGTACAGTTATAGTTTTTTAATTTATTTATTACTAACTACACAATAACAACACATCATCATATTACTATAATGAATTATTGTATAAAAAAATCTTTGATTTTAAGAACTTGATTTCATTTTTAAATGTGATAAAAATCATTTGAAATTGTTTATACTCGTATGACGCGAAAATTATATAAAATAACTTAAGCATAACACCTGCTTTGTCCCTTGTGATACAAAATAAATATATATCATGTTCATCCTTTTGTGCGCACGGCAGCCATTTTGTGTGCATGGCGGCCATTTTGTGTGCACGGCAGCCATTTTGTTTATATCAAAATGACTAGTGTTTCACAATTGCGTGGATAGAATATTTTAAAATTAATTTTATTTTGATATGACTAGCGTTTTTGTAAAAATTTCAAATGGTTTTTAAGTTAATTTTAGTGTTTTTTTCTTCTTCTTTCATATGCATTTATTAATGCATCATTTTTTGCGTATGATATTTGAAATGAACCACATTTAGTATGGAAATCTAGTGATTTTAGCTTGTAAGAAATTCTCCAAGAATTTTTATAATTAAAAGTTAAAATTTTGATGTATTTAGATTTTTTTTTGTATATATATGGATTTCAATTTGTATAAGCAAAATTAAAGGTTACTAATTTTTTTTTAGCTTCTTTAGCTTTAAAACAATGTCATATTGTAATTATATTAATTTAATTAATTGCGTAATTTTTTCTTTCTTCTTTTTTTATATAATTAAGTCGCTAGAAATTCAGATTAAAATCTACCATAGTTATTATAATGTAAGGATTGTATAAAAAAAAAAGCTAAATTTATTATGTATTGAAGCTTTTGTCTAGATTTTAAGTCCAATAGAACACATGTAGAAACTGTTTGAAAAGAATATTTTTGACAAAAAATATATTATCGAAATAAAAATAACCAAAGCAGTCCCAAAGTTGCTGCCTCGATCGATCGAAAAAAAAATTATATGATCAAAATAAAAAATTATATAACACGAAAAAAAAATATGCAACAATTCGTAACTCGGAAAAAAATATCTCCGATCTGAAAATTTTTTATTTTTTTGTTTTGTTTAATTTTTTGTTTTCTTCTGTTCAATTGTTTGAATTAAAAGAAAAAATATATATAAACGCAATCAGCAACGTAAAAAAAAATATTTTGGGACTGCAAAACACAAATAAATCAATCAATGATTATCAATTGGCTTTCGGTGCAGTCTTCAAGACAACTGCCTTTTTCAAGGCAATCGGTATCTTCGTCAGCACAAGCTGCGGCAGTCTGCATGAGATGCTAAGATGTCCCATCATTATCAAGAAGATTGAAATGGTATTTTTCAAGATAATTTAGGTACGTATAATTTTAATAACTCTTATAATAATAATAATAAATTGGGTGATTTATAGAGTGTCATTTTTATGAATTACTTATCTGAAGGGCGCTGTAGCAGATGCTCTTTTTTATCGACTAGATAAAAAAAAATTAAAAATAATGATAACAATAATAATAAACATATTTAGTATGAGGGCTGCACCTGACGAAGTCGATCAGCCCTTCCTGTCAGGAAATGATAATTTGAAAAGGTGCGTTTTGAGTCTCGATCTAAACTCTGATTGATTCTCAATGCACTTAAGGTCTGCTGGAAGATTGTTCCAGGCCAGCTTCCGCGAAGGCTCGGTCACCAAAGTTTGTGCTAGGACAGCGTTTTGGCAGTCAATCTGCCGATTGCAGAAGACTTAGCTGATCGCAGTGTAGACTGTCTAGCATTCAGGTTCTCGTTGATGCAGAGTTCAGATATATAAGCTGGTGCCATTCCATGCAACGCCTTATCGACCGTCCAGCAGAGCTTGTATTGTATCCTTTCTGGACATTTCAGCCAGTGGAGCTCCTTAAGATGCTGTGTTATGTGACAACTCTTTGGCACACCCCTTATCAGTCTTGCTAACTAACTAACTAACTTACCATCACGCCGTCTCTCCGGAGGGGTAGGCAGAAAGAATGGAACGCCACACTATTCTGTCCTGACATACTTCTCTCGCTTCCTCTACATTCATACATCTTGTCATGCACGCACGTCGATTTCTCAGACTCCTCACATGACCGACATTCAATATTTGATTGATTTGATTGTGCCACGTTTTCCTCGGCCTTCCTCTATTTCTAGCTCCGTTCACGCCGTTTACATATACCTTCTTTACCATTCTGTCTTCACTCATTCTTTCCATGTGTCCAAAACATCTTAATGACCCTTCCCTTATTTTGTTCATTACACTTTCATTCGCACCACATTCACTTCTTATACTTGCATCTGTCACTCTATCATATACAGATTTGCCACACATTCGTCTTAGAGATCTCATTTCTACTGCATTTATTCTACTTTCATCCTTCTTTTGCCAGTTTCATGCTTCACTTCCATACATAAGGGTCGGCACAAGAACACCATTGTGCACCAATCAGTCTTGCTGTGTTGTGATAATGAACATCCGTGGGACCTGACAGGACACCGGGAGAAGAAAAAGAAGAATATTCTACAAATATAATTGTTTATATTATATTTTTAGTAATTTAGAACACACATTTGTAAACAAATAGTTAAAACAGAATGATAATTACTTCAATGAATAATCTAATTCATAAAATAATAATACACTTTTAGTATTGTCAAGGTAAACAGTATATTCTGTTTCCCTGACAAAGCTCCGGTGGGAGCGAAACCGGTTGGTGTCAGATACAAATATTAAAAGTGTCTTCTTATTTTATTTAACAATGTCACACCACAAATTAAGTGTTTCATACGAAAATCTTATGTATATATTTTTTATAAACCTAAGGCTACGTGCCACACTGTTTGAAACAAGCTCTCCACAGGGGTGACCTTGGTGGAGAGCTGTGGAGCCCACGGTTGGTGTAGCATCCACACTTGGTTTAAAATGTTGTATAATTCCCTGGTAAGAAGTCGGCTGGAATATAGTTCCGTTATTATTCCGTTAACAAGTGTCTACACAGTTTTAAACTGCTGGTGGAGACCGATGTGGAGAGCTTGTTTAAAACAGTGTGACACGCCTCTAACACTGTGGAATTCCATAATGACGAAATTTTTATGAATTAAAACACTGTTTTTTCTGTTTGTATTTATTTTCCTCGACATGTCGACTGAAACAAAGTTGGGTCATGTGTTAAGGGGAGAAAAATACCACCTCCTTCGACTGATATTAATGGGTAAAATGGAGGGACGTCGGGGAGTTGGTAGAAGGCAGCTGTCCTGGCTGCGGAACATCAAAGAGTGGACAGAAATAACAAGAGTTCAGAACCTGTTCCAAGTGGCGCAGGACAGAGATGCCTTTGCTGCAGTGATCGTCAACGTTGGGGAGACCTGACACGGCACCGAAAGAAGAAGATACTTTTAAACCCTTCGGTTATCGACAATTTTGGGATACTTTTAAATTATAAATTCTCTTTTAATTCTAAATGTGATTATTTAACCGACTAACCATCACGCCTTCTCACCGAAAGGGTAGGCAGAAAGAATGGACTGTCACACTTCAACCGATGCGGCACTCTATCCTTCCCTTTTCGCCCCGCGGGAGACACGGTGTGATGGGTTGCGAACCTCATCGCCACCAATAGGCATCTCCCGCGCACACTTCGATCGTCCAACATCCACAAAATAGATCTAAATCAAATAATATAAAATACAATGATATATAATAAAAAAAAATAGATAGTTTGATGTGATTAGTTTATTAAAGATATATCCAAATCGTAAATAACATGTACCGCTCCCTCGCACTCTGTCTAAAATGTATATGATTCTTTTATAAATCATGCCTTCTATCTGTTGAATTTGGCATTTCCCGCTGGTGTAGCAAAAGCCGATATATCTTCTTGAAACGAGGAAAACCTTGTCGAGAAAAAGAAACTCAAAAGTGGAAAAAATAGTGGTTTAATTCATAAAAAAATTCGTGTTATTTTAATAGCATCCTAAAGGAGTATATTAAAAAATGATGGTACATTTATTTAAGTATTTTTTTTCTATACATATTGCTCACAAAACATTAAATAATACATGCAAGACAATGGAACATGCCACTCCCATAAAATATAATAAAACAACTAGGAAACGTGCTTTCTTCAAAATTAAATAGTCTTTTGAATGAACATTACATTCACCATCGCATTGAGTTGTGGATTCATAATTTTGTAATACAACACTTTATTAAAAGAAAAATGTATTCGACATTTGCATCTTCCCAGAACAAGAATAGTACAGAAATCAGTCTGCGAAACAGGAAGAGAAATGAATGGATCTGAATGGAAGCGGTTATTACGTGGCTCTTTCCGACTGAATTCTTGCTAGGTATGCTAAACTACCAATCATTGGAGAGAAGGAGGAATATCCACATAAAAATTCACTTCTTTCAGCTGATTGGCGGCCGTATACAAAACTCGAATGTCCTGAGTGATGTAGGTCTATTTGTCCCTGATAATTACCATAGTCGAAGACAGCACAGATTGTTTTATTTGCCGCGCTGCAGAACCAACCTGCCAATGGTTATGCCTGTGGGAAGGGCAATCTTATTGCTTAATCGGGTCGCCTCAGAGGTCGACATATTTCGTGATAGTGTGAGTTGCCTCAGGGATGCAATATCAATGTTATGATTATTTCTAATTTAAGAATTATACTATGAATTCTCATAATGTAATTGCAAAAGATCTGTAATGATTGTAATTTTTTTTATAAATTAAATGAAAATCAGAGAAAGGATCAAAGTAGCGTGGAAAATAGCTTCATTAAATTGGAATTTGGCAGGCCATTTAGCGAGGACAACGGATGATCGGCGGACCCTAAAGTGACCGAGAACCGGCCACAGAAATCCTGGCGACCACAACATGGTTTGATGACATCAAGAGATTGGCAGGAGGTTAACGGCACAGAGTAGCGAGGTAAAGAGAGTTGTAGAAGTCGGGAAGGGAGGCCTAGGTCCAACACTGAATGAATAAAGGCTAATGATAATGATGGATGATTTTATTAACCACCCTACGTATTTGAACGTACGTGATACGTTCACTGTGAATGGTACATTCTGCGCTATCCCGTATCACGTACGCGCTTGAGAAAAAGTAATGTACCTAAAATGTACAAACTGTTAGGGATACGCGCGTGTGCCAACAACACTCGAGTACAAGTCTCCATAAATATGATAGTTTTACAAGGGGCAGGTGAAGTGTGGGGCCGAGTATTTGACGTTTCGTAATTTAAAAAAATAAAATTAATATATAATTAAATTTCATTAATAAAAAACCTGCTTTTTTTGCAAGTTTCTTGGAAAATAAGCCAAAGATAGAGCGGTTAAAATTAAAAATAAAACATGTTTCGGGACACAGAAACCCTTCATCAGTGTACATATTAACGGTTACATATATTATATACTAAATTTATTTTTTGATTTCATGAATATAACCAATTTTCATGAATAGGTCCGACTTTCCGTTTTTTTTTTGTGGACCGGAAAGGGAATAGTGTTCTTGTGCCGACCCTTATGTATGGAAGTGAAGCATGGAACTGGCAAAAGAAGGATGAATTTAGAATAAATGCAGTAAAAATGAGATCTCTAAGATGAATGTGTGGCAAATCTGTATATGATAGAGTGACAAATGCAAGTATAAGAAGTGAATGTGGTGCGAATGAAAGTGTTATGAACAAAATAAGGAAAAGGTCTTTAAGATGGTTTGGACACATGGAAAGAATGAGTGAAGACAGAATGGTAAAGAAGGTATATGTAAACGGCGTGAACGGAGCTAGAAATAGACGAAGGCCGAGGAAAACGTGGCACGATTAAATCAATCAAATATTGAATGTCGGTCGCGTGAGGAGTCGGAGAAATCGACGTGCGTGCATAACAATATGTATGAATGTAGAGGAAGTGAGAGAAGTATGTCAGGACAGAACAGTGTGGCGTTCCATTATTTCTGCCTACCCCTCCAGGGAGACGGCGTGATGGTTAGTTAGTTAATATTTACACTGATGAAGGACTTCTGTGTCCCGTAACATGTTTGTTTTTAATTTTAATACAGTAAAGTGTAACTAATTTAAAATATATAGTTAAGTGTTTTGATTCTTTCAAATTTGAAATCATGGAAATGCAAAATATCTTATGTTAATTGACTTTCAATCCTAAACAACAATTAAATAAAACTGTGTTTAAATTTAGAACTACTTGCATTTTTGTCTTTAATTCGTCATTGAACAATTTCGCCAGGCCTTTTGGCATCGACAGACTGGCGACTGTCATAATAAAGACAAAAATGAAAGCAATAATTAAAAAACATTGTTTTTTATTATTATTATTTAACCCTTACCACTCCTTTGTGAAATGCCAGCCGACATGGCTATATGTACGCTACAACTCAGTTGTCGGCTGGCGGCCGACAAGATAAGACTTGCGTGTACGGTGTATTTTCGCACATAAAACTTGACACGTGTCATTGTTTCTTGTGATTATTCGTTAAAAAACATTTAATTTCACATTTTACTAAGATTTTGACTGTTTTCCGTTTTTATATTACTATAAAGTAATCCTTGCAAATTCACATAACCTAAAATGGCTGGAACTTGGCGTGATACGTCATGCAGAGGAGCGATTAGATTACAAGCCCACTTCATTGCGAAACTGTACAAAGGTTCTAAAGACTGTACTGTGTGCGGTAACAGAAAGATTCCAGGGGGAAGACGGGAAACAGTGTGGTTTTGTGAGACCTGTTCCAGAAAACCTGGTCTCCATCCTGGAGATTGTTTTAAATAGGACCATACTATGCAAAACTATAAGTAGTCCATAATGTTTTTTGTAAATTGTTTTTTATTTGAAGAATAAATCATTACAAATGAATTTTTAATGATTTTTTTAACAAATATTTTGACATTATTAAAATAAGAGTTGGCTGACAAACAATACATAAAAATAATGGAGTGGTAAGGGTTAAAATGAACTTCCATCAAGAGATGTCATCAGTAAAATCATTTGATTCAATCATAAATGATTTATGTACGAATCAATGCACTCAAAATACACACCACATTTCAATGTTGCCATAGAGAAGAGAAGCATTTTATATTGGTATAACATTACTTGATTGGACAAATTTCAAGATATCGGAGTGGGGGCTTTAGACTGGTCTCCGTGCTTCTGTGGCGAGGATGGGTCGGGTTAGGTTAGGTTAGGCTTATCGAAAAAACAGGAAGTCAGTCAGTCTGCCCCGCGGCCTGCCGTAGCAGGACGTAAATTTTCTCCTTGATCCAGTCTTTGTTGTATGGCGCGTATGTGTTTGTGGACTTTTGGTATACCAGGCAGCTCAAATCGGCCAACTGAAAGAAAAAAAAATAATTATTAATCATTCTCACCAAATATGTGGATTTAGCAGTATGTACGTGGCATATCTAGAAGGTAAGTGTACTGAGACTCTTACGACCGGATGGCTTTTATTTTCGACATGTTGGCTACGCTTCCGTGTAGCCTGACCCTTCCCTTCTGCAACGAGACCAGTACGAGGTCAGTACGTTGAGAAGTGTCGACGGGACGACACGTTCCATGAAAAATGTCAATCCAATCTCCCGCCAAGTGCGAAATACGCGGCGCCGGGCAAGAGTTTTTAAGGCGCTGCAAACTCCATGGAGATAATTTCTCCGCTCCATCGTTACTGGAGATGAAACTTGGGTTGCACACTACACGCCTGAAACCAAAAGGCAGTCTCAACAGTGGAGTCACACCTCTTCACCCCCCGCCAAAATGTTCAAAACCACAATTTCAGCCAAGAAAATCATGGCATCCGTGTTTTGGGAGTGTCAAGGCATAATTAAGAGACCATCAACTCTGCAAGATACTGTGAGACCCTAAAAAATTGCAGAGGGCGATTCAGAACAAGAGGAGAGGCATGCTGACAAAGGGAGTCTGCCTGCTGCACAACAATGCCAGAAGGAACTGCTCGCCTCGATTAAATGGGATGTCCTGAACCATCCCACGCATTCCCCTGACCTAGCACCTTCAGATTACTATCTCTTTACCTCCCTGAAGCTGCACATGGGTGGACAAAGGTTTTCAACCGACGAGGAGGTAAAGAAGGAGGTGGAGAAGTGGACGAAGGGGTTGGCGGGAAACTACTTCGAAGAAGGCATCAAAAATTGATACCTCGCTTCACCACCTGCATTGAGAGGAATGGCGACTATGTGGAAAAATAGCTTACATATGTACTACGGTAACCACTTAATTTTGTTTAAATAAAATAAAATGTAACCTACAAAAATTCAGTACACTTACATTCTGGATATGACTCGTACTTACAAACTTTGAACATCAATTATCTCAGAAGCAGTCATTTTGACTTAGTGCTTTTTCACAGAATACCCACGATATTGTTCATATCACTTTCATTCATAATTTAGAATAACTGTGTATATAAAATAAAAAGAATGCGAACTTGATCTATGAAGTCGAAGAGTTGTGATATGTCGTATGTGATGGTGGGGGTGTTGGGATTCCTGCGCTTCAGATGCTCCTCGTAGATCTTGCAGACACCCTCCATACAGTCGTTCACGCTCTCGTAGTCGGAGTAGGTTCTCGTCTCCGGCCGGGCGCCTGGCTGAACGAGCAGTATTGTGTGTGACTGGAAGAATGAATAAAAATCTTTAAAACATTTTGAATGTATACAAATACTTGTAGAAGAATACTGGATTTTAACAATTGCGGGTTATCAATTCAAGAATTAATTGTATCTCAATAGAGACGAAGATTAAAAAGATCTTCTGCTAACTAACTAACTAACTAACCATCACGCCGTCTCCCCGAAGAAGTAGGCAGAAAGAATGGACTGCCACACTTTTCTTTCCCGACATATTTCTCTCGATTCCTCAACATTCATACATCGTGTCATGCACGCGCGTCGATTTCTCTGACTCCTCACATGGCCGACATTCAATATTTGATTTATTTGATCGTGCCACGTTTTCCTCGGTCTTTCTCTATTCCTGGTTCCATTTACATCATAAACATATAATTTTTTTACCATTCTTGCTTCATTCATTCTTTCCATATGTCCAAACCATCTTAATGATCTTTTCATTATTTTGTTCTTGACACCATCATTCGCACCGCATTCACTTCTTATATTTTCATTCGACACTCTATCATACACATAGTATCCACACATTCGTCTAAGAGATCTCATTTCTACTGCATTTATTCTACTTTCATCCTTTTCATCTTCTGCTTAACGCTTAAAATTATATAGATGGCGTTAGTGTGTAGATTGAAAAACTACCATGTAAAAAGTGGTGTTACAGATTAACACCACTTTTCACATTTTTACATTAATACACTTTTGACACTTTTTACATACAACTTCCAAAAATTTGTCAGACATGATGGTCATAAGAAAAAAGGTGGAATGGGGAATGATGTATTACATAAAGCGTACGCTTAACCCAACCAATGACAGGTCATAAGTCCTGTAAACACCTCGATCAACCATATTTTGTTTCCAATTTGCATCTTCGTCTCTATTGAGATACAATTAATTCTTGAAAATCTTTAAAATTCAAATCTAAATTTCATATTTTCATATATTGCTATTATTATTTTGTTGAATCGCTGTTTACATCATTACAGCGTGAGCCAAATCTTCTAACACCGGCGGCTAAACGCAGTCTCCTTGGAAATCGACGTCATTCATATTAGTGCAAGCACGTTCAGAAGACCAATACTCTTGACATTAGAGAATATCTTGTTTTCCTAATGTGGAACCATCTCTCATGCGTTCCTGGTATTATATGTATTATTTTACCTGTTCTTAATACCTGAAACATTAATTGTGAAAATAAACTAATTTGATTTGATTTAAAGGGCATATAGCTATGTTTTGTTTCTTGAACAATGATGTAAAACTCCATATTAAATAATTAATATTAATGAAAACGTCTGTTTTCTAGAAGTTTTATTATATTTTATGTGAATGATCTATCTAAGGCATTAACAAATACCTTAGGCAGACAAAACATGTCATTCATATACAATATAATAAAACTTCTAGAAAACAGACATTTTCATTCGAATAGATTATTTAATATATAGATGGTGTTTTACATATTTAACTCGATGGTTGCCACAGACAAGATATCTTGGCAAACGGCGCAGTCCTCGTATTGCGAGAGACGATATTCTTTAAATCAAATCAAATCAAATCAGTTTATTTCATCAACAGACATTACAAAATAATTGAGAACAGGTAAAATAATATATTGTGTATAGTATACTACCAGAAACGCATGAGAGATGGTTTAACATTAGGAAGACAGGATACTCTCCAGAATTAAGAGTATTTGCCTTCTGAACGTACTTTCACTAATATGAAAAACGTTGATCTCCGAGGAACACACACTGACATCTGTTTTAGATATCCTGGAATATTTTATCAAGATTCCAAACACTTTTAACCGATTTATCGGTAAATTTCGAAAATTGTTTTCGAAAACTGTTTACGACAATGAAAATTTGAAACTGGTTTAATTTCAAGAAAAAACTATAACAATCGATGCGGGATATAATAGTTAGTAAGTAAATTATAATTTCTTTCTAACACAGCAAAAAAAAAGACAAGTTTTGTTTTGACAAAAAATATTCGGCCTGAAAAGGTTAATTATGGTATAGCTATCCTATTGATTCTCGTGACATGTGCTAGGTAGCTAATCTATCACCATTTTATTGTCACGTGAATTCTACACCAGAGCAAAGACAGACTGACATCACACTGCCATCGCCGAGAATCGAACCTGGGACCTTCGGTGTGACAGTCATAGCACTTACCACTCTGCCACGAAGGTCGTCGATATTTAGGTTGGTTGTTGTCCTTCTTCGGTGAAGAATTGTTTACAATAGAGTGGTACAAAATCATGCAAGTTATTAATTTCATAACATTGTCTTTCTTTTCAGAGCATTCACTGTGGTAAAATGTCTGATATTTATTGGTTAGAATACCAAACACAATTCTTAAGACATGGTTGCTCGGAAGACTTGACAAAAATTTGGATGGTTTGTACCAAAAAGAATAAATAATAGTTGCTTTTAATTATTGTTTTCAACACTTTGATTGTTATACTAAATTTCTATTGATATTTGATTTAAAGAATAAATAAATGATTTGAATTTATTTCATTATTAAAAAATTACACCTTAAAACGACAAAAAAATATAAGCTGTCACTTGGTGACAGCGTTATAATACGATTTCAAACTAATCGCATACGTTACGATTATAAAAATAAAATAAGCAAATCATGAACTAACATCGTTAATTAATTAAATAACGGTGAAAATATGTAATAGGCCTGATAAAAACATATTGATTAAATCATTTATAAAAATGGTAAGCGGTGTTGTTAGAAACATAACCTAAACATTTTATTTCGAATAAATTATTTAGACACAATGTTGCATTGATAATTTAAAAATAACATAACTACATTGTTTATAAGTTTTAACATAACTCACCATATTCAAAATATTGTTTTATTGATTTTTTTGTTAATTTCGCTAAATAAACAACTAAAGCACCGCTGGCGCTGTCCAAATCCAACCATAGACAATATCAAATATACAATATTGTTTTAATAGAGTTTATTTACATAGAACAATATTTCTGCCATTATATTTACATGCATTCGAGTTTACCGTGACAAACAAATGACTGTTTTCTGATATAAATCCATTATTTTAAATATAATTTAATAAAGTCTCGGTGCCTCTTTAAATATGCTCGCTTAGTTAATACGGCCGTACAATTCTAGAAGTGTTCTATCTTCCTTGATGGTTTTATTCAATGCTCCCCGATCCTGCACATTTTGCTCCCAGCACTCCATTTCGCCCAGCCTACCCAGATCAGCAGAACATCATCCATTAGGCGCTGTCTAGGCCTACCTAGAGGCCGAAGTCCCAGGGTCGGAAGCTACGTGGACATCTGACGAACCAACATATGGCGTACTATGAGACCGGTCACACCTGGGTTCGCCAGGTGTCCACCTAGCCTCCGACCCTGGCACTTTGGTGTGACCGTCCCTAAGAATCCTAGTTCGTGACTCAGAACCATGTCACAACTGGCTTGATGATGGTGTTATATACGTGCAGCTCGGTGTTTCTGAATTTTATTCAAGTAAGCTGCAATACGTATGCCCTTTTGAACTCTGTGTTCCAATTTCGCATGCATATCATTGGCTTCCGTCATTTTCGCATCGAGATTAGTGAACTCTCTCACTTGCTTGATTTTATCCAACTCTATCCTTTACAATTGGTAGTGAGTCTTGGCCATTATTTTTACTGGAAACACTAATCTACTTCGTCTTAAAGGTATTGACTTGCAAAACAATCCGTTGTATCCTTTACGTCTTCAAATATGAATAAACCAGACCCCTGCTTTTTAAAAATTTATATGTCATGCAATTTCCTTTTATAAAATTTAATAATGAATATTATGTTACAACTGTGTACAATATTATTACGAAAATATAAGACAAAAAATATAAAACGACACCAACGCTGACGTTACAGAGTTTGTTGTGCATAGTCTTCTTCTCTATTCTCTTGCCATCTCTTCAAATAGTATCCATCTTTCTATCTTGCTTGACTCTTATCCATCTTCTTCCTCCAACTGAAATTAAATTGTCAACTAATGACGTTTAACTGCTAACACGGCCCATATTTTCTAAGGTAGTATTACCTGAGCAACATACATCTGTATATGCATTACCTATCTAATCTACATTACCTGCGATTCGTTTGCAGAATATCATTGATTTAAATTTAATATAGATTATTTTTTTCTTTATTGCTATGAAGGTAAATGTTTAAAGTAAATACTTTTTGATTTGTATAGATATCAAATCATTGTTTTTGGTGTGCAAAAAATATCAAATATTTATAATCGCATTTCTCTTTTTTATTCTAGTCTTACAAATTTGTATTAATTTTAATATGAGTGTTACTTTGTATTACAATTACAATTGGACGTTTCGTTTGTGGGTCCATTTTGTGGAATTGTTCTTTTAGCATAAATATTTACGTATTGACAATAATTAAACTTTTGAATTAAATAAAATAATACTGATTAAATAACTTTATAAACGCTGTACGAAATTAAGGAAGGCTAATAAGTATATAAGAGCTACGTTTAATAAAATGAAATCACTCTTCTGCAATGATAACGTAAACTTGAAACTCCGCCAGAGAATGATCAAATGCTATGTGTGGTCTGTTTTATTGTACGGGTGTGAAACTTGGACCTTGAAAGCTAATTCAATGAACAGACTGGAAGCATTTGAAATGTGGCTCCATCGCCGAATGCTCAGAGTTCCCTGGACAGACATGGTTACCAACACCGAAGTCCTGAGGCGAGCTAGAGTTGACAGGGAACTGTTGTCAACTATCAAGGTTCGAAAGATCTCACATCCGGGTCATATACTGGGTGGGGAAAAGAAGCACCTTCTCCAACTGATATTGGAAGGGAAAATTGAGGGACGCCGAGGGCCCGGAAGGACACAAATGTCCTGGCTGCGAAACGTGAGGGAGTGGACCGGCATCCGAAGTGTGGAGGAGCTGTTCCGATCGGCGCAGGACAGGGACAGGTTCGTCGAGGTGATTGCCAACGTTGGGGGGACCGGACAGAGCACTTGAGGAAGAAGAAGAAGATAAGTATATGGCACAGCCATATCAATCCATTTTTTAAACTTTCAAATGGAAAAATCCACGATTGAAGAATGTGCGGCACCCATAAAATGATTCATAAAAATGGCGTTTAATAAATCATTCAATTTATTATATTATTGTGTTCTATCTTTTTAGCCTAACAATTAATATATATTATAATAATAGCCATTTATTTACAAATTCAATACACCTATTGAAATCAATTGGTATTCAACACAATATTTTTTTATACATATTTTCATTACGCACGCAAGAGATCAAAGTTTGGACTTGATAACATTGCATTTATTCCAATTTTATTGCGTAGGCCTGCCCAGTACCTAACCATATTATTTTACCCGATATCTTCTACTTTTTTTATATATAGCAAATCACTTGGCTGATGCAATAATTTAGCGACACATTTTGTTGTTGCGTGTAAATTTATGTTACTGAAGCCTTTGTGTATATTGCTGGGATTCACAAATTTCATTTTTCATTATATTACTCATTTTACAATCATCACATATCACTGTTCTCGGAAAAATAAATATATTTCAAATTCTACGCGTTATTGACTCACATGTCATAATGATACCAACTGAAAAAAAAAATTTACTCACCTTTCCCAAAGTCACATAAAATAAGCATTTTGATGGAAAATATGGCACAGAGCTGAAATAAAAAAAAATATGCTGCAATTGTGATTATATTTATTGCATAATTTTGAATCGTTTCACAAATATTTATTAAAAACCAATATCTAATTAATTGCCTGTGGTAAAAATATAAACTAATATTTTTTTAGTCTAGTTTAGTACCTTTGTAGTACATATTGGACTTCCATTTGTTTTATGTGCTGTTACTACTAGCGCCACCGTCACACGCAATTGAAACAACTTTGTTGGTAAAAAATGATATTTTTGTCGGGATTTTTATGGTACTGGCAATATAAAACGTAAACAACTGACATTAACTCAAAATGGCTGATTGAATAAAGTAAGAAAAATATTATTGTCGCGCCAAATTGTCAAAATAATGGAGTATCTTTGTGAATCTTTACCGAAACGTGAATACAACTCGATCCTTTTTACCTCAGTATATTTGAAGAAGGCTCATACCGTTCGCAGTGCAGTTAAAATCCCGAAAGTGTGTGAAAATTTCGCATCTGGACGGTTTCGTAAGAAGTGCTTTATCAAGATATCGACCTTGGATCTGAAGAACTGTCCCGTAATTAATCGAAAGAACGGTCCTCCGAGAAGATGGCAGGCTCCTAAGGCAGCTAAATCAAACGATGTCCGCGCTCCTTGTCAGTGTCAATAATTAGTAGTTCATCGCCCCATTTCTACGAAGTAATATTTATTTATAATGAATTTTAATTTGGTAGGCGATTGTCGGATGAGTCCCAACGTGACGATGCAGACTCGCTCGTACGGGACGTCTGGGAGTATTCCCTACGCGAATCATATTGATTTAAAAAGTAATTTTCCACTGAATCCTATTGTGCAGAACTTGAACAAAGACAGCTTCCCTCACCAGGCCTTCTGTAGGTCCAGCCAAAGAGACATCAACGTCACCGAGCAACCTGATCCCTCGTTTTATGGTTTTCCGAAGCAATTCGAATATATAAATTTGACATCTCTCGATAAAATGAAGTGGCCATCCAAGTCTTTGGATATGCCCGACGAAAACAAATCAAACGCGGGCTTCGCTCGGAAATTGTCGAGTTTGCAAGATTTATCGGACATGGCAAACACAACAACCGGTGTGAAAAATCGCGGCGGGCTTTTGGAAAAGTGCCAAAACACATCCGGTCTGACTAACAACACACTAAGTAGTGATTATAATCAAAGTCGTCTATCCCTAGATTCTGGAATAAGTCTAAGCGTTACGGGAGGCTTTGAACCGGAGCTTTTCATTCACAGAGCTTCGATAACAATATCACCGGATAAGTGTTCAACGGGATCGTTATTTTCATCTCTCCATTGTACATTAACTTCCGCAAACAAATGCCAAAGTGTCGACGAAGTGGATTTTGCTCATAAAAGTGATAAAATGTCTATAGATCCTTATTCACATCGGTTTAAGTCTTCCTACGGAGACACCGACATAAAAAATAAATACCTCGATGCAAATTGTGATTCTAAAATGTCCGCGGATACGCAGCAGAAACAAAAGAGCCGCTTTTTAGAATCCGTGCGGAAGCAGAGAGCCGCGGCGGCTTTGGAAAAAGAAAAAGAAGACAAACTTAAAGAAGAAAACGTAGACTCAGTTACTAAATGTGAAGCTCTGATGGCGCGTATCAAAAATGCGTTAACAGTGGCTAAAATGAAAGATTCCTGTGATAAATCAAATTCTACACAAACATCATTCGAAATCCGCGACAATAAACACGCTTCTAGTGACGTTGCAAGCGAAACAACGGCATGTGAAGTCGATTTGAATGCTATGCAAGGTGATCCAAATAATCATAAAGTTAATCAATCCGACAATATGAAACAAAACGTAGAAGAGCTTGAAAGTATGTTCAATAATCTGACTTTGAATGACTCCTCGTCTCCTAGTACTCCCGTTTTACTGAATGACAAAACAAATGATCTGATTTTGACGGCGTGTGCACCATCGCAGAACTTGGATTCTGTCTGCAGACAGATTCAGACTAACGCCCCAACAACCCCACACGCACCTGAATGCATGCCGGAAAAAAGTGATGTACAGGAGTGTGTTAACGATATTTTAAATCATGTTTTACCAAATCAACATGACTCTGAAGACTTGAAACCGGTATCTAATGATAAAGTTGAAATAAGTAATATAGAAATATGTCCTAGTGTATCTATTATACCTGAAATTCAAAACAAATGTGATATAATGATAGAAAATGAGGCTCTCATAAAAACTTCACTGCCTACTACTAGTGAAAGTGGGGATGAGTGTGTCAATAGTATTAAATGTGACGTGGAGGAAAAGCGTAACGGATTAATCAAACAAACGGATGTTAATACTCTATCTGAAATGTCTAAACCCAATTCTGTCGCTATCAAATCCGAATGCCTTCCCGATGAAATAGAAGAAAACAAAAATCGCTCAATCAAACCGGATTCTAAAAAGCCGCCGAAAGCCAGACGGTCGAAATTGCAAAAAAATCACCGGCATTCTTCTGTGAAGTATAACGAGAGCAGCGCAATGTCGGAAGATTGCACCCTGCTCCAAAACAGGGATAGATCGTCGCCTTCCAAATCACACGCCACGCCACAAGACAAAGTCTGCAGCAGGCGGCACAAAAACGACCATTGTTCAACCAAGCACAGGCACAAGGAACGGCAGCACGTTAAGGACAACATTGTCGAAGATTTGCACCTTGATTCGTCACCGATATACTTCACAGAACCGAAAACCCGGCAGAAAAAATCTAAAAAACACAAACGTTCAACTAAGAAATTAAATACTCTCGAATCTAAACAGGATGATACGAAAATATTAGATGGCTTTGGAAAATGCGTTTCGTTTTTAAGTAATCTTGCACCGAATTATAAAATGCTTTGTCGGAAGCCAGAACTAAAACCCAGGGTGTCGAGCTCGGAGTCAGAAGACATGATCGGATTTGACGAGGTAAAAGGACGCTTTAGAAAGCAGGTGTCGGAGTGTGAGAGTGACGATTCTTTCATCATCGTTTTCTCTGATTCGAAAAGCGAGAATGAACAAACGCAGCAGAACGAAGAGTCGGATAAGAAGCGATATGAAGTGAAAAATAAGCGTGGCTCAGTAAGAGAGCGATATCCATCTGAATGCGAATCGGAAGATTCTTTTGTTATCTGTTTTGAAAAGGACGAAAACGATGATTGTTATGGAAATGATGAGGTCTATTCGGATACGGATTCCCTGTCTTCGCAGGACGACGAGTCCACCGATGACGAGTCCACCACAGAATCTACTGAGTACGAGGGGGAGAGTGGTGTTGTGACCAGTGCAGTGGACGGTGTGGACGAGGTAGATCGTCAAGTTGTCGCGTGCGTGGAAAAAGTTGTGAAAAGTTGCTTGAAAAGGAAATCGGAGAGGCGATCGCCCAAGAGTGTGAGAAGTCAGTCTCAAGAAAAGAAGGTAATTATTTTTTTTATCTTTATTAATCTAATCTTAGGTTTCCAACTGGTGCTGTGTACTGCCCCCCCCAGATGGTGCCGGGAGCTTTGAGGCGGTGATAGGAAGCGACCTAAGCAAACGTATTATGTATTATTTTTCTTCTGCCTATTTCTGTCCACTCCTGGACAAAGGCCTTCTCCATTTGCTTCCACGCCACTCTGTCTTGTGCAGGCGGCATCCAGGTAATTCTGACATATCTGTTAAGGTCATCCTTCCATCTTCACTTCTCTTTGCCGTCGACGGTCCCCAAGTCAGCAGTCTTTTCCATTTTTCGTCTGAGCTTCTGGCTACGTGGCCTGCCCATTGCCATTTTAGAGTCGCCACCCGGTGGATGATGTCAGTGAACTTTGTTTTTCTCTCACTGTATCGTTTCTGACTCTGTCTCTTAGGCTTATTTCTAACATGGCCCTTTCCATGGCTCTTTGTATGTTTTATTATATTAATATGTACTATTCTATTAATAATGTCCTCTTCTTTATTCTTTTTGTCCTGTCATACCTACGTTGTGCATAGGGCTTCAAGGAATCTTCTCCACCCGATTCTATTGCATGCCTGATGCCTAACATTATCCCAAGTGAGGCCTGCTGCCTTAACCTCGTCCTGCAGGGCTCTTCTCCAGGTGGCTCTAGGTCTGCCTCGCTTCCTCCTTCCCCCCATAGGGGACCAGTCTAGTGCACACTGAGCGATGCAGGCTGGATTCCGTCTCAGAGTGTGACCGATCCACTGCCATTTGCGTCTAGCGACTTGTTCTCTAATTGGCTTTTCGCCTGCCATAGTCCAGAGAACGGCATTTGACACTGTTTGGGGCCAATAGATCTTGAAGTTGAATAGTTAGTTATTGTATATACAAAATAAATATTTGAACAAAATTTAAATATTTATTAAAACCTGGACCCAATTTTACTTTAAAAGATTATTTTAGATTTAACCCAACTTTAACCCAAACTTTAACCCAAACTTTAAAAGATTATTTTAGATTTATTCAACATATTTATTAGAACAAATGCATAAAAGTTTTAAAAATTTTCATTTTAATATCTGTCAAAACTTACCACATTCATGAAAAATGTAATTATTCAAAATTATTTTAAATCTATTGATATAATTTTCTTTTCTGATTTCCTCTGGAACATTTTCATACATCTTTAGTGCTTTATATATTTATAAGGGAATTTTTGGATTTAGCTTTTCTTCTAAAATTGAGAATTTGTTTATCTTTCTATATCTTTCATAATTTAGAAAGTATCTTGTCTTCCTAATGTCGAACCATCTGTAATGCGTTCCTGGTACTATGTTGTATTTTTATAATATTTTACCTGTACTCAATAGATGCCTTAAACATTTTCCTGTTTGTAATGTATTTTGAGTTAATAAACTGATTTGATTTGATAATAATTCTCTTGCTGATTGCCTTTTGAATTCTTGTGAAGTATGCCCACTGATAATTTTATGAAATATAATTAAAGCATTACAAATAATAATTTTTTTAAATTTCATCATTTTTAGCTCTTTCAACATCACTAATATAGTCATATCTTCTTCTTCTTCTGTCCTGATGATTAGTATGCATGAGGTATGGATACAAAATGATCTTATGATGAATGTGAATAAGTCAAAGGTTTTTAGAAAATGAAAAAAATTCAGAAAATGAAAAAATCATGACAGTCAGTATCATTTGCGTGAATATTGAAAATTTGGAACAACTATGAGTTTGTATTAGGTGTACAACTTTGCTTCCGCCGTTTTTTTTTATTATTATTATTTTTTTAAATTTAATTTTTTGGCTTTATTGTGAAGAACTGGTTACTTACATTTACGATTCAAAGTATTGTCCATCGTTGGCCACTACTTTCTCCCATCTTTCGGGCAGCATACGAATCCCGTGTCGAAAAAACTCGTAATCTTTTGAGAAGATCTACGAATCGATCCAAGTTTTCACTTCTCCATAAGAACGGAAGTGCTGGTCAGCCAGGCCGTGAGACATTGATCGAAACAAGTGATAGTCAGAAAGAGAAATATCTGGAGAATACGGCGGGTGGGGTAGGACTTCCCATTTTAACATTTCCAAGTATGTTTTGACGGGCTTTGCGACATGGGGTCGAGCATTGTCATGCTGCAAAATCACTTTATCGTGTTTATCGTTGTAATATATTTAGGTACTATGTTTACAAACGATGGAAGTAGGAAAAATGACGTAAAAATGGGATTACTCATAAAATACGTGGGAAAACTATTTATGATAGAATATCAAACATTGAAATATGTAAGGAATGTAAACATACCAATTTTTAACCATTCTTCTCTCATCAATTTGTTTCATATGTCCAAACCATCCAAATGATTTTATTTATTTATTTTACTTAGGATTTAATCTTTCCTCCTAAGTAAAATAAATAAATAAAACCAATTGGATAGTTTGGACACATGGAACGAATGGATGTAAGTAGAATGGTTAAAAAGTTGTACACAAGCAGAGTGAAAAGGAAAAACAACCAAGGAAAACTAACCCTCATGCTGTTTCTCAGGAGGGATGGGCAGATATGATAGACCGCTATTATGCTGTCCTGACATACCTTTAAAGCTTCCTCTACATTCTTACATCGTTACATGCACGCTCGTCGAATTTTTCGACTTCGAATGTGTCTGTTTTTAAATAATAAAAATATTTTAATTCACTGATCACCCTGACGAAGATACGGTTAGTAACCGAATCGATCGACAGTAAGAGTGACCAGTTGTTTAAACAAAATGAAATAATAAATTCAATGCTAACAATATTGAAAATTTCAAACCGATAGAACAGTTATTTTTTTGTGTCAAAATGTGAAACAAAAGGAAATTTATAACTGTTACAATATATTGTAAATTATCATCATCATCATCAGCCTATATCCGCCCATTCCTAGACGTAGGCTTCTTCCAGCTGCTTTCTTGTCTGCCCATCCTGGGCGATACGTATCCATGTCGTACCGGTGGTCTCTTTAATGTCATCCCTCCATCGAAATTTAAGACGTCCTGGGTTTCGGGACGCAGTTGGACACCAGCAAAAGAGGCGTTTTGTCCATCTATCGTCAAGAGTTGCGAGTGACAACTGTTAATAAATAAATAAAATAATAAATATAAATATACTCTGTATGAAATTTTCCATATTAATAATAAAAACCTAACTTGAAACAATTTATAAACTTTAGAAATTAAAAAAGCTATCAAAAATAATAATAATATAATAAATCTTCTTCTTCAAGTGCCCTGTCGGGTCCCCCCAACGTTGGCGATCACCTCGGCGAATCTGTCCCTGTCCTGCGCTGCTCTGAACAGCTCCTCCACACTTCGGATGCTGGTCCACTCCCTTTCGTTTTGCAGCCAGGACATCTGTCTCCTACCGGGTCCTCGGCGTCCCTCAACTTTCCCCTCCAATATCAGTTGGAGATGGTGGTACTTTTCTCCACGCAGTACATGACTCGGATGTGAAATTTTCCGAACCTTGATAATTGATAACAGTTCCCTGTCAACTCTAGCTGGCCTCAGGACTTCGGTATTGGTAACCATGTCTGTCCAGGGAATTCTGCCACATTTCAAATGCTTCCAGTCTGTTCATTGAGTTGACTTTCAAGGTCCACGTTTCACATCCATACAATAAAACAGACCATACACAGCATTTGATCATTCTCTTGCGGAGTTTCAATTGTTGTTTCATTGCAGAAGAGTGATTTCATTTTATTAAACGTAGCTCTATATTAAATAACCAATTAAATTTAAATTCAATTCTCATGCTCGATATGTTCCCTTTACATCTCTCCTCTCCTCAGTCCTAATTATACCCCTTCCACTCGATATGTACCCGTTACATTTCCCCTCTCCCCATTCCTAATTATACCCCTTCCACTTTTATACATCACTCGATCTCCATTTAGTATATAAGTGACCGCTCTGTTTTATTTGATTGTTAAAAGTGTATACATTGATTGACGACTGCGGTTCTGTGCAATGCCTTAAAGACTTTTACCAGAACTTGTCATCATTCATTCATCATCATCATTTCTCGGCGCTACATCCCGGTGTGGGACTTGGCCTCCTCCACTGACTTCTGTCTCTGGCCATCTCTCTCCATTCCCCAGCTCCTTCCATTTTCTCCCAATCTTGTTCCACGCAATCCGCCCATCGTTTCCTCGGTCTGCCTCTTGGTCTCTTTTTGCGAAGCACCCATCTGGATACAATTTGTGGTGTTCTACCCTCTGGCTTTCTCTCCACACGGCCAGCCCACCGTGGGCGTTGAGACTTACAGAATCTCACTACTGTTTCCTGGTTAATCAGTTCTTCAAGTTCAAGGTGTCTTTTAATTCTGTAAGTCCCATCCTCTTAACATAACTTGTATTGTACAATATTATTTCTGGACATAAGCCAATTTAGTTCCTTAAGGTGTATTGTTATATGACTTCGGCACACTTTTCATCAGTCTTGCTGCCGCATTGAATGCAGACTGTTTGTATATATTTGAGTAGTGTGTTTTAATATTCAAACACAAATGTAGATATCGTATACCTGTGTTATCAAGTACAATGCCAGCTATTAGTTTGTGCTAATGAAATGTGTCCATAGATACTGGGAATATTTTTACTTTTCTTTGTCTATTATCGCTAACCAGTTTATAAGCACTGTTTAGGAGTAATATCTACTATAAATATGTTTTTAACTATGCACACATTTGCTCTTTGTATTAATTTATTCAATGGTCATTTATCAAGCACTAGCAGACATGACATCGCTTCGCTATTACTATATTCGAGTATATGCATGCATAATATATGAATCAAACAAATACAATTGAAGTTCGGCTTCAATTCATTTATCCAACAACGTGTTTCTCTAAATAAATGAATTTTAACAATGAAATTCATTAATTTCAAAATTCATTTGTCGATTTGCAAAAAGCATAAATGATTACGTTAATAGAGTAAAGTTGTGGAAAATACTGTCTGAATATGGAATAAGTACAAAACTGATCACGGCAATTAAGTCGCTATACACAGAAATCACTTCCAGTGTCAGAGTAAATGGAGATCTTACAGCCTGGTTTGATATCAATAAAGGTGTCAAACAGGGTTGCGTAATGTCCCCGTGGTTATTTAATCTATATATGGACAAGTGTATGAAAGAGCTGAAAGGGTTGGATGTAGGTGCCAAAATGAGCGGAGTGTCAGTAAGCTGTCTCTTCTATGCGGACGACGCTGTCCTACATGCAGACAACGAGCATGAACTACAAGTCCTGGTGAATTGTATGAGGTATGCATGCGAAATAATCTGATGATGAATGTTAATAAGTCCAAGGTAATGCTTTTTGAAAAGGAAGAAACCATGACAGTCTGCAACATTAGCGTGAATGGTGAAAATTTGGAGCAAATAGTTGAGTTCGTGTATTAGGTAGTATGTTTACAAGAGATGGGCGAGTGGAGAGGGATATTGAAAGAAGGGCTGGGGCAGGCAACAAAGTGAATGGTGCACTTAAAGTTGTCATCGCAAACAAAAACTATCCAAAAAAGGTATAATGGCAGTGCACAATGGTGTTCTTCTACCGATCCTTATGTATGGAAGCGAAGCATGGAACTGGCAAAAGAAGGATGAAAGTAGAAAAAATGCAGTAGAAATGAGATGTCTTAGACGAATGTGTATACTCCGTGTATGATAGAGTGTCGAATGAAAATATAATAAGTGAATGCGGTGCGAATGATGGTGTTATGAACAAATAATGAAAGGATCATTAAGATGGTTTGGACATATGGAAAGAATGAATGGTAAAAAAATTATATGTTAACGATGTAAATGGAACCAGAAATAGAGGAAGACCGAGGAAAACGTGGCACGATTAAATCAATCAAATATTGAATGTCGGCCACGTGAGGAGTCAGAGAAATCTACGTGCGTGCATGACAAGATGTATGAAGCCAGAGAAATATGTATAAAGACGTCGATCTCCGAGGAGACCGCGTTCAGCAGATTAATTGCTCTTCCCACAGGTGTCACCATTGCTATTATTAGCGATCTCATTTATCTTAGTTTCATCCTTATTTTGCTAGTTCAAAGTTTTACTTCTATACGTATTATGGTTTGGAACGACAATTCGACAATTGCGAACGTCCGTTTTCGCTTTAATTGACAAATTCTTGTTTCTAATTCTAATTTTTAAAGCTGCATATTTTTTTTTTACCCGTACCAACCATTTTTTTGACGTCACAGCACGTTTAGCGATCCCTTGTGAACACGCTACCTAATAAACAAACTCAGTAATCGGCGATAATGGAAATTTCTGCATATTATTTTTTCTACATAGGGTCGAAGCACCAGTGATTGACCGCCCCCCAGTAAATGACCGTTGGTTAATAAAACAAAATATAATAAGAATTGCTCTATGTGTCCAGTCAATAAACTTTAATCCCAAGAAACTATGACAAAAGAGGTAGGCAGAGACAACTGTTGGTAAGAAACAAAACTATCAGTTTTGAACTGTGCCTTGTCAAACGGTAAAAGTGCGTCTTCCCGTTGTTGTTCTGAGATTGTTAGTAGTTTTTTATAAGGAAAAGTGTGGTAAGTGTTTTTTAATGTTATTTCTTATGCAATTCTTTGAATATTTACATATTTTTATATGTTAGGGTGTTTCATAATGTGACAATGTAACAAAATCTATGTATTGTATCAATATAAGCTGAAGTGGTCAATTACTGGTGATTGTGCTATTTTTTTTAGAGAAATATTAATTTTAATAGTAATACTCATATTTCAATAAAAAAAGTTAGAGAATTTAGAGAAGTCAATGTGTTTTTTATTGAAATTTAATTGTATCTCAATAGAGACGAAGAAGCAAACTGGAAACTGAATACGGATGATCAAAGTGTTTACAGGACTTATGACCTGTCCTTGTTTGGGTTTAGCGCACGCTTTATGTAATTATAACATTCCCCATTCCACCATTGTTGATCATGCATGATAATTTTTGGAAGTTGTATACATACTCCAAATCCATGCATATCTTCACGTGTCAGTTTTAATTGGCCCTCTATGTAGATTTGATTATACTAATCAATCTCTTTAAGATTAACCTATACAATCCACCCACTAACGCCATCTATGGAGAATGATTTTTAGCATTTTAGCAAACTACTTCATTAACACAATACGAAGGTTATCAGCCTATTAACGTATTGTTTTAGAAGTCGCCTGGAGTATTATTCCTATCTTTCCAGTTTGCTTCTTCGTCTCTATTGAGATACAATTAAATTTGAATTAACCACCCACCGTGGGTGAAAATCCAGGATTCGTATACAAGTATAAGTATACATTCACAAAAAATATTTGTTTTTTATTGTTTTATTTTATTTTGTACACTGAAATAATGAAATTAATGCCTTTAATGTGGATTTCAGTACAAGCTGAACCTTAAACGGTCATTCATTGGTGCTTTGACCCTATATATGTTTATATATTGTAATTTTCCTCGTTTGTTTTCCAGCGTTTTCCTTATCTGTAAGTAAGCACTTGAAAATGTTATGTACTCGTATATACCTTTATATATATTATGACTTGGCAACAAGAGCTCATTATAATTCTGATGTAATATAATTATTTTATTGTGCACAGATCATATTAATGAACTCTGTCCCGTTATCAGGGTGCAATTGTTTTTTCTTCTTTTGTTTTTGTTTTGTATTCCCTTTTTGAAATGATTCATTATGAATTAAAGCGCGAGCCAAATCAATGTAAATCAGTGATTCCCAAAGTGGTCTATATAGACCAGAGGTTCCCAAACTTTTTTTGTCTCGTAGACCCTTTGTCGTTTTTTTTTGTATCTCGTGTAGACCCCCTGCTTCTAATTGATTTTTCGAAGTTTTCGAATCGATTGCTAAAAAAAATTGGTCGCTGCCAAATTCTGTGCCTACTAACCGGATGTTGGTGTCGAGCTAAAAAAATTCGTTTCAATATTCGGTTTCAATTTAGTTGAACCATCTCGTGGACCCCTACATACATCTCGTGGACCCCTGGGGGTCTATATAGACCACTTTGGGAATCACTGATATAGACCCTCAGGGGTCCGCGACAACTTACGGGGGTCCACGAGATGGTTCAACTATATTGAGGCCGAATATCGAAATCGTTGGCGACCTTTTTTAGAAAAGCAGGGTGTCTACACTAGATAGAAAAAATCGACAACGGGTCTACGGGACAAAAAAGTTTGGGAACCTCTGATGCTAAGAGTATAGCTATCAATTTTAGATAAACTTAAGGCGTTAGCACTGTGGAATTCCATAATAACGATTTTTTTTGTCACATAACACAGCATCTTGAGGAGCTCCACTGGCTGAAATGTCCAGAAAGGATACAATACAAGCTCTGCTGGACGGTCTTCAAGGCGTTGCATGGTATGGCACCAGCTTATATATCTGAACTCTGCATCAACGAGAACCCGAATGCCAGACTGTCTACATTGCGATCAGCTAATACTTCTGCGATCGGTAGATTGACTGTGCCAAAACGCTGTCCTAGCACAAACTTTGGCGATCGAGCCTTCGCGGTAGCCGGCCCTTCAGCCTGGAACAATCTTCCAGCAGACCTCAAGTGCATTGAGAATCAGTCAGAGTTTAGATCGAGACTCAAAACGCACCTTTTCAAATTATCATTTCCATTATTATTATTCAAAGGTTTCTTATAATGTGCCCGAAGTATTCCAGTTTCTTGCGTTTTATGGTCTTGACAATTTCTTTATAGGCTGTAGTACTTCCTCGTTCGTGACTCTTTCTGTCCATGATATTTTAAATATTCTACGATACATTCATATTTCAAAGGCACCCAACATTAAACAAGTCATATTGTATTTTATGAGAACTTCTCCTGATATACAAAACGGTCATAAGGCCGATCTTCACTTACGCAGCATACTGGATCCATTTGGCAAAAACGTAGACTTAGGGGTCGAACTCCGAATTTTGCCCTTATTTTTTAAAATTAGGTCCTTTGTGTGATTCCAAACAACTTTTGTCTTTCAACTTTTTTCGATATAACTGCTAATTTCCAAGAAAAAAAATGTTATTTTTTTGTATGAAGCAAAACTGATTTTTGCAATTATTTCGGAATCAGGTGGATACGTCAAAACCAAACTTAGTAGGGATTATAGAGGACATAATCCTCTACATTACTTGTTCGGACATCTACTTCATATCTCTGCCCGTTTGAAAGCAGCAGACATTATAAATTTTAATTAATTCTTACGAGTATAAAGTGGTTTCGGATTTTTTGTTAGATGCATAAATATGCTAAAGTCACTCCATTCTTTTGTAAAGGAACGCGATGATCCACAAACTAACAACCTACCAAATCACCTTCCAACAATGTTTCCTTCAGACTTAAGAGGAAAAGCCTCATGAGCTGAACCTCTGTAAGTCAGAAGATCCAAGTCCAAGTGAGTTATTCCAATTGTTCCTAATTAATAAATCGAGATAATTTTCCGACAGTGTTGCCAGAGCGATGATGCGGTAAATAAACAATAGCGAATCGAGAGCCAGTGCGCTATTTTTGAATCTGGCAATCTGCTTTCCGGAATTTTAATGGCGATTTTGATATTTCATTGGCCGCGTTGTTTTCACAACAATGCTAGTTTGCACGTGTTTCGTAACGAGGGAAATATCCCCATCTTGCATGTGCACACATCACATTCTAGCACACAGGTTCCCAAACTCTCTGGGCCTCCTCTCCCTTTACAACTATTCTCATTTGCAATTGGATGGGTAGGTCTCTGTTGCATGGCAACGGTTTCATTTTAAAGAAGCTAGGGTTAGGAACTCGGCCGTGCTAGAGGGTTGTTGATATTTTTGTCCCTGATAGATTTCTCTGACAGCACAGATTGTTTAACCTACCGGCCACCAGAACCAATCTGCCTCTGGTGACACCGGTGGGAAGAGCAATTATTCTGCTGAACGCGGTCTCCTCGGAGATCGACGTCTTTCATATTAGTGAAGGTACGTTCAGGGGACAAATACTCTTGACTTTAGAATGTATCTTGTCTTCCTAATGTCGAACCATCTCTAATGCGTTCCTGGTATTATGTTGTATTTTTATAATATTTTTCCTGTACTTGTTTGTAATGTCTTTTGGTTAATAAACTGTGATAGATAGCTATCACAATTTTTAATATAACGTTTTTTTTTGTGTGGCTAGCAACATCTATACACTATCTCTGTAAGAAAAATGAGCCTACTGTATATTGTTACTAATACTTTATTGTAACACCTGATGATGCCAACATCGGTTGGCGTAACAGCTGTCGCGACACTCTCAGTCAATAAAAATATGTGATAATATAACAGTGTTTTAAACAGTAACAATTTATTATTTTAGCTATTATATTGATTCTCATGACATGTGATAGGTAGCTAATCTATCACCATTTTATACTAACTAACAAACCATCACGCCGTCTCCCCGAAGGGGTAGGCAGAAAGAATGGACTGCCACACTTTTCTTTCCTGACATTTCTCTCGATTCCTCAACATTCATACATCGTTTCATGCACGCGCGTCGATTTCTCTGACTCCTCACATGGCCGACATTCAATATTTGATCGTGCCACGTTTTCCTCGGTCTTCCTCTATTTCTGGTTCCATTTACATCATTAACATATAATTTTTTTACCATTCTTTCTTCATTCATTCTTTCAATATATCCAAACCATCTTAATGATCCTTTCATTATTTTGTTCATGACACCATCATTCGCACCGCATTCACTTCTTATATTTTCATTCGTCACTCTATCATACACAGAGTATCCACACATTCGTCTAAGAGATCTCATTTCTACTGCATTTATTCTTCTTTCATCCTTCTTTTGCCAGTTCCATGCTTCGCTTCCATACATAAGGGTCGGTAGAAGAACACCATTGTGCACTGCCATTCTAGCTTTTTTTGATAGGTTTTTGTTTGCGATGACAACTTTAAGTGCACCATTCACTTTGTTGCCTACCCCAACCCTTCTTTCAATATCCCTCTCCACTCGCCCATCTCTTGTAAACATACTACCTAAATACACGAACTCAACTACTTGCTCCAAATATTCACCATTCACGCTAATGTTGCAGACTGTCGTGGTTTCTTCCTTTTCAAAAATCATTACCTTGGACTTATTAACATTCATCATCAGATCATTTCGCATGCATACCTCATACATACAATTCACCAGGACTTGTAGTTCATGCTCGTTGTCTGCAAGAAGGACAGCGTCATCCGCATACAAGAGACAGCTTACTGACACTCCGCTCATTTTGGCACCTACATCCCTTTCAGCTCTTTCATACATTTGTCCATATACCATTTTATTGTTATGTGAATTCTAAACCAGAGTAAAGACAGTGTGACAATCACACTGTCATCGCTGGGAATCGAACCCTGTACCTTCGGTGTGGCAGTGATCTCTCTCTCCGTTCTCAATCTAGCGATTGGTCTGCAGCAAGGCGACGCATCTCCTCTTCCACTCCGCTCGATCCTCGGCCACTCTCTTCAACTCCGCATAAGAGGTGCAGCCCATATCTCGGTAAATCTGGCCTAGGTACTCTTGGCGAGGTCGTCCTCTGCCAATCGGTTCTTCGACCATTCCTTCGCAACACATTATGCAGGAAACATTCGTGTCGCCAACACATGACCAATCCAATACCTTCGGTGTGGCAGTGATAGCTATCTCTAATCTGTCACGGTCGTCTTGATATGATCTGTAGCGCCATCGAAGATAGAGATAGCATTGTTGCAGATCCAGCTATTAGAATTTCGCCTTAAAAAATAATAATTCACCAGTTGCGTTGGCACCTGTTTAAAAATATTCATAGATATACGTTATCTCTTATAATGCGATGTTTGATAGTATTGTGTGATATGTTTTCAAGGACTCGACAGCCGTAAACCGATCAGCTGCTATCGCTTGTTTCATTTATTCCAGTTGGTGCTATAGGGTAAACTGCGACAACCCACAGTTTATTAAAAAAAAATATTCACCGAGTATATCGCGACAGCTGTTTCGCCAACCGGTGTTGGCATCATCAGGTGTGACAAAAAACTTTTGGTGTTACAAAACCGAGTTTTTTGTAACACCTGTTGATGCCAACATCGGTGGGCGAAACAGCTGAATAAAAATAAATCGTGATATTATAACAGTGTTATACATTTAATTATGTTGAAGTATCATAATGTTTCGGCCAAAACAATGAATTTATATTACTATTTTATTAAAATTCATTTTATATAACTACGTATTGGATATGAAGTCCGTACGAAGTCGAATATTATACATTTTTTTAACTGCAGAATAAATGCAGTAGAAATGAGATCTCTTAGACGAATGTATAGAAAATCTGTGTACGATAGTGTCGAATGAAAATATAATAAGTAAATGCGAATGAAATTGTTAAGTCTTACCACTCTATCGACCTTCGTGGCTAAGTGGTAAGAGCTCTGACTTCCATACCGAAGGTTCCGGGTTCGATTCCCGGCGATGGCAGTGTGATTGTCACACTGTCTTTGGTCTGGTATAGAATTCACGTGAAAATAAAATGGCGATGGATTGGCTACCTATCACATGTCATGAGAATCAATATAATAGCTAAAATAATAAATTGTTACTGTTAAAATTAAAACACTTATGATATCACAATTTCTTTTTATTAACCGCCCTACGTATTTGAACGTACGTGATACGTTTACTTTGACTGTACCATTCTGCGCTATCCCGTATCACGTACGCGCTTGAGAAAAGTTATGTACCTAAAATGTACAAACTGTTATCGATACGCGCGTTTGCCAACAACACTTGAGTACAAGTCTTCATAAATATGATAGTTTTACAAGGGGCAGGCAAAGTGTGCGGCCGAGTATTTGACGTTTCGTAAATAAAAAAAAAAATTAATATTAAATTAAATTAAATTAATAAAAAAACCTGCTTTTTTTGCACGTTTCTCAGAAAATTACCTGAAGGTAGGACGGTTAACTGAGAGTGTCGCGACAGCTGTTTCGCCAACCGATGTTGGCATCATCAGGTGTTACGATAAACTATTTGTTACAATAAACAATAGGTTTATTTTTCTTGCAGAGATAGTGTATAGATGTCGCTGGCCACACAAAAAAAAATTGTTAAAATTCCTACTGGAATCATTTTTAATGCAAAGTGGCCTTACGGTATTGATAGTGCGCCTACGTAGCGGCCACCAGAGTAGCATTACGGTATTGAAGTGGTCAAAGGGCATAATATGTTCTTGGAACGACGCGTGGACCTGACATAATACGTAAAAATGAAAGATAACCAACTTGGCTCACTTGTTGCTGTGTCGCTATATTGTCGGGACATAATTATGCTGTGTCTGCCACTTCCAAGTGCCGCCAGTACGCTGCGGAGACCGTGCCAAGTGTCTATTTTTATTTTCGCCTAAACATCAATCCAATATGTGTTCGTATACAAAATTCGTTACTTACGTTTGATTTCAGAATATAATTCTTCCTTTTCTTACAGAGCATCTCAAATGAAAGTTTATGAAAACTAAATAACTAACTAACTAACCATCACGCCGTCTCCCCGAAGGGGTAGGCAGAAAGAATGGACAGCCACACTTTTCTTTCCCGACATATTTCTCTAGCTTCCTCAACATTCATACATCGTGTCATGCACGCGCGTCGATTTCTCTGACTCCTCACTTGTCTGACCTTAAATTTTTTATTTATTTTATCGTGCCACGTTTTCCTCGGTCTTCCTCTATTTCTGGTTCCATTTACATCATTAACATATATTTTTTTACCATTCTTTCTTCACTCATCTTTCCATGTGTCCAAACTATCTTAATGATCCTTTCATTATTTTGTTCATAACACCATCATTCGCACCGCATTCACTTCTTATATTTTCATTCGACACTCATACATATAGTACCACACATCCGTCTAAGATATCTCATTTCTACTGCATTTCTGCCAGTTCCATGCTTCGCTTCTGGCTTTCGGAGCTGGTCTCGTAGATATCCGTGGCTCTATCCCAAGACATTTCTTTTACCAATGCTCGGGACCAACTTTCTGCAGCTTCGAAGAGATGGGTTTTGCATAACCAATTTTTTTAGATTAATCAAAGGATATTTCTAGAACTCAAATCCGTGCTGGTCGGTCTTTTTGTTCCTGATAGATATCTCCAACAGCGCGAGCATAGTTTGTTTTACCCATCGACCGCTAAAATCTAAATTTAGGAATTATTAAATGTCGTCAATCAATTATTTGATAACGCCTTAGTAAGGCGAAATTGTCAAGTCGCTGAAACAAGTCGCTAGACGCAAATGGCAGTGGATCGGTCACACTCTGAGACGGAACCCAGTCTGCATCGCTCGGGGCGCATTAGACTGGTCCTCTATGGGGGGAAAGAGGAAGCGAGGCAGACCTAGAGCCACCTGGAGAAGAGCCCTGCAGGACGAGGTTAAAGCAGCAGTCACTTGGAATGATGTTAGGCATCAGGCATGCGATAGAGTCGGGTGGAGAAGGTTTCTTGAGGCCCTATGCACCACGGAGGTGTGACAGGACAAAAAGAAGAAGAAATAAGAATGCCAAGTTTATTTAAAATATATATGTATTAAAAAACAAGTTATCATATAGCAACTGAATCGCATATATATTATATTTCGTTTTTATGATACTTCTATTTGGAATAACCTTGTATTTCGAATTAGTTTGTTAAAGGTCGTATATTTTATATACAAATAAATGTCACAGTATTAGCTAATCATTTACGGTGAACATTATTACTATTGTTTTTTATTTTTAATAAAAAGCTTTTTTTCTAAAAAAAAAAATATTTCCTACTGTTATGTAAAAAAAGACCGCTTGGTTACGGTGCAGTGTAATCTCTACACATTTTAAACTCGGCGATATTAAATGAGAACTTGTTCTGAAAAAGTGATTTACTAAGCGGCAAATAAAGTACCAATAGGCGACCTGCTTTCAGGAAGACCACCCAAAAGATGACGAGACAGTTGGACATCTATATCCCAGGAACAGGCTCCTAAAAATGACAGGACACAGTCCTGAATAATTCACTAGAAGAAGAGGATCATAAATATGAAAAAAAATCCATGTCTTTGGTCTGGTGTAGAAGCTTGAAGCTGGTAAAAAAGGATGAAAGTAGGATAAATGATGTAGAAATGAGATCACTGAGAAGAATGTGCGGGAAACGATATACGAGTATGATAGAATACCGAACGATGAAATAAGGATGAAATTTAAGGCAGATGATTGTATTGTTCTTCTTCTGTTTGTAGATCTTGCGATCTGTTTATGCAGGATATCCACTTTCTTTCTGTGATGAAGACGACCAGCCTTCTCTCCATCTCTTTGGTGGTCGACGGCCCTCTGGAGTCTCGTGCATCACGATATTAGAAATTCCTAATGATTGTATCATAAGTAAAATGAATAAAGAATCCTTGAGATTGTTTGGATATATGGAACAAATGGACGAAAGAAGAATGGGTAAAATGTTGTATATAAGCAGTGTGAGTGGAAGACCAAGGAAAGCATGGCATGATCAAATGAATCAATTACTGAAAGGCGGCAACATTCGAAGTCTGATCAATCGAAGAGCGTGCTTGTTACGATGTATGAATGTGGAGGAAGCTTAAAAGGTATATAAGGACAGAACGGTATGACGGTCCATTCTCTCTGGCTACCCCTCCGGAGAAACGGTGTGATGGTTAGTTAGTTAGTTAAAATTCACGTGACAATAAAATGGCGATAGATTAGCCAACCTATCATATGTCATGAGAATCAATAGCTAAAAAGATGCATACAGCAATTGGTTTCAAATAACCTGCTATGGCAACATTGTTTATACAGACTGTCAATTTGACAGTTGATTTGTAGTTAGTTCGTTTTTACCATTTCTCCCAGTTGCTCGATAAAGTTGTCGAAAATTGGACTTCACAATTGCGCTTCATTCGAGCTAGCCGTGGCGCTCATATGCCCGAAATCATATTTAAAGAATAATGGCATAAAATTATCTATAAAATAAAGCCAATATCATAGACCTCTAAAAAACACCCTTATACACATTGTTACATAAAGAGTATCGCAATCGTGAAGTCCAATTTTCGACACCTTTCTTGAGCAACTGGGTGAAATGGCAAAATGTACTGACTACAAATCAACTGTCAACTGTCAAATTGGCTGTCTGTAGAAACAATGATGCCAGTCTAAAAACCAAACCTCTAAAAATTAACTTATACAAATGTGGAGAGCAATGGGAAACTACCACATTAAAAGACCCAAGACCCAAATTTTCCTGAACTCAAGAATCAGCAAAAAATTTACACTTTGCTACAAACCAATCCCTGGGATTTAAACTAGCGAAGAAGACGGGTTATGTTTAACTACAAAAAAATTAACTATCCATCACGCTGTTTCTCTTCTACATTCACACATCGTGACACGCACCCTAGTCAATTTTGCCGATTTCGAACATGGCTATCTTCTAGTAATTGATTAATTTGGACTTGCCATGTTTTCCTTATTGAAATAAAATGCAGAATTGAAGTTACACGAGCTGCATTTAATAAAATGATAACATTGTTTCGCAACGATAATCTTAATTTGAAACTCCGACAAATAATGGGAGGACCCATGGACCGATAGGGTCAGTAATGCAGACGTACTGCAGAGAGCCAGAGCCAATAGAGAGCTGTTGTCAAGTGTGAAAATTAGAAAGGTCTCATATTTGGGTCATGTGCTAAGGGGAGAAAAATATCACCTCTTTCGACTGATATTAATGGGTAAAGTGGAGGGACGTCGGGGAGTTGGTAGAAGGCAGCTGTCCTGGCTGCAGAACATCAAAGAGTGGACAGGAATAACAAGAGTTCAGAACCTGTTCCAAATGGCGCAGAATAGAGATGCCTTTGCTGTAGTGATCGCCAACGTTAGGGGCACCTGACACGGCACCGAAAGATGTTTTCCTTGACCTTATTTTTGACAATTACACTGCTGTCGCTGGAAATCGAACCCGGGACCTTCGGTGTGTATTTTGCCACTCTTCCACGAAGGACGTCTTGGTCGTCTGTTTGTCTACGTGATGTTAATGTTTTTATTATGGTTTTATAAATAGAACAACCACGCAGAGTCTTCGTGGTAAAATAATGAATGCATGTTTTTGTTTTGTCTAGTGAAGTCTGTATGTCGCATTGATAAAAATATGTCCCCGTACAGAGCGTTTATTTTTATATATATTTTTTATATTAAATCATTCATAATCTATCTATTTTTGTTTTAAACAGCCGTTCTCCACGTATCCCTGTCTTGTGCCTTTCGCATCCAATCGCCAGCAATTCTTCTGTTGTATACAATACAATTCAAAATGTTGTATACAAGCAGTGTGTGTGGAAAGAGATGCCGCGGAAGACCAAGGAAAGCATGGCATGACCGAATTAATCAAATACTAAAAGGCAGCCACATTTGAAGTTGAATAAATTGACGAGCGTGCATGTTACGATGTAAGAATGCAGAGGAATCTAGAATGGTTTATATCAGGCAGAGAAATATAGCGGTCCATCCTCTCTGCCTACCTCTCCGGAGAAACGGCGTGATGGTTAGGTTAGTTAGTTTTTTTTAGTACGATTGTGAAATCTTCAAAGATAACACACTTGTTTTTTCTCTCTTGTGTTAAAATTGTGTATTTTATTAATCTTTCTCCGATGTATTTTAGTGTCGTTGACACAATTAAATGACCCAATTGACTTTCGATAGTGTATTTTTGACTATCATCCTTCGACAGTATGCCGGGCTATCGTTAAGGGGTTTATTTATATCGCTCTTGAATTAATAACTTATATTTTTTATACAAAACATTTCATACGCTATGCAGCTTCGAGTCACATACGAAAACTCCAAATCCTGCAAAATAAGGCTATCCGTTTATCTCTTGGTGCGCCTTCATGGACCAGGATCACACAACTGCACCTAGAATCGGGAATCCCGATGATAGATTAATTCATTCTGAAAGGACTCCCTTCACATACTAACCCCACAATAAAATACCTCTCAAATTACGACCCAATCACCTCCAGAGAAACACCCCGGGCCACACAAATCATAACTAACTAACTAACTAACCACCATGCCATTTCCCCGGAGGGGTATCGCCACAATACTCTGTCCTGGCATACTTCTCGGGATTCCTCTACATTCATACATCGTACCATGCACGCACGTCGATTATTCCGACTTCAAATGTGACCGACTTTTAGTAATTGGTTAATTTGGTCATGCCATGTTTTCCTCGGTCGTCCTCGGCTTCTTTTTCCACTCACGCTGCTTGTGTACAACTTTTTGAACATTCTACTCTCATCCATTCTTTCCATATGTCCAAACCATCTCAGGGATCCTTTTTTAATTTTATCAATTTTCTTGATAAAATTAAAAAAGGATCAATTTGGACTCCCTTCACATCCTAACCCCACAATAAAAGACCTCAAATTACGACCCAAACAACTCCAGCCGCCACAAGCGCCCAAAATCAATCATCCTTCAGAGGTATACTCCGGGTCACACAAATCATGCCCCCGCTTAAACTAACAACCCACCAAATCACCTTCCAACAATGTTCCCATCAGACGTAAGAGGAATAGCCACATGAGCTGAACCTATGTAAGCCAGAAGATCCAAGTCCAAGCTTCTTATTTTTCTCGCTTAGACCTTTGGTCTGTTCCTGTAATTAAGGCTGGGAAGTTGACTCCCAGCTATCCCTCCATCTCTTTGGCGGTCTTTCGGGGTGTACGGTAGCCAACAGGAACCTGATGCATCAAAACGTGTGGGATTCTGGACGGATCCATCCTCTGCACGTGCGCATTCCAGTGTCTTCTGCGTTGTCTGCCCCATCTGACAATATCTTCCACCTTGCAGATTTCGCGGATAGCCGTGTTCCTCACTCTATCTCAAAGAGTCTCTCCTGCTATCATCCACAGCGTCCGCATCTCTGCCACCCGAACTTTAGCCTTCGTTCTTATGGTATCCGTTCTGGTCTCAATGCTATGTCAATACATGCCTTACGCAGTTTTGTATACATTATTTTGACCTTACTGTCAGTTTTCACATACAATATTTATTTTTCCATATCTATATATATACAAACTGATACTGCTTTGTTAACTTGTCCCATTATTTTGTTGACAAGGTCATTTTGACCAAGCAGATCCACTTCTTCTTCTGATTGTAGATCTTGCGATCTGTTTATGCAGGATATCAACTTTCTTCCTGTGATGAAGACGACCAGCCTTCTCTCCATCTCTTTGGTGGTCGTCTTGGTGGTAGAGTCTCGTGAATTACGATATTAGGAATTCTTGCTGGATTCGTTCTCTCGATGTAGTCCCTCCAGAATCGTTTTTTCTGCCTACTCCAGCTCACTATGTCTTAAATTTTGCAGGATTTGCGAATTTCTACATTGGGTATTCTATCTCTAAGGGTTCTCCCCACAATAGGTCGCAATGTTCTCATTTCTGCTACTCTTAAGAGATGTTTCGTTCTGACAGTGTCTGCTCTTGCTTCGATCCCGTATGTCATTATGGGCCTGATGCATGTTTTATTAATTCTAACATTGCTCTCCACTAGCATATATACTTATTGTCCCAGACAGTGTCCCTTCGACATCTGGAGATAACTGCAGCTTTATCAGTCTGTTTTTTAACTTCATTATATTGATCGCTTCATTGTTTTCCTCGTTCTTCCTCTATTTCTGGTTCCATTTACATCGTTGACATATAATTTTTTTACCATTCTTTCTTCATTCATTCTTTCCATGTGTCCAAACCATCTTAATGGATCCTTTCATTATTTTGTTCATAACACCATCGTTCGCACCGCATTCACTTCTTATATTTTCTTTCGACACTCTATCATACAAAGATTTTCTACACATTCGTCTAAGAGATCTCATTTCTACATGAGGGAGTATGGTAGTTATCCATGGCTCTATCCCAAGGCATTTCTTTGGGAATGCTCGGAACCAATTCATTACAGCTTCGAAGATATGGGCATCTCATTACCCATTTCTTTAGATTAATCAGGGGATATTTCGAGAACTCGGCCGTGCTAGAGGGTGTTGGTCTGTTTGTCCCTGATAAATCTCCGACAGCGACAACACATATTGTTTTATCTACCGGCCTCCAGAACCAATCTGCCTCTTGTGACACTAGTGGGTAGAGCAATTAGTCTGCCGAACGCGGTCTCCTCGGAGATCGACGTCTTTCATATTAGTGAAGATGTTTAGGGGACAAATACTCTTGACTTTAGAAAGCATATTGTTTTTCTAATGTCGAACCATCTCTAATGCGTTCCTGGTTGTATTTTTTATAATATTTTACCTGTACTCAATAGATGCCTTAAACATTTTGCTGTTTGTAATGTCTTTTGAGTGAATAAACTGATTTGATTTCTACTGCATTTATTCTACTTTCATCCTTATTTTGCCAGTTCCATGCTTCGCTTACATACATAAGGGTCGGTACAAGAACACCGTTGTACACTTCAATATAAATATATTTAACAATTTTAAATTTAGAGTTCTGCTTATATTCGTTTTTTTTAAACGTTCATTTTTAATTTGTATAATTCTCTCATTCTAATTTAAAAAACAGCTCATATCATGCGCAATGCTACGTTTCTACGTTTTTTCAATGTGTAACTACGTTGTTGCTATTTTGGCCACGTAATCAAATGGCATCTGTAATTATTTAAAAAAATACATCACGTAACAATTTCTACGTGATCTCTGCTTTGTGCCTAACCTATCCTAACCTTGTCGTTCACGCTTGAGTTTCTCCAGCACGTAGTATTTAGATTCGATAAATTTGTTACGAGTGACCTTAGAACATTATTATCGTATAATGTTTAATGAAATATATTTGTGTATAGAAACACGTTCTAACGTCGAAACGTGTTAATTGAAATGTTGTTTTACATTATATTATCCGATGTCGCATTAACCGGTTTCCGGATTAACCGCGGCAATCAAAAATGTTTCTCGAACAAAAACCTACTAACTAATTATCAGTCTCCTCGAAAGGGTAGGCAGAAAGAATGGACTGCCACACTTTAACTGATGCGGCATTCCATCCTTCTCTTTTCGCCCCCGCGAGAGACGCGGTGTGATGGGTTGCGAACCTGTTCGCCACCAATAGGCATCTCCCGCGCATACTTCGATCGTCCAACATCCACAAAATAAATCTAAAACAAGTAATATAAAATAAATTAACAAAATAAAAATAATGTAGAAATGAGATCTCTTAGACGAATGTGTCGATACTCTATGTATGATAGAGTGTCGAATGAAAATATGAGAAGTGAATGCGGTGCGAATGATGATGTTATGAACAAAATAATGAAAGGATCGTTAATATGGTTTGGACACATGGAAAGAATGTATGAAGAAAGAATGGTAAAAAAGTATATGTTAACGATGTAAATGGAACTAGAAATATATGAAGACCGAGGAAAACGTGGCACGATCAAATAAATCAAATATTGAATATCGGCCACATGAGAAGTCAGAGACATCGACGCGCGTGCATGACACGATGTATGAATTTTGAGGAAGCGAGAGAAATATATCTGGAAAGAAAAGTGTGGCAGTCTATTCTTTCTGCCTACCCCCTCGGGGAGACGGTGTGATGGTTAGTTAGTTTTTTTGTTTTTAATTTTATGAATTGATCTAATAAAGTAAACAGCACCAATTATTTGTGATCACAAAATGAATGGTTAAAAATTTATAAACTCACTCGATTTGAAAATAAATGTGACTTTATATACTCGTATATATTTTTACTATTAACTTTGTGATCACAAATCATAAGTGCCCTTTATTTTAATGGATTAATTCATAAATTAAAAAATATATAAAAGCTTAATCAATAGCGTGACATTTACAAATGTAATAATTTGATAATGCTGTCAAATCTGTCTCCGTCATTTTCGGACAGACAGCAAACGAGTCGCCAAGCGAAACACCTCAGTGTGACTCTAGCCTAATGAGACAATTAGCTGTTAATCTGTGCTCTCGACCTAAGTAGACCGAGTCACGTATTCAATCTGATGAAATTAGTTTGAAATATGAGGAATATATTGCATTATGCGTTTCAAAATAGTTTTCATGCATTTCCTCCTATGATTGCATGTTGTATAATGCATTGTGTTTAACAATGAACTCTTGAAATCGTTTATAAAACCAAAAATGTGTATTGTTTCTTAAACAATGATGTAAAACTCCATATTAAATAATTAATACGAATTTTTGACCTTTATACCGAAGTACGCGAACAAGTCAGTAAAGCCTCTGCCGTGTCAGGATGCCTGAAGTATCTGGTCTGGAAGAACAAGCACATGCGTGTCAACAGCAAGATCCGAATCTATAAAACATACGTGCGACCTATCATGACGTACGCTGTAGAGACGCGGGCTAACACTGTGCGAACCAAGGGACTACTAAGAACATCGGAGATGAAGGTCCTAATATCAATCACTGGAAAAACCCTCCGAGATCGTGTCCGCAACGTAGATATAAGAAAAACTTTATAAAACAAATCCAGAAGAAGATACTGGAGGGACCATGTAGCCCGAATGGATGGTGACAGACTTGCATATACAGCCGCTTATGAAATCCCCTCCGGACACCGCCCACCTGGAAGACCGCCTAAGAGATGGAGGGACAGCTGGATCTCATCATCCGACGAGACATGATTTCCGTGTCACTGATCGTCAGATCTATTAAAAGAAGAAGAAGAAGAATTTTTAACGTCTTATATACAAATTTTATGTAAATGATATGTTTCGCGAGATACCACAAGAACGAAGGCTAAAGTACGGGTGGCAGAGATGAGGACGCTGAGGATGATAGCAGGAAGGATTATTCGAGATAGGGTGAGGAACACGGCCATCTGCAAGGTGGAAAATGTCGTGAGATGGGGCAGACAACGCAGAAGATACTGGAATGCGCACGTGCAGAGGATGGATCCCACCAGAATCCCACACGCTGTGGCGCATCAGATTCCTGCGGGCTGCCGTCCCCCCGGAAGACCGCCGAAGAGATGGAGAGATAGTTGGGAGTCAACCTCCCAAGAGAGGCCAGCCTAATTTCAGGAACAGACCAAAGGTCTATAAGGAGAAGAAGAAGAAGAACAAGTTATGTTTCGCCTGTCTTTAAGCATTATCAAATGTCATTTGATTATGCCTGAAGACAGGCGAATTCGTATTAATGATTCCCGGCGATGGCAGTGTGATTGTCACACTGTCTTTGGTCTGGTGTAGAATTCACGTGACAATAAAATGGAGATAGATTGGCTACCTATCACATGTCACGAGAATCAATATAATAGTAGCCAAAAAAATAATTGTATACAGTAATAGGGTTCAAACGACCTATAAAAAAAATGTTGAGTTTTACATCATTTGAATAACTTTTTGAAACCATTTTTCATTGTATGAATTAAGGAATTTTAACCTTATTAAATTCATTAATTCGTACACTGAAGAAAGGAAGTCTGTGTTTGTGAAAAATGCAATAAATGCAAAAATACAATGTTTGTGTAAAGTGCAAAATTACAATGTTTTCAAAATGTAATTCAAATGTGAATCCACAACAAAAAGTGACTCATCCTCGTGGAAGACCTCCTAAAAGATGGAAGGACAGCTGGGAGTCTACCTCACAGGAGGAGCAACACTCTGGAGAACAGACCACATAGGTCTACAATAAGGAAGAAGAAGAAGAATAAGAAATTGTTCTCATTTTGTTTTCTACACTACTGTCATACAACAATAATAATTAGAAAAAAAAATCTAAATAATCCAGAACATTTTCGGGCGTGCGCATTGAGTGCATTTCGAATTACTTTCGGAGAGAACCAAAGTATTCCTCTATTCCTCTCTTGTATTCGTAATATTATAGTACTCTTTCTTGATGACATCTAGTTTTTTTGCTTATCATAATATGAATAGGCATATATCTGAATATCACAGCATATATACAATACAGTAAGAGAGGAATGAATACTTATTTGAATTTTTTTCTGATTCTAAGTTTAAATTTTGTTCTGATTATTTTAGTATGTCAGAAGTTTAGAATACGAAAGGAGAACAATTTAATATTGTTAATTGTGAAATTTTAACCTGTGTGAGAAAAATGATTTGTATTAAAGATTTTTGTAATCGCAAACAAAAGCCTATCCGAAAAAGCTAAAATGGCAGTCTATGGTGTTCTTGTACCGATGTATGGAAGCGAAGCATGGAACTGGTAAAAGAAGGATGAAGGTAGAATAAATGCAGTAGAAATAAGATCTCTCAGATGAATGTGCAGAAAAACTATAGTATGATAGAGTGTCGAATAAAAATATAAGAAGTGAATGCGGTGCGAATGCGGGGAAGATGGTTTGGACATATGGAAAGCACGAATGAAGAAATAATGGTAAAAAATATATATTTTAACGATGTAAATGGAACCAGAAATAGAGGAAGACCCTGGAAAACGCGGCACGAAAGAATAAATCAAATATTGAATTTCGGCCACGTGAGGAGTCAGAGAAATCGACGCGCTTGCATGACACGATGTATGAATGTTGAGGAATCGAGAGAAATATGTCTGGAAATAACAGTGTGGTAGTCCGTTATTTCTGCCTATCCCTTCAGGGAAACGGCGTGATAGTTAGTTATTAAAAATATTACTTTTTGTGAATATTTCACGGGTTGCAACTTGTTAACATTGTGATATCGGAATGTTGCGCTGTTTTTGTCTGATGTTAAGTGCAATAACTTGGTATATTTCAATTTTTCTTTGTTCCATTCAAACCTGTTGGATTATTGCGCGTTTACGTCGCCGCGTGACGTCATGATGACTCGCCTCTGTTCGGGAAATATCTGCGATATACTACGTCACGTATGACGTATCACCTGAGATAAACAACCTGTCATGATAATTCACCGTATAATAAATACCCTACTGTTTTTGGACGTTACTACCTTATGACTAACTAAGGGGTTTAGGCAGAAATAATGGACTGACATACTGTTATTCGATGCTCTCTTGATGATGAAAGGTATAAAACATTCGAAACATATTGAGAAAATAAACTAAAAAAATAATAAAAAAACTGTCAGTTAAATTTTTATACACTGAGGAAGGATGTCTGCTGTCCGAAATGTGTTGTGAAAAGCGCGAAAAAGTATTGTGAAAATATAATGTTTTTATTTATTGTTTCTTGAACAATGATGTAAAACTCCATATTAAATAATTAATACGAATCATGGAGCATTCTAGAAGTTTTATTATATTTTATGGGAATGACATGTTTCGCCCTTTTAAGGCATTATCTAATGTTTGATATTTTGGACACATTTGATAATGTCTTAGAAGAGCGAAAAACGTTTTCATTCGTATTAATTATATAATGTTTTATAAATTTATTCAAATATAATAGAAAAAGAAGGGTTTTAATTCCTAAAAAAAATCACTATGTAAAATATTAAAACATTTTGAGATTTTTTATATAATATGAATCTCGGTACATGCATACATGATTTGATTTTTTGCTTGAATGCACGTGCAGTGATGTCACGACGATCTGCTTACGATTAAAAATCTATAAATTAAATCGATTCGAGCGCCATCTCTTGGTGACTTACATTACACATAATTAAACACTGACGCAAAATAAAATTAGTTCACACCAATATAGACTATAACGTCCCTAGCGATAAAATAAGTATTTGCCTGTCATATTTTATAAATAATTAATTTATATGCATTTTAAAAATGCATTATAACACAGTTCGTATCAAATTTATTTTTTTAAGCTTGTATAACGATACTAAAAAGTTTTTTTTAAACTATCACCAAGATTTGAATCAATGATATTAGAATTTATTCTACAATTTTTAATATGAACAGAAAATAGCTTCTTTTTATGAAGAAGGAATCTGGTCGTGTCCAGGTTTGAATCCAAGTCCCCTGGATCAGGAGCCAAGCGTTCTATCCTCTAGACCACCACCGGATCTTGATGATGAAAGGTATAAAACCTTCGAACCACATAACCTAACCTAACCAACCATCACACCGTTTCCCCGAAAGGATAGACAGAAAGAATGGACCGCAATACTTTAATCGATTCTGCACTCCATCCTTCTCTTTTCGCCAACGCGAGAGACGCGGTGTGATGGGTTGCGAACCTCATCGTCACCAATAGGCATCTCCCGCGCACATTTCGATCATTCAACGTCTACATATTAAATCTAAAACAAATTATATAAAATACTATGATATAAAATAAAATAACACATCAAAATAATTTAACACATAATGTTCTTTTAGATGGTGCACTTGTCGTCAGCTGGACGATCCGGACATTTGTGTTTATTTATTTTTTTATTCCACTGTTTTCATTTTAATTAGGCACTTAAAACAATCCAACACCAGCAAAAACTTGAAAATTTGATTGAAGAATTTATTCAAATTGTCATTGGAACAAATGAAAATTTTATTTTTGTACCTGTCGAACCACATTGATTACAATTAACTCAAAAAGAGTGAAAAACTGACGGTTAAATTTTTATACACTGAGGAAGGATGTCTGCTATCCGAAATGTGAACAAAAAAGTATTTGTGTAAATTCAAGAAAAATCAACATGTGAAATATAAAAATGTGTTGAATTTTTGTGAATTTTAGTATGAAAGAGTTTAGTAGTTTTTGACAGATATGGAATTGTTAGTTTCACGCATGCGCGATTTTTTTAAAGATTATTTGTATTGTAATATTATTTTTTTTGGATTTAATATGCATAACACCGCAATGTTTGTTTTTATACTGCCATTATATCGGGGTATTTATAAAAAAATACACAATAGTCCATTTGATTTCTATTATGTACTGCGCATTTGGCGATATGTAGGAAATCGTGATCGGTTGATTCCGGTAGGGGGCGTGACTTCTCGTTCGGACGAACTGCAACAAGTTAAAAAAAAAATCTTTAGAATGCTGAGCAGCGATATATCGCTGTTTATGATTTTTTTTAATTTTAACACAAATAGTATCTTTAGTTATCTAGTTAACTACGTCTTCTACGTTCATACATCGCGACACGCACGCTCGTCGATTGCTCCGACTTTGAACGTGGCCGCCTTTTAGTAATCGATTAATTTGGACATTCCGTGTCTTTCATGGCCTTCCTCGATTCCTTTTTTCTTTCACACTACTTGTATATACTCGTATATCTTTTTAACTATTCTTTCCCCATCCATTCGTTATACGAGGCATATCTAGAAAGTAAGTGTACTGAGGCTCTCACGACCGGGTGGATTTTATTTTCGACATGTTGGCTACACTTCCGTGTAGCCTGACCCTTCCCCTCCGCAACGAGACCAGTTCGAGGTCAGTACGTTTGAAAGTGTCGATGCGATAGCACGTTTCGTGAAAAATGTCAATCTAATCTCCCGCCAAGTGCGAAATACGCGGCGCCGGGCAAGAGTTTTTGGGACGCTGCAAACTCCATGGAGATGAACCATCCCGCGCATTCCCCTGACCTAGCACCTTCAGATTACTATCTCTTTACCTCCCTGAAGCTGCACATGGGTGGAAAAAGGTTTTCAACTGACGAGGAGGTGGAGAAGTGGACGAAGGGTTTGGCGGGAAAACTACTTCGAGGAAGGCATCAAAAAGTTGATACCCCGCTTCACCACCTGCATTGAGAGGAATGGCGACTATGTCGAAAAATAGCTTACATATGTACTACGGTAACCGCGTGTTTTTTTTGTTTAAATAAAAAAAATTGTAACCTGCAAAAATTCAGTACACACTTACTTTCTGGAGATGCCTCGTATATGTCTAAACCATCTCAGTGACATTCATCATAAAACTGTTTTGTAGCAAATTGACTAAAAAGCAAAGTTTGATAATATTTCATAATATCATTTTTTATAAGATAATATCCAAGTTTTTGGTGGAAGCACTTTGATATTTCAACATTATTAACTGTTCAAATAAAAAAATATTATTATGAAAATCACAATGGATTATATTTTGTCGCGACAGCTGTTTCGCTACACGATTTTGAACTGAACACACCCATGAACTGTTTTTTTATTTCATACAATAAAAAAACAGTTAAATTAAACAATTAAATTCTTTTGTTTTTGAAAATTTGGTTTGGTTCATGTGGTGCTCCTGTTAATTTGGAGATATTTCGCGTATAAGTGAATTGTTTTGGTCAATTTAACTGTTGCCGCACTTTATAATAGTTAATTGTGACACGTAATACGTTTGTGCTGTTTTGCTGTTAAAATTATATTAGTTTTATCGTTTTCATAAAGAATTTTGACAGGTGTAAAAATAAAATTTTCATTTGTTCCAATGACAATTTGAATAATTCCTTCAATATTATTTCAAAGTTCTTGCTGGTTAAGTGCCTAATTACAGCTAATTAAAAAAAACGGTGGATACGTGTAACATAAATTAAATAAACACAAAAGTCCGGATCGTCCATGTCAACATGTGCAACATCGAAAAAAACATTATGTGTTATTACATTATGTGCCAAATTAAAAAAACGACGGATTCGTGGAACATAAATTAAATAGACAATATGTGCACCATCTAAAAAGAACATTTTGTGTTAAATTATTTTTATTTTGTTATTTTATTTTATATCATTGTATTTTATATTATTTGTTTTAGATTTATTTTGTGGGTGTTGGACGATCGAAGTGTGCGCAGATGCCTATTGGTGGCGATGAGGTTCGCAACCCATCACACCGCGTCTCCCGCGGAGCGAAAAGAGAAGGATGGAGTGCCGCATCAGTAAAAGTGTGACAGTCCATTCTTTCTGCCTACCCTTTCAGGGAGATGGCGTGATGGTTAGTTAGTTAGGTAGTTACAATAAATGATTGACTATGATATAAATATTCACCCGGTAATGTAGCTATTTTATTTTTATTTTAAATAAATGATATGTGTCCAAATAGCAATAAACAGTTGTGGTAACTAAACGTATTTTTTTTTTCAATCTAGAGCTACTACGGATGGTTTGTGTTCCTTAATAGATATGTGGGAATGTAGAGTGTAGCGTATGCAGCGATTTTTCGATTCATAGCAAATTTGCTTCGCTGCGAAATCAAATGATAAAATTGGGATTGCAGACATGCCTCTCTCTGTCTAATGGCATCGGAATATAAAATTGTATTTGAAAATAATGTCCGGCGTTCTTGGGAAGCCGTGTGCGCGCTCTGACGTCACGGCCTATAGTTCCGTCACGCCTATATGTATCCTCAATCCATTCGGAGTCTGGAAGGATTCCTTGAGAAATCTCTATAAATACAACGATACTAATACGGCCGTCGGATTAAAAAAATCTCCCGTGGGCGAAAAAAAAACGCGAATGAAAAATTGCGTCGCCATTTTTTTTTTCTAAATTATTATCGGTCGTGACGCTTCGACTTCTTCCTCCTTTTTCATGTAAGGTATTTTTTCAAATCTAACTAACTAACTAACCATCACGCCGTCTCCCCAAAGGGGTAGGCAGAAAGAATGGACTGCCACACTTTTCTTTCCTGACATATTTCTCTCGATTCCTCAACATTTATACATCGTGTCATGCACGCGCATCGATTTCTCTGACTCCTCGCATGGCCGACATTCAATATTTGATTTATTTGATCGTGCCACGTTTTCCTCGGTCTTCCGATTCTATTTCTGGTTCCATTTACATCGTTAACATATAATTTTTTTACCATTCTTTCTTCATTCATTCTTTCCATATGTCCAAACCATCTGCATCGCACCGCATTCACTTCTTATATTTTCATTCGACACTATCATACACAGAGTATCCACACGTTCGTCTAAGAGATCTCATTTCTACTTCATTTATTCTACTTTCATCTTTCTTTTGCCAGTTCCATGCTTCGCTTCCATACATAAGGGTCGGTAGAAGAACAACATTTTTTCACCGCTTTTTTGGATAGGTTTTTGTTTGCGATGACAACTTTAAGTGCACCATTAACTTTGTTGCCTGCCCCAACCCTTCTTTCAATATCCCTCTCCACTCGCCCATCTCTTGTTAACATACTACCTAAATACACAAACTCAAATCAAATCTAATATTTTTAAATATCTGAATTTGCTAACCACCTCATTGAAAAAGATCATTCATTTAATAAAAGATAATGGCGTTGAAATTTTGCACGTTAATAATAGAAATATAACTTTGAGCAATCTCGAAATTTTAGATATTAAAAAAGCAATTAAAAATGTAGAAAATATTATAAATAATCAAATAAATTTAACTTCAAATCCAATCTTTGAATTATTTCCTTTTTTGTAAGTAATTACCTGAACCCCAATAAGAATTCCCCATTCTGCCCTTCTTACGAACACCACACCACGTCTGACAATTATTTTTTGAAAGTTGTGTATATGCTACCATGTTGAGAAACATTTCACATATTTTAGTTCAATCTACACTAGCGCCATCTATTGATATTAGATGTAAGCATTAGGCAGATTTTTTATTATTAATGTAATGTTGAAAGGCTATCAACCCAATTATCACACATTACTAGACAACGCCTGGAGAAAACTCTCCATATTTTATATGTTTTTAAAGTGGAAGTAGTTAAAAAAAACATTGTTTTATTTAATTATTATTTAAAATGAATTTTCATCAAGTGATTTTAGGAAAATAATTTGATGATCATAAAAATTGAATGTTTTTCTTTTCTTTTCTAGGTCCGTTTCGACTCGGCCGCACCTCGGATTCATAAGATCATCGCTTGGGCGCACGCTTATCGACAGGCGAGGGTGGGACCGTGGGAGCGCTGCGCCAGAGACGCGGAACGTTTCCGCCAACGCATCAGGGACACTTCCGTCTGCCTCGACTGGGTGCTGAAGGGAGAGCATCGCGCGAGGGTCTACTTCCAAAGGTTCAGGCCGCTCGTCTTGAGGGCCGCGCGCGAGGAGAGAGAGGCGAAGGCCCGAGCCGAGAAGGAGGCCAAAGCCAGGGCGGAGAACGAGGCCAAAGCTAAAGCCGAAGAAGAAATGAAAGCTAAATTGGAGCCAGTTGTTGACGTAAACAAAATTTCTCTCACCGCCGAAAAGAAAAACGGGATTACTAAAGATGAAATTGCTCTGATTGAAATTAGTTTATAGAATTTGAATCGAGTATTTATTTATTTGCTGTTGGTAAAGATTTGTGAATCTACGTCGTTTTGAAAGCAAAGGTAAATTTCTTGAAAGTTTCTACAAAAATATTTGATTTGTTGAAAGTCAAAGAATTGAGACTCTTTGACTTTCAACAAACTGATAAGAAAACACTATGTTAATTGATGAAAATTACCACACGACAAATCGAAGGCTGGGTATCGCAAAGGCGTTTAGTGGTTTAAACATAAAATAAATGTAAAGAGAAAAAAAAATGTTTAGGGTAGCAAGGGTGGCATCTTTAGGGTGCCTGTCCACCGGAGCGGAGCGGTGAATAGAATTGCATTAAATCTCCACTCCGAATCGGAGCGGAGATTTTATGCAATTCTATTGGTGGATTTTTACTTCGCTCACCGCTCCGCAACCTAGCTCTGCTCCGGTGGACAGGCACCTTTAGGGTGACGTTTGAACTACACTTTATTATTCACTTTCCACAGATTATTGTCATTTAACACCAATTGGGATCAAAAACTTTGTTTTGAATTTTTCTGATGCTTTTCACCTTTGTAATAATGTCCAGCCCTCAATTATCAAGAAATAATAATAATCATCAATCAATTTATTTTTCACTTTAATTTTCTTTCTAGAAAATTCTAGAAATTATTTAAACTATTGTAGAACATATTTTTATTAATATATAAACCGTGATTTCTTTTTAGATATTCCTATTTATAATTAAAAATAATATATTCGTTTGTTATAAAAACGTTGGTTCTGCTAACATCACTTAGTATTTTAAAAAAACGTCGTAATCACACGACTTTCATATTTTGCATACAACGCGTGTAATTGTGAATCCAGTTAAAAAATTGATACCGTTGTGTTCGAAAGGTTAATGGGATTTGTGTATTATTGGATCTCGTAAACAAAATGAGAATAAAATATGTAAATATGTTTGGATTTAAAAAACAAACAGATTCAAACAATCGACTTATGGGAAATATTTGATTTGTTCCGTATTTATCTTGGATACTATTGAAGCAGACTTGATTTCAAACTACAGCTCATATTTAAATGTATCTTACAAACCTTTTTACTTTAATTTCTTACATTTAAATTGTACCTAATATTATGATGAATCTTCTTTTTCTTCTGTCAGAGCTCGTTCCCACTTGTCGGGTGTCCGGTCCGGGTTTTAATCGGATGTTCCAGTGGCAGAGCATTTTATATGAAGCTATTCACACTTGTCGGAAACCGATTTTGTGTCGGTGCCGACAAGAAATGCCCGGAAAAAAACTCGCCCCTCTACGCCCGGAAAAAAATTGTGTCGGATCTCGCTCGCCTATGAGTAAGCTGTTCACATTTGTCGGATGTCGGGGCCGACAACCCGCTACCCCTTGCTCCGCCCGTGTATCCTAAATCTTGTATTTTGGTAGTTTATGCTCACTGATATTCGAGTCAGTAGATCGTTGAATGTAGTTGACGACATCCTAAAATAATTGAATAACTTAATTTCGTCACTTCTCAATTCTGTTATTAAGTTCTGAAATGTACTCAAACTAAATCTTTCCCTCAGGATTGGGAGCACACAATATGTTCTTTCCTTAGCTGTCTTTATTTGTTTTCTTCTTAAATAATAATACATTACAACAACTTCGTCGACGTCCATCGTGACGTCCGTCGTCTCGCGTAGAGTGTGAAAAATTGGCACCAGCTTCAACCGTGGCCGACAACCGATTATTAACCGAAAGTGTGAACAGAGGCGCCGACATCCGATTAATATACGGATCCGACACCCGACAATTGGGAACGAGCTGTCACACCTCCGTGGTGCGTAGGGCCCCGAGAATTATCTTCCGACCGATCGCACTGATGCCTAACGCCATTCCATATGAGTCCTGCCGCTTTAATCTCGTCCTGCGTGGTTTTTCTCCAGGTGGCTCTAGGTTTGCCTCGTTTCCTCTTTCCACCCACAGGGGACTAGGCAAGTGTGTCCTGAGCGATTCCGGTTGGGTTCCAATCCACCTTCTCAATGAATCAAACCAAATTTTCTTTATATAATGAATTTTTAGCATCAGATGTTATGTTAACTTATTCATTTTAGATTTAAAACCTTATCAATGCAATATACAAAAATAGACTCGTAGACAAGAAAAAAATATATAAATTAATTTAAATTATTTGTTTAAAAAAAAAACATTGATATAAGTTTTTAGTTTAATTTTATTTATAAAAATGGGGAAATGCAACATATATGTATTAAAATATTTTTTGTATATATGAATTATTATTTAATTTAATGTTATTTTTAAATTGTGTAATTTGTGTATGAATTTTCACGGGTTTTCGTTTTATAAAGTAAAAAGATTTTTCGCAAGGGATTTTTTTATTAAATGAACACTAGTCTTTATTCAAGGGAAAATATTATTTTATTATAATTTAGGCTTAAAAGTATATAACATATAAAATTAATTAAGTAAAAAAAAATTGTTTAAAAAATATATGTCTATGGAATTTTGTTTTATTTTTATCTTTTGATGTTCACAAATGCATACTATTTGAGGTTTATATTAAAAAAAAAAATTAAAATTTTGTAACATTATTTAAAAAAATAAGTGTGTTAATTTTTCCGATGTAATGGCTATTAAAATGTATTTAAAATCATCAATCTCATGTCATTTGATTTCAAAATAATAATTAAACAGTGTTTTAAAATTAAGCACTTTATAAATATTCAATAAAACTTTTTTTTTTAAATAACTACTTTCACTTTTGTCTTGAAACCATCATGCCGTTTCTCCGAAGGAGCAGGCAGAGAGAATGGACTTCCACACTATTCGTTTTTGACGCACGTCTCTAGCTTCCTTCCCATTCATACAGCGAGTCGTACAGGCAAGTCGATCCTTTTGACTTCTAACATGTCCGACCTTTAAAATTGGATTAATTTGATCATGCCAAGCTTTCCTCGGTCTGCCACGACTCCTCACTCCTTTAAGATCTCACAAAAGTCTAAAGGCAGAAACACACTATTAACACGCCACGCCACCCGATGCCACGTGATGCGTGTTGAGTCGAATCAAATTGTATTGTTTTCTATGGACAGAACACCCGACGCGACGCCATGCGCGCACACGCCACCCGATCCAGGCGAGCTAGATCGACGTGTTGCCGGTGGTAGGAGTAAACACGCCACGTCGCGTGTTAAATAGTATGTTTCTGCCTTAATAATTGCATAGATTTTGACGGTTCGTAGTAATATGTTTTTTGGGATCTTGGGAAAAATAGTATAACCCGTCTTTCTAAACCAATGTTTCGGAGATTGTTGCAGTTCCATCTTCAGGATGGTTAACCAAAACGTCAATCCAGAAAGGCAGGTTACATATATTTTCCCAAGACCCCAAAAAGTATCTTAAATGTCTGTTACAAATTTTTAATTGATATTTTTTTATTTGACTTAAAAATATTTGTTTTTTGATTATTTAAAGAATTATATTTACTCAATTGGTCCTGAAATATTGTTTAAATATAAACATATGGATAACAGTGTGTTTATTTTATATCTCGGGTACATTTGTGTCCACGGATTGTCAAATTTTTCTTATTTACAATATGTTCACATGTACACGGAAAATTTATTCATTTTAGATTTAAAAACTGTTTAATATACACGTTTAAATAGGTTAAAATGTGAATTTTAATTATTTGATATTTTTTATTGTATTTCAGTATGTTAAAATTGAACATTTTTGCTTTAAATATCGGTATAATTTAAAAATAGTATAGTGTTGCCATCACAATCAACGTGAACAGATCTTAACTCCAACAGAATAACAATTTTTGTTGGCTAATTTTATTTTAACTATGGCAACAACAAAAAAATTGTAAATGAATTATTATAATTAATATTAATTAATTTATATTACAAGATAGCTGTTTCATCAATAATTATTGGAATCTTTACTGTTAAATCAGTGTATTATGAAACCTGAAGATGCCAAGATCAATTGGTGAAACATATGTAATCTGAATTAATTATGATAAATATATAAGGTGTCTCAAAAGAATGTTTATTAATTATTAAACTAAATAATTTAGAAATTTATTTGTTAAAAATAATATCCAAATGTAAACCCCCGCGTTCGCGGCACTCATTTTATCAAACAGTAATTTTCTTATTACGGCTCGGCTGACTGATTAACACTCTCCACGTTTTCTACCGTTCTTGATGATCTTGGTCGCCCAGATCTTGGTTTTTCCAGTGTTGTACCGGTCTCTTGAAACTTTTTGACCCATTTTCGAATGAGAGGTATGCTTAGCGCATCATTTCAACGACGAAAACCTCGAATATTGTAGAATCTTCTACGCAGTACAGTCACTGAATCACTGTTTTTGTAAAACTATTGCATGCAAAACGCGCGGTCCTCTCCCGAGAAACGCTCCAAAGCGACTGAACACACATAAATTTTCTTTTGAGACATCTTGTACAATGATTTTTAATTAACCGCGTGGTGGTCTAGGAGACGGAACGCTTGACTCCTGATCTAGGGGACATGGGTTCAAACCTGGACCCGACTCGATTCCTTCTTCATAATAATGAGCCTTTTCTACTCACATTGGAGATTGTGTTATGAATTCTAATATCATTGATTTAAATTTTGAGCAAATAGTTGAGTTCGTTTATTAGGGCAGTATGTTTACTAAAGATGGGCGATTGGAGAGGGATATTGAAAGAAGGGTTGGGGCAAGCAACAAAGTGAGTGGTGCACTTAAAGTTGTCATCGCAAACAAAAAGCTAAAATGGCATTGCACAATGGTGTTCTTGTACCGACCCTTATGTATGGAAGCGAAGCATGGAACTGGCAAAAGAAGGATGAAATTAGAATAAATGCAGTAGAAATGAGATCTCTTAGATGAATGTGCGGATACTCTGTGTATGAGAGCGTGTCGAATGAAAATATAAGAAGTGAATGCGGTGCGAATGATGGTGTTTTGAACAAAAGAATGAAAGGATCATTAAATTGGTTTGGACACATGGAAAGAATGAATGAAGAAAATAATGGTAAAAAAGTGTATGTTGGCGATGTAAATGGAACTAGAAATAGAGGAATGTCGGCCACGTGAGGAGTCAGAGAAATCGAGGCGCGTGCATGACACGATATATGAATGTTGAGGAACGAGAGAAATATGTCAGGAAAGAAAAGTGTCGCAGTCCATTCTATCTGCCTACACCTTCAGGAGACAGCGTGATAGTTAGTTAGTTAGTTTTTGATTTAAATCCTTGGTGTTAGCATTTAAAAAAAATATAAAAGAAAATGAAATATCAGTTTTTTCCGCCCAAGAAATATATTTAAATCTTACTCGCACGAAACTAAATATTTAATAATATATACAAAAAGTTTACTTTATTTAAAATATGTTAAAATTCAGAAATCTCAATTTCATATAAATAGTATTTTTTTAAGATTTTAATTTAAATGTTCAATTTTTAACAACTGAAATACAAGTATTCCACATTTACATATCATTTAGACTAACCCTCGAATTCTCATATAATCTTTGAGATGGATTTTTTTACATATTGTAACTCTCTTACTATCTTTCTTGGATACCTGGGCATGTCTTTGATGGTATCCTCTTCGACTGACGACTGTTTCAACATTGATCATTGATATGACACCTAAAAGCTTCTATGCTGCTTGCACTTTAGTTATTAAAATTAAAAAAATGTTATATATTTTGAAATGAACTCAAAATGTCACATAAAAAACCTGTGAAATATATTTATTTTTATATACTATTAGATTAAACAAACAATTATATTAGATACAGTCAAACTCGGTTATTACTGTTACCTGTTTGTGACGGTGGGCTGTCTTGGGATGATGATGTCCAGCCATCTCTCCATCTCTTTGGCGGCCTTCCTGGTAATCTCTTGCTGCTTGGGTTTTCATCTTTTATAATTTTCGCAATTCTTGTATTCTCCATGCGGTCCACGTGGTCTCTCCAAAAGCGCCTTCTGCTTCTTCCCCATCTCACTATGTCTTCAACAACACAGACAGACCTTATTGTTTCATTTCTGATCCGATCTCTGAGGGTTTTGCCTGCGATGGAGCGTAGGGTTCGCATTTCTGCTACTCTAAGAAGGTTCTTAGTTCTATTGGTATAGGCTCTGACCTCTATTCCGTACGTCATGATGGGGCAAACACATGCCTTGTATATACTGACTTTACTTTTGGTTTCGGCCAGCCACGACTGTCGCTTTGTTGGTTTGTGCTCGCACCTCGTCATATACATCACTGTAGCTACCAATCTCTATGCCGATTCGGCTATTCGGCTATTACGATCACAGTAATAGCGATATCTCAGATGTAACGAGGAAGCCAGATTCTTCATGTCTTCGTGTGATGGATAATTTTGTAAGCATATATAAATATCTATTCTCCGATGTAACGAGTAATCGAGTCGGTCCAATCTTCCTTGTAATAACTGAGTTCGAATGTATTTTAAATTTTGCATTATCGTAGATTTAAATTTTATGATTTATATATGGATTACAACACTTGAGTATATTTTATTTTAACATGTTATGAGATATTAATCATCATCATCGGGTGAACTAATTAACTAAATAAAAATCTTCTTCTTCCTCTTTTAATAGATCTGTGGATCTGTTTTTATGGCGTCGAGGTCTCCTGGGACACAGAACTCCAACTGTCTCGCCATCTCTTCGCAGGTCTTCCGGGTTGGCGAGTTCCCATTGGCACGTTGTTTGCGGCTGCTTGGGGGAGTCTATCGTCGCTCATTCGTTCTACGTGGTCGCGCCAGAAGCGTCTTCTTTTCCTGCCCCATCTGACAACATCTTCGGTATCGCAGGTCTCACGTATTACAGCGTTTCTGATTCTGTCCCTCAGTGTTTTGCCCAGAATAGCGCGGAGTGTCTTCATTTCGGCGGTTCTGTTTGTGTCAGCCCTCGATTCTATACCATAAGTCATTATGGGTCTGACACAACTTAACTTGAGTTTATATATTTCTCTCGATGACGAATGTTTAATACGATTGAAACACTCTATAAAAATATACTCGACTGTGGAAAATAAGTATTTTAATTCTATTTTTTTTTTGTTTCTCTCCTATCGGAGGATGGAAAGCATCATGGCTATTTCTACTCTTGATAGCTCTAAACAGGGATGTTGTGCTGCAACTGAACCATTCTACAAGGTTCTCTAGACGGGGTATTCTTCTTCTCCCGACACTTCGTTTTACTTCAATTATACTCTGATTGGAGCACTTCGTATTTATCGTTTCTCATAACGTGTCCGAAGTATTACAGTTTCCTGCGCTTTATGGTCAAGATAATTTATTTTTCTTCATTTGCTCAGCCTTTTAGATGCCCTCCCGACACTCCTTTTCTTTGCCCAAGGCCTCCACTGAAGTATTCTGGGTGTCCATCAAGTATTGCCTTGTCTTTCTATATATACAAACCTATTACCACTTTGATTTATCTGTATGATCCATGATGTCGACAACTTCATTTCTTATTTTGTCTCGATATGAAACTGGACAATAGCGGGCAATATATAAAATTATTAATTTAAAGTGGTTAAGTACCGTGCCGTCAACGTGTTAGATATGTGAAATACAATGAATAAACTAACAAAAACTCCATTCTTCCTAAGGATAGATGGTATATGACGCATCGGAAAATTGATGGTTTGAATTGTCTAGTTATAGATCATATTAATGTACATTTTTAATCTAGTTTTACCAGAAAATCATGTTTGTGTATATATGAATTAATTAAGGTTTTATTGTAAATTTGGCTAAGTTATTTAAAGTAAAAAAATTACAGTTTTTGGTTGATGTTCCGATGTATAAATATTCTGCACATTGTAGTTAGATAATATTGTATAATTGTTATTATATATTTAAATAACTTATGTGTTTGCTTGGGGTGAATATGTTATGGTCTATAATAGTTATATATATAAATAAACACAGGTTAAACATATAATTTTGTATTATTTCAATTAAAAATTTCGTTTTACCAGAGTTAACTTTATATAAAACATCGAAAGAAGGGTTGGTGCTGGGAATAAAATAAATGGCGCACTCAAAGTCATTACTGCAAATAGAAATATATACACAGAAGCAAAGATGGCAGTATGTATGGAAGCGAAGCTTGGAGCTGGCAAAAGAAGGATGAAAGCAGGATAAACGCCGTAGAAATGAGATCACTAAAAATAATGTGCGGGAAAACGTATGATAGAATACAATGATGAAATAAGAAAGAAATGTAAGACAGATGACTGCATCATAAATAAAATTAAAAAAGGATCCTTGAGATGGTTTGGACATATGGAACGAATGGATGAGAGTAGAATGGTTAAAAAGTTGTACACAAGCAGCGTGAGTGGGAAAAGAAGCCGAGGACGACCGAGGAAAACATGGCATGACCAAATTAATCAATTACTAAAAGGCGGCCACATTCGAAGTCGGAACAATCGACGTGCGTGTATGGTACGATGTATGAATGTAGAGGAAGCCCGAGAGGTATGCCAGGACAGGCCATTATGGCGATCCATCCTCTGCCTACCCTTCCGGAGAAATGGCATGATGGTTAGTTAGTTAGTTAACTTTATATATTTTTTTCCTTCCTTTCACAATGCAGGTTTTAGGACCAAATCTAATGTATGGAGGTAAAGCAAAAAATTGTCAAGAAGGGTGAGAACAGAATGCGGTAGAGATGAGATCTCTTAGGCGTATGTGTGATAAAACGATGTATGACAGAATTTCAAATGCTGATATAAGGAAGGAATGCAGAGCGGAAGAAAGTATTATGAACAAAATACTTTCTGAGGAAAACTTGGCATGACCAAATTAATAAAATTTTAAATGTTGGCCATGCTAGAAGTCGGAAGAGTCGATGGGCGTGTATGGATCGCTGTATGTATGTGGCGGAACCTAGAGAGGTGTGTCAGTCCTTTCTCTCTGCCTACCCCTTCAGAGAAACTTTGTGATAGTTTGTTATTGTCCTTCCTTTTACAACATTTGACACAAAAAAGCATTTTACTGTGGTGTTCTAAAATCCAGATAAAGAAGTGGCTATTAAGAGTAAGATTAGAATTTATAAAGCATGCATAAGACCAATAATTACATATGGCGTTGAGGCAAGGACAGACACAGTAGGGACCAAAAAAGTTCTGAGGACCTTCGAGATGAAGACACTAAGAGATCGTGCCAAGAACACCAGAATAAGAGAGATATGTAAGTCTGAGGATATTATAAAATTGAGAAATGGTGTGGCAGTCTGTTCTTTCTACCTACCCCTTCAGCGAAAGGGGGTGATGGTAAGTTAGTAAGTTAGTTGAAAGTGGATGGAGAGGATACTTCTTTTGATGGAATTTAATCAATTCTCACCAAGGTGATGCATATTGTTCTCATAGAATGTAATTAAACTTCTAGAAATCTGTCATTAACATTAATATTAAATAATATTTATTATGCTCTTCACAAGAACCATTTGTTTCATATTATGAGCTTATTGTTATAATATAATATGATTATATTTATGACCATATTATGGTCATAAATATAATCATTTCCTTTATTATAATCAGTTAAACACTAAATCAATTAGTTTCTTTTAATACGGAAATCGCATGGTAATTAAAATACCTTAATAGACATTATGAATGCTTAAAAACATTATAAATGTGTAAACAGCCTTCTATAGTATGCATAAAATAGCTATATTGCATGCACTGACATCTCTGGTTTAAAAATAGTATACGTAAATATCACCTGCTTTGCCAACTGTAGAAAAAGCTTTGTGTACTAAACTAAAGATGTCGTTAATATAAATTAGACGCGATGACATTTGAGGTCGTATGATATTATTAATCCAGTTGTGAAGAAAAGTGTGTTTTGAAAATTTTATTTGTAATCACATTTGAATTAATTCAATAAGTAATTGTCTTTTCATTGTTTCATATTGCATTAAAAACTCTGTATATTTTCTGGAATCTAGGTTAAATTTATCATAAAATGATTTATTGCTGTTACGTTGGAAATTTAAATTATAACACGAAAGAGACATACTTTGACTTTCGTACTAATAAGGACGAACGAACTTAAATGTCAAAATTTAAACAATGTTTGAAAACTTACTTTTTAATACGTTTTATATGAAAATGTGCTAAAGCATTACAAACTGACATTAATAAAGTCTAAGTATCGTATATCATATCATTCTCATCAAAAATATGTAAAAAAAAAACACTTCGAAAACAAATGTTTTCATCATTGTTCAAGAAACAAGTTGTAAAATATTTAAAAATATTTGAAAGTAGAGTTCTTCGCTGAATTTGTGGTTTGTTGAAGTATGCATAAGAGTGACGCATAAGACGAAACGAAGGATTGCACAATATTTATGAAAGCATTAGTATCTCAACACACATAAGGTTCCTCGTAGAAGTGGGAAGACGACGTAATGGAAGATGCAGAACAGCTTTTACAAGCTGCAAATTGGAAGATGGCAGGACAGGAGGATTTGGAGGTAAAGGAGGCCAATCTTCGAAGTGTTAGAATGGAAATATTCAAGGGTACCTAAATATTATATACTCGTATACATTTTTAAAATTTGGTAAAGAACGCACCAAAATTCATATTCTGTGTATAAGTTTGAAGCATTGCATTTAGATATAATAATTAAGATTGCGTGTTCAATTCTTGTCACGGACATTATTTTTTAAATAAGTTTTGCGCATCGAATTTTCTTTATAATTTTATTAACTGTTTAAATAAAAAACTTTTTAACGTGTACAGTTGATTGTAAGACCTGACGATGTTAACATCGGCAAGCGAAACAGCTGTCGCGACTAAATATAATCAATTGTGGTATTCATAACAAAGTTTTTATATTTAAACAGTTAATAATGTTGAAATATCGAAGTGTTTCCGCCAAAATGGATTATCTATATAATTTTAAGTTGGTTTTAATGTTTTGATGCTGAGTATTTCGATGCTGAGTATGGAACCGAAGTATGTAACTGGCAAAAGAAGGATGAGAGTAGAATAAATGCGATAAAGATGAGATTCCTTTGACGTATGTGTCATAAACGATTTATTAGAATTTCAATTAAAAAGCTAAGATGGCAGTGCACAATGGTGTTCTTGTGCCGACCCTTATGTATGGAAGTGAAGCATGGAACTGGCAAAAGAAGGATGAAAGTAGAATAAATGCAGTAGAAATGAGATCTCTAAGACGAATGTGTGGCAAATCTGTATATGATAGAGTGACAAATGCAAGTATAAGAAGTGAATGTGGTGCGAATGAAAGTGTTATGAACAAAATAAGGAAAGGGTCATTAAGATGGTTTGGACACATGGAAAGAATGAGTGAAGACAGAATGGTAAAGAAGGTATATGTAAACGGCGTGAACGGAGCTAGAAATAGAGGAAGGCCGAGGAAAACGTGGCACGATCAAATCAATCAAATATTGAATGTCGGTCACGTGAGGAGTCGGAAAAATCGACGTGCGTGCATGACAAGATGTATGAATGTAGAGGAATCGAGAGACGTATGTCAGAACAGAGCAGTGTGGCGTTCCATTCTTTCTGCCTACCCCTCCGGGGAGACGGCGTGATGGTAAGTTAGTTAGTTAGTCCATTAATGATATCAGGAAATAATGTAGAGCTGAAGATTATTATGAACAAAACTTTGAAAAGATAATTTTCAATAACAGCGTCGTTTTTAATAACATATAAACATTACAGATATTACATTTCCAATTCGTTTATAATTACAATTAAAAAATAATTAAGAACAATTTTTAAATAAAAAAGTAAAAAGTAACAATATAGTTAAAAATAAAATGGAACGCTTGAATGAAGAAATGGAAAGTATACGTTGGATGTGAATGGATTACAGTGTCGAGGAAGACCGAGTAAAACATTGTGTGACCATCATCATCAGCCGTCTGTCATCCACTGCTGAATGTAGGCCTCTCCCAAAGCACGCCACCGCTCCCTATCCATTGCCGCTCCCATCCATCCATGTCCAGCAATCCTCTTCAGATCGTCGGTCCAGCGGGCAGGGGGACGTCCAACTCTGCGGAATCCTGTACGCGGTCTCCACTCCAGAACCCGTCTCCCCCATCGGCCGTCGGTTCTCCGACAGATATGGCCAGTCCATCGCCACTTCAGCCCTCCATCCTCAGAGCCACCTCAGTCACCTTGGTTTGCTGTCGAATAAATTCGTTTCTAAATCTGTCCCTCAAGGTTATTCCAAGCATAGCTCTTTCTATGGCGTGTTGGGCGACCTTGAATCTGTAGACTAGACCTTTTGTCAGTGTCCACGTCTCGGCTCTGTACGTCATGACTGGCAAGACGCATTAGTTGAAGACTTTAGTCTTGAGTGTACACAATTGTATTTGTTCGCAGGTGTACACAATTGTCATTATCTTATAACGAGCACCGTGAGAGCAGGTCGCCTAGCATGGATTGGGCACGTATGCCGAGCCGAAGAGACCAAAGCAATCAAGACCGGAGTAAGACTTCTAGGAAGGCCAAGACAGCGCCTAATGGATAATGTTCTGGGCTAGGTTGGGCGAAACGGACTGCTGGGAGTGAAATGCGCAGGATCGAGGAGCTTGGAGAATCTAAAACTCTTCAAAAGATGAACGGCATATGAAATAAGTATGCACATGAAATAAGTATCTTGTCTTTCTCGCACTCGCGATTCTAAAATTAGTAAGAGTGAGTCATACAGAGTTTGTGTGAGTTTGTTGTATTATATATTATTCACTCCGTACACAATGCCGTATTGAAAGTATTTACCAGGATCCAGAAATGATTTTTGAGATATTTAAACCTCAGGGAGTATAACTCAGTTTAACTAACTTTAATTATTTTGTTCATAACACCATCATTTACACCGCATTCACTTCTTATATTTTCATTCGACACTCTATCATACATAGAGTATTTACACCTTTGTCTAAGATATCTTATTTATACTGCATTTATTCTACTTTCATCCATATTTTGCCAGTTCCATTCTTCGCTTCCATACATAAGGGTCGGTAGAAGAACACCATTGTGCACTGCCATTTTAGCATTTATGGATAGGTTTTTGCATGCGATGACAACTTTAAGTGCACCATTCACTTTGTTGGCTGCTCCAACCCTTCTTTCAATATCCCTCTCCACTCGCCCATCTCTTGTAAATCTACTACCTAAATACACAAACTCATCTACTTGCTCCAAATTTTCACCATTCCAGCTAATGTTGCAGGCTGTCATGGTTTCTTCTTTTTCAAAAATCATTACCTTGGACTTATTCACATTCATCATCAGATCATTTATAATTTAATTATATAATTATTACATTATTGTATTGTATAACCCAATGAAAACCTTAGCCTTGTATTTATTATATTTATAGGGATATTCAAGTTTTAAAATGAATGAAAACGACAGTTTTCTAGAAATATTATTATGTATTTGCATTTATTCAATGCAATTCATTTCAATGTCTCTAAGTGCGTTATGCTATCTTTTACTAGAGCATTGAGAACTGTGTATCATAGATACACGATGAATAACCAGCAACTAGCACATGTATCTACGATGAGAGATCTCGGGATCATCTATGAGAGTAGGCTGACTTTTCGTGCACATATCGAGAGGATTTGTGACATTGCACTGAGGATGTTGGGCTTCATCGTCCGGACCGGAAGAGTTTTCAGAGATCCCAATGTGCTCAGAGTCCTATGCAACGCGTTGGTTAGTAGCAGACTCGAAAGTGGTTCTGTGATATGGAGTCCTCACGAGGCGAGATATTCCGTTATGCTGGAGAGGGTTCAGAAAAAAATTCCTAGGTATCTCTACATGAGGGATTATGGTAGTTATCCGTGGCTCTATCCCACGGTATTTCTTTTGGGAATGCTCGGCACCAATTCTCTACAGCTTCGAAGAAATGGGCATCTAATAACCCATTTCTTTAAATTAATCAGGGGATATTTCGAGAACTCGGCCGTGCTGGAGGATGTTGGTCTTTTTGTCCCTGATAGATATCTCCAACAGCGACAGCACAGATTCTTTTACCTACTGGCAGCCAGAATCAATCTTCCTCTGGTGACACCGGTGGGAAGAGCAATTAGTCTGCTGAACGAGGCCTCCTCGGAGATCGACGTCTTTCATATTAGTGAAAATACGTTCAGGGGACAAATACTCTCGACTTTAAAAATAATGTCGAACCATCTCTAATGCGTTCCTGGTATTATTTTAAATGTATATAATATTTTACCTGTACTTAATAGATGTCTTAAACATTTATGCTGTTTGTAATGTCTTTTGAATGAATAAATTGATTTGATTTGATTTGTCCGTACGCCTCCGTACGCCAAGAAAAAATTGAACAGGTAGACCAATTCAGATATCTCGGAAGCGAAGTAACCAGCTCTAATGACCTCCCCAGAGAAGTAAGGTCACAGGTAGATAAGGCTGCAGCGGTTGCAGGCTGCCTGAGAGATGTCATATGGAGAAACAAGGACATGAGGACTGACAGCAAGGTACGCATTTATAAGACCTGCTCCTCCACATATGGCATGGAATCGAGGGCAGACACTGTCAAGACAATGAGCATGCTCAGGACAACCGAGATGAAAACACTCCGCGCTATAGCTGGCAAAACCCTACGTGATCGAGTTAGGAATACAGCAATCGGAGAAATCTGCGAACATCTTTTTGGCCTTTTAAGCCTTTCTTATGACCGTGCATTAATAAAGACAGTGCATTAATAGAGATTTTTTGCTTAATGCTTCCCAATCTTAATAGATGACGCTAGTGTAGAGTGAACTAAAATATGTAAAGATAAGCGCAGGATGCTAGGATATATACAAGTTCCGAAAATTTGTCAGAAGAGAATGGGGAATGTTGTTAAACATAAAGCGATCGCTCAACCCAACCAATGACAGGTCATAAGTCCTGTAAGCGCCTCGGCCACCACATTCTGTTCCTAGAAAAACAATTTACATCTTCGTCTATATTGAGATACAATTAATCCTTATAAATAAATAAAAATTATCCGCAATGGGTAAAATCCAGTATTCGTCTACAAGAATTTGTATACATTCAAAATGTTGTATAAATTGAGTGCTTTATATGAAAATTTAACAAAAATTATGTTATGAAAGTTATTAGAAGCAATGTGTACAGCTACTCGTACATAGCCGTTAATGGAAGGTTCATATTATAAATCTAAGGAAATTAAAAATTTCCATAGACGGCAGGCACTTGAAGAGAAGATCGCCAATTCTCGTATAATCATAAATGAACGTCCAATACGATTCAAGGTTATTTCAATATTTCTTCATTAAATCACATTTAATACTTACTGCACATGTGTATGAACTCTGCCGTAATTATTGCCACGGCTTCACTCCTTGTCTTGCGCGAATCAGAAGAGAAACATAGAAAAAATCTTCTTCTTCTTCATCTTCCTTGTTGTAAACCTATGTGGTCTGTTCTCGAGAGTGTTGTTCCTCCTGTGAGGTAGACTCCTAGCTGTCATTCCATATTTTTGGAGGTCTTCAACGAGTGGGTGTCCCATGAGGCTGATTATGTAATCAAATCAAATCAGTTAAAACTCAAAAGACATTAGAAAACAGCAAAATGTTTAAGGCATCTATTGAGTACAGGTAAAATATTATAAACATACAACATAATACCAGGAACGCATTAGAGATGGTTCGATATTAGGAAGACAAGATATTTTCTAAAGTCGAGAGTATTTGTCTTCTGAACGTACCTTCACTAATATGAAAGACGTCGATTTCCTAGGAGATTGAGGAATAATTTGGAGCCATTCCATATAGCGCTTTGAAGACTGTCCAGCAGAGTTTATACTGGATTCTTTCTGGACTCTTAAGCCAGTGAAGTTCTTTGAGATGTTGTGTTATATGGGACTTTTTTGGAATGCCTTTAATGAGTCTTGCTGCTGCATTGAACGCATAAATTGTTGTTTGCATAAATTCCATTACAATAGTCAAGTCGTGACACAACGAAGGCATTTACAAGAGTTTTGAAGGTGTCATGGGGAATAATTTTGTTGGATTTTAATCGTCTTAGGTGGAAGAAACTAGTGCTGACCGTGTTATTAATTTGAGATTTTAGGGACAGATTTGCGTCAAGATACCAAGAAGCTTTGTGGAGTTTTTGGAAGGAGGTGGTATTCTTTTATTGGGTCGTTTATAGTTTTGTTAATTATATTATATAGTTTGGGTCCGAGATAGAAATGTCTTTGCGCATAAGAAGTTTTAGTTTTAGGTAGAATATATGTATCGCATATATTTTTGTCGTTATGCACGTGTTGTGATTTATTGGCTGTGATATTTTCCATATTGAGAAGCCACTTCTTCTCATTTAACCTTTCAGTTATGGAATTCATATAGCTACTCTTCTCTTGTATAACTCAGAGAGAATCAATTCGTCTAGAATATAATAAATTCTATATTTAACGTTATATAACACGTGATACGCATTCAGCTCTGTTGTTTATGGTAACAAATAAATTAAATACTCAAAGTAGGTCACGATAAAACCAAAAGAAATTGATTTTATTGTCTATTTTTCTATGCTTTGTTCGAAGTTTAAATATTCAAAAAAGCAGAATGCATTAATATTGCAATTTAGTATAACATGATGAGGTCTCTAAGACGTATGTGTAGTAGAACGATATACGACAGAATCTCAAATGCTGATATAAGAAAGGAATGTAGAGCGGAAGAAGTTATTATGAACAATATTATGAAAGGATCGCTGCGATGGTTCGGACGTATGGAGCGCATGGTTGAGAAAGTATACTTTAATGATGTAAATGGAGTACGGAGTCGAGGCAGACCGAGGAAAACATGGCATACTCTCTCTTACCAGTTCCATGCTTCGCTTCCATACATAGGGGTCGGTAGAAGAACACCATTGCGCACTGCCATTTTAGCTTTTTGGATGGGTTTTTGTTTGCGATGACAACTTTAAGTGCACCATTCACTGCCTGTCCCAACCCTTCTTTCAATATCCCTCTCCACTCGCCCATCTCTTGTAAATATACTACCCAAATACACGATCTCATCTACTTGCTTAAGATTTTCACCATTCACGCTAATGTTGCAGACTGTCATGATTTCTTCTTAATTATGTATTTCATAAATTACATAATATATTTCATAAACATTTCTGATACTCTGATTGCCTAAAACTTTAGTCTGATCTTGGTAGATTCTCTCATTATTGTATGCTAAATAAACTGTAATGATGTAAAGAGCGATTCAACAAAATAATAATAATATTAATAATAATAATTAAGGCGAAGAAGATGGAGAAGAGAAAAACCCAAATAATTGGCATTATCAAAGGCATGTTAGTTAAGTAGATTTGGAAGTTGATCAAAAGTTAGTGTTAATACAGTGAAGAACCGTTAAGAATTTCAAAGTTTGTATACATTTCTCGATCATGAGAGATGTTTGTATGGTGTTAGCATTTTTTTTTAATTAAAAAAATTGCCTGTCATGATGTATTACGATCGTCGGTCCAGTTTTGGTTTATTACATCTGCTATTCTTTAATAAACTCTTTAAAGTATATTTAACATTAATATCAAGGCCCAGAGTCTTGACGCCGAGACCATCATCATCAGCCGTCTGTCATCCACTGCTGAATGTAGGCCTCTCCCAAAGCACGCCACCGCCCCCTATCCATTGCCGCTCCCATCCATCCATGTCCAGCAATCCTCTTCAGATCGTCGGTCCAGCGGGCAGGGGGACGTCCAACTCTACGGAATCCTGTACGCGGTCTCCACTCCAGAATCCGTCTCCCCCATCGGTCGTCGGTTCTCCGATATGGCAAACCCATCACCACTTCAGACCGTCCATCCTCAGAGCCACCTCAGCCACCTTGGTTTGTTGTCGAATAAATTCGTTTCTAAATCTTTCCCTCAAGGTTATTTCAAGCATCGCTTTTTCCATGGCGCGCTGGGCGACCTTGAATCTGTAGATTAGACCTTTTGTCAGTGTCCACGTCTCGGCTCCGTACGTCATGACTGGCAAGACGCACTAATTGAAGACTTTAGTCTTTAAGCATTGTGGTATTTTAGAGGTGAGAATATGACGTAATTTTCCAAAGGCCGCCCAACTCAATTGAATTCTTTGGTTGACTTCTTTCTCAAAATTGTTTCTACCTTGTATGATTTGGCCAAAATATTTGTATTCTTGTACCACTTCGAGAGCCGACCCATCGACGGTTACTGATTTCAAAAAGAGGCATCGGTCGACCTCAAAAAAGATGGGCTGTTGACATTTTTCCAGTCAAGGGAAGAAGATGGATGAGAATCGCGCAGGATAGAGGAAAATGGAGACTATTTGAAGAAGTGGACACCCAGCAGTGGAGATTGCTAAGTAGAAGAAGAAAAATAAGATAAAGAATGTGATAATTATAATAAGAGTGACCTCATGATGAATGTGTCTAAGGTTATGGTATTTAAAAACGAATAATACAAGACAGATTGCGAACGGCGAGAAATTGGTGCAAATTACCGAATCGATTTATCTGGAAATATGAAGAAAGCATCGAAAGAAGGATTGAAGGAAAGAGAAACAAAATAAATGGTGCACTTAAAGTCATCACTGTAACTAAAACAGATATGGAAGTATTTAAATATGAGGCGTATAGAAACAAAAACGGCAATGTCAGCATCATGCAATAATTTTTAAATATTAAAACATAGCGTGCAGCTGTAATTTGAGTAAATTTTATTTATACCCGTGGTTTCTTTTCCAAGAAATCTGCTATTTTATAATTAACATTACAAATTTTCTGACACTGCCGGTTTTGTTATAAATGCAGCATGACATTGCTATGGCATTTGCAGGATTTGCCAATTTCTTCATTGGGTATCCTATCTCTAAGGGTTCTCCCCACAAAAGGTCGCAATGTTCTCATTTCTGCTGCTCTTAAGAGATATTTGGTTCTGACAGTGTCTGCTCTTGCTTCGATTCCGTAAGTCATTATGGGTATATTCCGTATCATATATTGTAAATGAATGAATAAATAGCGGATGAATTTGTTTATTTAGGAAGTATGTTTACAAAGGATGGGAGAGTGGAGAAGGATATTGAAAGAGGGATTAGAGCAGGCAACAGAGTAAATGGTGCACTTAAAGTTGTCATCGCAAACAAAAGCATATCCAAAAAAGCTAAGATGGCAGTGCATAATGGTGTTATTGTGCCGAACCTTATGTATGGAAGTGAAACATGGAACTGGCAAAATAAGGATGAAAGTAGAATAAATACAGTAAAAATGAGATCTCTAAAACGAATGTGTGGTAAATCTGTATATGATAGAGTGTCAAATGCAAGTATAAGAAGTTAATGCGGTGCGAATGAAAGTGTTATGAAAAAAATAATGAAAGGGTCATTAAGATGATTTGGACTCATGGAAAGAATGAGTTAAGACAGAATAGTGAAGAAGGTATGTAAATGGCGTGAACGGAGCTAGAAATAGAGGAATGCTGAGGAAAACGTGGCACGTTCAAATCAATAAAATATTAAATGTCGGTTACGTGAGGAGTCGGAGAAATCGACGTGCGTGCATGACAAGATGTATGAATGTAGAAGAAGCGAGAAAAGTATGTCAGGACAGAACAGTGTGGCGTTCTTTCTCCCTACCCCTCCGGGGAGACGGCGTGATGGTTAGTTAGTTAGTTAGTTAAATAATATTTTTTTTTTGTATAAAATGGTCTCTGGGTCAAACCAAAGCTTGGGCTATCGATAAAGTGCGATTTTATTTTTTATTGGTCCGAGGTCATGAGGTTAAGGTGTGTGCATACGTCATGAGTGTGCGAGATGGCCACATCTCTAGATCGTGGACCGAGCCATTATAAAACTGGAAATGGCGAGAAAAAATATCTTAATATTTTCATACACGGACATGGCTTACGGCGAAAACTCTACAACTCCTAAAAACGATTTTCATCAAACCATAATATAATATAAAGCGATTAATAACTAACAATAAATGTCAGCAAAACCAAATGGATGACATTCGGACGGCTTGACTACAGTGGATCATTTGAACGGCCGTAACGTTGAAAGGGTGGAAAAATTTCAATATCTCGGCAGTATAGTAACGCAATCTCTTGACTCAGATGTAGAGAAAAAAGCAGAATTGAGGCAGCAAGAGCTACGTTTAATAAAATGAAATTACTCTTCTGCAATGATAACGTGAACTTGAAACTCCGCCAGAAAATGATCAAATGCTATGTGTGGTCTGTTTTATTGTACGGGTGCGAAACTTTGACCCTAAAGGTTAACTCAATGAACAGACTGGAAGCATTTGAAATGTGGCTCCATCGCCGAATGCTCAGAGTTCCCTGGACAGACATGGTTACCAATACCGGAGTCCTGAGGCGAGCTAGAGTTGACAGGGAATTCGAAAGATCTCATATCTGGGTCATATATTGCGTGGGGAAAAGTACTACCTTCTCCAACTGATATTGGAGGGAAAATTTAGGGACGCCGAGGGCCCGGAAGGAGACAAATGTCCTGGCTGCGAAACGTGAGGGAGTGGACCGGCATCCGAAGTGTTGAGGAGCTGTTCCGAGCGGCGCAGGACAGGTACAGGTTCGCCGAGGTGATGGCCAACGTTGGGGGGACCCGACAGGGCACTTGAATAAGAAGAAGAACTAAGTAAAACAATCCCCGTACTGACAGGTATAAAGAAGGAGACAGTCTAAGCCCTTTTGATGGACAAACTCATAGAGGAGACTCAATCGCTACAACTGGGATATAAGATGGGAGAGCAAATTGTCAATGTGGTATGTTATGCAGACCATGCTATAATCATAGCTGAAAACAATAATGACTTACAAAAAATGCTAGACAGGCTACATCAAATCAAATCAAATCAAATCAGTTTATTTCATCATCAACAGACATTACAAATTTATTTTTAAGGCATCTATTGAGAACAGGTAAAATAATATATTATATATAGTATACTACCAGAAACGCATAAGAGATGGTTCAACATTAGGAAGACAGGATACTCTCCAGAATTATGAGTATTTGCCTTCTAAACGTACTTTCACTAACATGAAAGACGTCGATCTCCGAGGAGACCGCGTTCAGCAGACTAATTGCTCTTCCCACCGGTGTTACCAGAGGCAGATTGGTTCTGGCGGCCGGTAGGTAAAACAATCTGTGCTGTCGCTGTCCGAGATATCTATCGGGGACAAAAAGCCGAACACCCTCCAGTACGGCCGAGTTCTCGAAGTATCCCCTAATTAATCTAAAGAAATGGGTAATTAGATGTCCATCTCTTCGAAGCTGTAGAGAATTGGTTCCGAGCATTCCCAAAAGAAATGCCGTGGGATAGAGCCAAGGATAGCTACCATACTTCCTCATGTAGAGATACCTCAGAAATTTTTTCTGAACCCTCTCCAGCATAACGGAATATCTCGCCTCGCGAGGACTCCATATCACAGAACCACTTTCGAGTCTGCTCCGAACCAATGCGTTGTATAGGACTCTGAGCACATTGGGATCCCTGAAAACTCGGCCGGTCCGGACGATGAAGCCCAACATCTTCAGTACAGTGCCACAAATCCTCTCAACATGTGCACGAAAAGTCAGCCAATTCTCATAGATGATCCCGAGATCTCTCATCGTAGATACATGTGCCAGTTGCTGGTTGTTCATTGTATCTATAATACACAGTTCTCAATGCTCTAGTAAAAGATAGCATAACGCATTTAGAGACATTGAATTGCATTTGATAACTGTGACTCCAGTTGATAATATTATTGATATCCGACTGGAGGCGAAGACAGTCTTCAGGACATCACGCCTGTAAGAAATACAACATGACGATCTCTATCGAAAAAACAAAATGTATGACCTTTTCCAAATACCCTCAACATGTAACCTGGTTATAGAAAATCAACCCATAGTTCACTTTCAAGTATCTAGACATAGACCTGGTGGGAGGAGCTGATCTGCGGGAAGAAATACAAGCCCAAGTAAACAAGGCAGCTGCATTCTCTAAGGCTCTAAAAATAACAATATGGCAAAAAAAACAAAGACATGGTCATTAAGAGTAAGATGAGAATCTATAAAGCATGTTTAAGATCAATAATAACATATGGCGTCGAAGTAAGGGCAGACACAGTAAGGACCAAACAACTTTTGAGGACTTCGGAGATGAAAAGACTGAGGACGATACCAGGCAAGACACTGAAAGATCGCGAGAGGAACACCAGAATAAGAGAGATATATATAAGGTTGAGTATATTATAATGGAGCAGACAGCGAAAAAGGGACTGATACGGTCATGTTCAAAGAATGGACACCACCAGACTCCCTTATATTGCATTGCACGATAATGGCACTATAAAAATCATTATATCATCTTTTCTATTACTCTCGCCATTGTGGTGTAAGGTTTCGATGACTTTGTGTCGTTTCCAGGGACGCCGAGTGTTATCTCGTATAAGAAGTTTCATATGTTTATTTATACTGAAGCAGGATGTGTGCAATCCGAAACATGTTTGTATCAAGTCTTAAAATAGTTGTGAAGATACAAAATTTTTATAAAGTTGTTAGCATACATTTTTTTTACGGGTTTGTGGGTTTTCGCAGTAAGCCGGTACAATTATATATCTTCATGTCTATTTATAGATCTTTTTTTTCTTCTCCCGTTAAGAATGACCACTCAATTGTCTGTTAATGTCACGATGACAGAAAAATTAAAAAAAAATTGATACGTATTTAATTCTTCGAAAGAAACCTATGTCAATTGGTTCATAACTATCTAACTACCTAACCATCATGCCGTTTCCCCGAAGAGGTAGGCAGAGCGGATGGACCACCATACCGTTCTTTCCTGACATACCTCTCTAGATTCCACCACATCATACATCGTAACATGCCCGCTCGTCGGTTTTTCCGATCAACTGAGTCTTTCCCCCGAAAATATAAGAAAAAATGAAATTGTACAATACAATGTTTTTACTAGTATGTTTAAACAGTAAATATGAGGTTAGTATATCATGGAACTGACAGAAGAAGGATGAGAGCAGAATAAATGAGGTCTCTAAGACGTAGGTGTGGTAGAACGATATACGACAGAATCTCAAATGCTGATATAAAAAAGGAATGTAGAGCGGAAGAAGGTATTTAAAACAAAATTATGAAAGGATCGCTGCGTTGGTTCGGACATATGGAGCGCATGGATGGAGAGAGAATGGTTAAGAAGTCGAGGCAGACCGAGGAAAACATGGCACGACCAAATTAATCGAATCTTAATGGTTGGTCATGTTAAAAGTCGGAAGAATCGACGTGCGTGTATGACTCGCTGTATGAATGTGAAGGAAGCTAGAGAGGTGTGCCAGGATAGATTAGTGTGGTAGTCCATTCTCTCTGCCTTCCCCTGCGGATAAACGGCGTGATAGTTTGTTTGAGAATATAAAAAAAAATTTGGACATAAAAAATAATTTGCCTTTTTATTTTTTATATACTTTGTATATACATCACTAACTTATAAAAAAATTACATGTCAGACATGTTTCGGACAACCGGTCCTTCTTCAGTGATACATATTGTAAAAATACATATTTAAAATATTATAAAATTGTTTACAAATATGATCAGTTTTGACAGATATTGATTTATTTTGGAACGTTTATGCTTTTGTTATAACAAATATTATGAATCAATTTAAAATAATAATTTAATGTTCTTATTTGGGGGTCAGGTAATTACTTTCAATAAAGGAAATAAATCAAAGATTGGACTTGACGTTAAATTTATTTGATTATTTATAATATTTTCTTTATTTTTAATTGCTTTTTTAATTTCTAAAATTTCGAGATTACTCAAAGTTATATTTCTATTATTAATATGCAAAATTTCAACGCCAGTATCTTTTTCAATGAGGTGGTTAGCAAATTCAGAAAAAAATATTATTAGAAAGACATCTTATGTGCTCTTGTATTCTTAATTTAAAATCACGAATTGTTTTAACTATATAAATTTGCGATGGTGAAAATTTATCTTCCTTGCCTATATTATTTTTTATAAATTTACCTAAATTATAACTAACTAACTAACCATCACGCCGTCTCCCGAAAGGGTAGGCAGAAAGAATTTACTGTCACATTTTAACCGATGCGGCACTCCATCCTTCTCTTTTCGCCCCGCGGGAGACGCGGTGTGATGGGTTGCGAACCTCATCGCCACCAATAGGCATCTCCCACGCACACTTCGATCGTCCAAAACCCACAAAATAAATCTAAAACAAATCATATAAAATACAATAATATAAAATAAAATAAAATTACAAAATAAAAATATTTTAACACATAATGTTCATTTTAGATGGTGCACTTGTTGACATGGACGATCCGGACTTTTGTGATTATCAAATATATGTTACTCGCATCCACCGTTTTTTTTAATTAGCTGCAATTAGGTACTTGTATAATTTTAACGTCAAAACCGCACAAACCTAAACTATTGTTAGTATAAAACGCGGGTCTAATGTCACGTGGGAGTTGTTTTGATAAATAAATTAAAAAAACACAAATAAAACATCTACAACACAAAGTTTGGCGAACATAAAATAAATAAAAAATAATGTTTTTATCTTTTTTAGCGAATATAAATCTGACCCCTAATATTCAGTATAAGTATCTAACTGTTTCGCTCGAACAGCACGGAAGGTGTCGGAATTATGTGAACAGAATATTAACGTCATGAAATCATAAGTGGTATCGGCTGCTCTCCACTTAACTTCGTTTGAACCTATTTGACTCCAAGTTATAGGGTTCAAATCGTAGACAGACTGTTACGTATGCTAATCACCGAAATAATTTATAGAATCTAGCCAATAGGTTCCCAACGGGGGCGATACCGACCCCCCGATGGGCGCTAGACTTTCATTGGGGGCGGTAGCGAGTCCAGAGGCAAATGGGGCGTTGAGGCATGGCTAATGTAACAATGAAATAAACTTATTGAACGCTAAGGCATTAATACTGTGGAATTCCATAGTAATATACTTAGGAAATTGAAAATAACTTTGTTTAATCCACTTATCCATAAAATTTTTTATTAAAAAACACGACATGTTTCGAATAATTCATCCATCTTCAGGGAAAATGAAGAATCCACCTACGAAACAAGGATGAAAGTAGAATAAATGTAGTAGAAATGAGATATAATCCGAGGAAAACGTGGCACGTTCAAATCAATCAAATATTAAATGTCAGCCACGTGACAACGTGCATGATACGATGTATGAATGTTGAGGAAGTGAGAGAAGTATGTCACGAAAGAACAGTGTGACAGTCCTTTATTTCTGCCTACTCTTTCGGGAGACGAAGTGGTGGTTAGTAAGGAAGTTGATTATTCAAAAAATATGATTTCTCAAAATTATATAATCCAATATACCCCACCCGAAGTCTAAGCAAATTAAACTCTAATTAAAACATAATTACTAGATTTGCAAACTCTTATCAAGATGTTTTTTTTTTAATAAATCTAAATTCTGTTCTGCCTACATTGGGATCTCTGAAAACTCTTCCGGTCTGGACGATGAAGCCCAACATTCTTCAATCCTCTCGATATGTGCTCGAAAATTTAGCCTACTCTCATAGATGATCCCGAGATCTCTCATCGTAGATGTTGCTGGCTGTTCATCGTGTATCTATGATACACAGTTCTAAGATAGCATAACGCACAATATGATTAATGTCCGACTGGAGGCGAAGACAGTCATCAGGATTGTTAATTTCCAGGAATAATTTCAAATCATCGGCAAATAAAAGCAATCGCGAGAAGCTTATTACCTTCGCAATATTATTTATGAAGATGGCAAAGAGGAGTGGCCCTTGGTTTGAACCTTGTGGCACCCCTGAATTTACAAGAAAAGGTTCCGATTGAAAAATTCCGTGTAATACGAATTGTTTTCTCCTCTCGAGGTAACTAATGAAAATATTATCAAGTGAGAAGAGAATCCAATTTGAGATAGCTTTTCTATCAGAATGTCGTGGTTTCCAGTATCAAAGGTCTTTGAGAAATCATTATGTGAACAGTCAACTTGGTGACCATTATCCGAGGCCCTTGTTATGTATTCTGTGAATACCATGAGATTAGTTTCAATAGAGCGCCCCTTCCTGAATCCATGTTGTTCTGTTATAATATGGGGGTCGACTTTGGGATAAATACATTTATGCAAAATAGATTCAAATAGCTTGGCTGGAGCCGACAGTATCGCTACAGGTCTGTAGTTTATGACTGACTCTTTTGCGTCGCTCTTGAAAATAGGACTGACCCTGGAAACTTTCCAGAGATCAGGAAAAGTATTTGTACTTAACGATAGGTTAAATAGAAAATACAGCGGAGATAATAGGAGACTGTAAACTTAATGAATGAATGAATTTACCATTTACAAGTTTTTCTACGCTGCCCTTGACAATGCCCCAGTAAGGCGAAACTAGTCAACCGTAACGGCTTAAATAACACTCTACAAGAATGCGCAACACGATATGATATTATATAATGTTTTTAAAATAATATTTTTAGGTTAGGTTAGGTTAGGTTTAATTAATACGAATAAAAACGTCTGTTCTCTAGATGTTTTATTATAATTTATGTGGATGACTTGTTTCACCTGTCTAAGCCATTATCTAATGAATATTCATACCCTATGTTAACATTGTATCCATAATAAATGAATTTTAATTTAAACAGGCAATACTTTCTGGAATGCTGGACTTCCAATCATTGGAAATTAGACGAACATTTGGGTGTTCATTTATTTCAACTGATTCGTGGTCGAATACATAACTCTGATATTTTGAATGACTTGACTTTGTTTGTCCCTGACAACTATCTGCGACAAAGGCAACATAGATTATTTCACCTGCCACTGTGTAGAACCAATCTACCTAAGGTAATGCCCGTGGGGAGTGCAATAATCCTTCTAAACCGCATCTCTTCGGATTTAGACATCTTCCACGATAGTGAGGCTTCCCTCAGAAAGCATATATCCCTTATATTCTTCTTCTTTCGGTGCCGTGTCAGGTCCCCCCAACGTTTGCGATGCAGCAAATGCATCTCTATCCTGCGCCACTTGGAACAGGTTCTCTACTCTTGTTATTCCTGTTCACTCTTTGATGTTCCGCAGCCAGGACAGCTGCCTTCTACAAACTCCCCGACGTCCCTCCACTTTACCCATTAATATCAGTCGAAGGAGGTGGTATTTTTCTCCCCTTAACACATGACCAAAATATGAGACCTTTCTAATTTTCACACATGACAACAGCTCTCTATTGGCTCTGGCTCTCTGTAGTACGTCTGCATTACTGACCCTATCGGTCCACTGTATACTGAGCATTCTGCGGTATATCCACATCTCGATCGCTTCCAACCGGTTCATTACATTAAATTTCCAGGAGTCCAGGTTTCGCAGCTATATAGAGAAACATACGATGTATAACATTTAATCTTTTGTCAGAGTTTCAAGTTAAGATTATCGTTGCAAAAGAAATGATTATTTGAAAAGGTGCGTTTTGAGTCTCGATCTAAACTCTGATTGATTCTCAATGCACTTAAGGTCTGCTGGAAGACTGTTTCAGGCTGAAATGCCGGCTACTGAAGGCCGGGCGCTGAAGTTTGTGCTTGGACAGCGTTTTGGCACAGTCAATCTACCGATCGCAGAAGACTTAGCTGATCGCAATGTAGACTGTCTAGCATTCAGGTTTTCGTTGATGCAGAGTTCAGATATATAAGCTGGTGCCATTCCATGCAACGCCTTATAGACCGTCCAGCAGAGCTTGTATTGTATCCTTTCTAGACATTTCAGCCAGTGGAGCTCCTTAAGAAGCTGTGTTTGTCAAATATTCTCCTTCTCCTTATATAATGTATTAAATAGATTTTGCTTGTCTTGTTTTTCTTATTGTTTCTTTTTACATAATAGTTCTTAAATATATTTTTTCTATGTTCGGTATCTTCCTTTAAAGTTTTCCCGCATATTATTATGTTAACTAGATGTATGTAAATTACTCAGAGATGTGAGTAAATGTGATTTAATGCTAAAATGAAGGACTTTTAAAATATCCGGTTCGTTGAACTAGAACCTACTAAGATGTTACATGCTTGTAGGCATTTCCATATAACCGGCCTCCTTAGCATTTCACATATAGATTGCGGTGTTCGTTCATACAGTGGAAGGTCAGTAAGATATATAAACCTTCAAAAATATTATATAAATGATATCGTCTCTCAAAAATGGTTATAAAGATGATAACGTCATAAAAACAGATGGTTTGGACGTATGGAACGAATGGGCGAGAGAAGAATGGTTAAAATCTTGTATACAAGCAGTGTAAATGGAAACAGAAGCCGTGGAAGACCAAGAAATGCATGGCATGATCAAATTAATCAAATAATATTATACTTAAATAAAAATATGTTTTTTTATTTAATTATTGGTAGGCAGAGACAATGGACCGCAACACTTTTCTTTCCTGAAATACTTCTCTCGCTTCCTCAACATTCATACTACGTGTCATGCACGCGCGTCGATTTCTCTGACTCCTCACGTGGCCGACATTAAATATTTGATCAATTTGATCGTGTCACGTTTTCCTCTATTTCTAGTTCCTTTTAAATCGTTAAAATATAAATCGTTAAATCGTAAGTCGTTAAAATATAATTTTTTACCATTCTTTTTTCATTCACTTTCCATGAGTCCAAACCATCTTATGATCCCTTCAAAATTGTGTTCATAACACCATCATTCGCACCGCATTCACTTCTTATATTTTCATTCGACACTCTATCATACACACATTCGTCCAAGAGATATCATGACTACTGCATTTATTCTACTTTCATCCTTCTTTTGCCAGATCCATGTTTCGCTTTCATACATAAGGATCTAAGGTGAAATAACTATTTATTATTATTATTATATTTTAATGGAGTTCTAGTGCCAACCTTATGTACGGAAGTAAGGCTTGGAGCTGGCAAAAAAGGATGAAAGTAGGATAAAAGTCGTAGAAATGAGATCACTGAGAAGAATGTGCAGAAAACGATTTATGATAGAATACCGAACGGCGAAATAAGAAGAAATGTATGGCAGATGATTATATCATAAGTAAAATTAAAAAAGGATCCCTGAGATGGTTTGGACATATGGAACGAACGGATGAGAGAAGAATGGTAAAAATCTTGTATGCAAGCAGTGTGAGCGGAAACAGAAGTCGAGGAAGACGAAGTAAAGCATGGCATGATCATATTAATTAAATACTAATTTAATAAAACGATGTTTTTTAAGTACTTTCACTTTTGTCTTTATTTCGACAGCGACCGGTTTCGCCAAGGTCGCTGGTATCGACAGTCTGTCGCCAAGGCAGTCCATTCTTTCTGCCTACCCTTTCGGGCGTGATGGTTAGTTAGTTAGTTATATTTCATATTTAAATTCTAGGAGATAGAACGCTTGATTATAATCCAGACGACTTGGGTTCAAACTTGGACACCACTCTACCCTTCGACGTGTGTGCATGACATGATGTATAAATGTTAAGGAAGCGAGAGAAACATGTCAGAAAAAAACAGTGTGGTGTTACTTCTTTTAAATTGCCCTGTCAGTTCCCCCCGACGTTGGCGATCACTCTGGTAAACTCTTCCCTATCCTGCGCTGTCCGGAATAGCTCCGATTCCCGTCCATTTCCTCACATTGCGCAGCCAAGAGATCTGCCTTCTCCCTGCTCCCCTGCGATCCTCTATTTTTCCCTTCAAAATAAGTTGGTGTTTACAAGAGACGGAAAAAAGGAGAAAGACATCGAAAGGAGGGTTGGTGCTGGGAATAAAATAAATGGCGCACTCAATTCATTACTGCAAATAGAAATATATCCACAGAAGCAAAGATGGCAGTACACAATGGAGTTCTAGTGACAACCCTCATGTATGGAAGTGAAGCTTGGAGCTGGCAAAAGAAGGATGAAAGCAGGATAAACGCCGTAGAAATGAGATCACTACGAAAAATGTGCGGGAAAACGTTGTATGATAGAATACCGAACTACCGACTGCATCATGAATAAAATTAAAAAAGGATCCCTGAGATGGTTCGGACATATGGAACGAATGGATGAGAGTAGAATGGTTAAAGAGTTGTACACAAGCAGCGTGAGTGGGAAAAGAAGCCGAGGACGACCGAGGAAAACATGGCATGACCAAATTAATCAATTACTAAAAGGCGGCCACATTAGAAGTCGGAATAATCGACGTGCGTTCATGGTACGATGTATGAATGTAGAGGAAGCCCGAGAGGTAAGCCAGGACAGGCCAGTGTGGCGATCCATCCTCTCTGCCTACCCCTCCGGGGAAATGGCGTGATGGTTAGTTAGTTAGTTAATATAAGTTGGTGTTACTTATAAGTTTAATACTTAATTTGATAGAATATGATTTGGCATTGGAAAATATACATTTATTCGGAACAGCGTGCGAAAGTTAGAATTTTCTTGCTTCATAAATTAACCATGTTTTAAACTGGTATAATATAATCAACTCCTATGTATAATAGCTGCAATCTTCGAGGTCAAACATAAATACACCATGTTTCATCTGCGTCATACTTGTATTCAATAAAACACTTAATTATTACACGGCTAGCGGAATATAATTGAGATTTTTTAATATAATTATGGTGAATTTTTGTTGTGCTTGCTGTACCGTTTTGCGATCGGTTGGATTTGCAGTTCGCTCTTACTTGGAGCAAAATTCGTTTTATTGTCTTGATTCTGAATCACTTCCCGTCCAACAGCTGATAACTAAACAACTTTTTACTATTTTGGTAAAAAAAACTAGGATTGTTAAGACGCGCAATAGCGGAAAACTGACATTCTTTCCTAGCGTCATAATGTCTGTTTTGGACAGGACTGTGAAGCAAAACGACGACGCCGCAGAGAGGAAGATGAGAAGAAAGGAGACCATCGGGAGGTGGTGACGGTTCCTTGCCAACGTCTTCCCCTGCTCCTGCCGCTCCAGAGTGGAGGTCCAGGATTGGACTTCTTAGACCGTGAAGGACAGTCCTCGGATACGAGGGATACCGTTTAATATTGAGGTATAACTTTATATTATAATATAACACACTTAGAAACATTGAATCAAGTGCAATTCAACGTTTCTAATTGCGTTATGCCATATATTTTACTAGAGCATTGAAAACTGTGTATTATAGATACACAATGAACAACCAGCAACTAGCACATGTATTTACGATGAGAGATCTCGGGATCATCTATGAGAGTAGGCTGACTTTTCGTGCACACATTGAGAAGATTTGTGGCACTGCATCGACCGGAAGAGTTTTCAGGGATCTTCATGTGCTCAGAGTCCTATACAACGCATTGGTTCGGAGCAGACTCGAATGTGGTTCTGTGATATGGAGTTCCCACGAGGCGAGATATTCCGTTATTCTGGAGAGGGTTCAGAAAAAAATTCTGAGGTATCTACATGAGGGAGCATGGTTGCTATCCGTGGCTCTATCCCACGGCATTTCTTTCGGGAATGCTCGGAACCAATTCTCTAAAGCTTTGAAGAGATGGGCATCTCATAACCCATTTATTTAGATTACTCAGGGGATATTTCGAGAACTCGGCCATGCTGGAGGGTGCTTGGCTTTTTGTCCCTGATAGATATCGACAGCGACAGCATAGATTGTTTTACCAACCGGCCGCCAGAACCAACCTGCCTCTGGTGACACCGGTGGGAAGAGAAATTAATCTGCTGAACGCGGTTTCCTCGGAGATCGACGTCTTTCGTATTAGTGGAAGTACGTTCAGAAGGCAAATACTCTTAATTCTGGAGAGAATCCTGTCTTCCTAATGTCGAACCATCTCTCATGCGTTTCTGGTAGTATACTACACACAATATATTATTTTACCTGTTCTCAATAGATGCTTCATAAATAAATTTTGTAGTGTCTATTGATGAAATAAACTGATTTGATATATAATAGCGAACTTGACAGACCTTGTCCTGACCGAACGTTGACAAGCATGCAATTCTACCTTTTTCTTCCTTGTTATAGACATGTGTGGTCTGTTCTCCAGAGTGTTGCTAGTCCTGTGAGGTAGACTCCCAGCTGTTCTTCCATCTTTTAGGAGGTCTTTCACGAGGACGAGTCCCATGAGGCTGATTATGCAATGCAATATAGGGGAGTCTGGTGGTGTCCATTCTTTGAACATGACCCTACCAGTCTCTTTTTCGCTGTCTGTTCCATCTTATAATATCCTCAACCTCACATATCTCTCTTATTCTGGTGTTCCTCAAGCGATCTCTCAGTGTCTTGCCTGCTATCGTCCTCAGTGTCTTCATTTCGGAAGTCCTTTGGTGCTTACTGTGTCTGCCCTTGCTTCGACGCCATATATTATTATTGGTCTTACGCATGCTTTATAGATTCTCATTTTACTCTTAATGGCCCTGTCTTTGTTTTTCCATATTGTGGATTTTAGATTTTTTAAGTGATCCTTTTTTAATATTTCTTAGAATTAAATGTTTAAATAAAAAAACTTTGTTAGGAATACCAAAATTGACTCCCAGTTGTCCTTCCATCTTTTACGAGGTCTTCAACGAGGACGAGTCCCATGAGGTTGATTATGCAATGCAATATAGGGGAGTCTGGTGGTGTCCATTCTTTGAACATGACCGTCCCTTTTTCGCTGTCTGCTCCATCTTATAATATCATCAACCTCACATATCTTTCTTATTCTGGATCCTCACGCGATCTCTCAGTGTCTTGCCTGCTATCGTCCTCAGTGTCTTCATTTCGGAAGTCCTTTGGTCCGTACTGTCTCTGCCCTTGCTTCGACGGAACTTCTACCAATGAACTTAATTAACAACGTTCATACTTGGTGTATTGTAGTTCTTCAATCCCGTCGGTTTTCCGTGACCTCTTTCCTATCGGGTTGGCTGATGTGAACGGCTCTTCGTATTTTCGCAAATCACCATTTTCACATCTAAACTTGTTCCGGGAATGGATTGTCCATTTAATGTATTGGAAGATTTCGTTTTGGAATAACAGTATATTATAATAATGTTCTGTGTCTGTGGATCTTTCTAATCTGAATATTAAAATTTGAATGCAAAAAATGCACGCTTTCACGGGCCAACCGATGCTATTCATCAAGTGATGTCATTAACCAGTTTATATATTGACGACCTTCGTGGCAGAGTGGTTATTGCATTGATTGCCACACAGAAGGTCCCCAGTTCGTCTTCCGGCAATGGCAGTGTAATTGTCACACTGTCTTTGGTCTGGTGTCGTGACAATAAAATGGCAATAGATTAGCTACCTATCACATGTCATGAGAATCAATAGCTAAAAAGTTGTATCCACTAAAAAATGTATAATGAAAACACAATTGCCTTTTCGGTTTTACATTGATTGCAAATTTGTTAATAGTTACAATTTTGTATCGTTTTTAGATTAGAATACTGAAATTCCATAGTGACTACTTTTTTTATGAATTAAAACACTGTTTTTTTTTCAGATTTGAGTTTTCTTTTCTCGACACGTTTCAAATCAAATCAAATCAGTTGATTAAATAAAAAAATTACCAACAGAAAAATGTTTAAGGCATCTATTGAGTACAGGTAAAATAATTATTATAAAAATACAACATAATACCAGGAACGCATTAGAGATGGTTCGATATTAGGAAGACAAGATGCAGCAGACTAATTGCTCTTCCCACCGGTGTCACTAGAGGCAGATTGGTTCTAGTGGTCGGTAGGTAAAACAATCTGTGAAGATGGAAGATGGAAGAATGGAGAATGATATCGGAAGAAGGGTTGGAGATGGAAACAAAATAAATGGTGCACTCAAAGTCATTACCGCAAATAGAAATATATCGACTGAAGCAAAGATGGCAGTGCACAATGGAGTTCTATTCCCGACCCTTATAATAATAATAATAATAATAATATGCTAACTTTTAAAGCGCCGTTTTTGTGATGTAATCACCTCAAGGGCGCATTAAGACGTGTTTTAAATCTTAAAAATCTAAATGTGACCGCTTAAAAAACGATCGGTTTGAAAGTATAGTAGAACAAAGTATAAATGTTTAAATTGGGTATGAAATATGAAAAAGATGGGTTTTCAATTTAGATCTGAAATCTGTCGGATCATTTATGCATCTAAGGTGTGAAGGGAGATTGTTCCAAGCTGATGGACCAGCCACCGCGAACGCTCGATCCCCGAAATTTGTACTGGGGCAACGCTTCGGCTCAACCAATCTTCCCATTGCTGAGGAGTTCGCCGAGCGAAGTGTGGATTTCCGTGAATTTAGGCTGTCCGTTATACAGAGTTCAGATATATAACTTGGTGCCATTCCATGTAGCGCTTTGAAGACTGTCCAGCAGAGTTTATACTGGATTCTTTCTGGACTTTTAAGCCAGTGAAGTTCTTTGAGATGTTGTGTTATATGAGACTTTTTTGGAATGCCTTTAATGAGCCTTGCTGCTGCATTGAACGCAGATTGAAGTTTGTTTATTTGTTGTTTTGGAATGTTTGCATAAATTCCATTACAATAATCAAGTCGTGACACAACGAAGGAATTTACAAGAGTTTTGAAAGTGTCATGGGGAATACTCCTTTTGACGGATTTTAATCGTCTTAGGTGGAAGAAACTAGCGCTGACCGTGTTATTAATTTGGGATTTTAGAGACAGATTTGCGTCAAGATAAACACCAAGAAGCTTTGTGGAGTTTTTGGGAACGATATCATTGTCAGCTGTTGAAATTGAGGAATGATCGATAAGATGTTGACGCTTTGCGGAAGAAGTCCAGAGAAATTCCGTTTTGGATGGATTTAGTTTAAGTTTGTTTGATGCCATCCATCTGGATATGGCATCAATGCAGTTGACAGTTGTTGACGTAAGATGTTTGGTGTCATCAGGGTTGCAGAAAAAATAAAGTTGCTGATCATCAGCATAGCAATGTGAGAGGAGGCCAAAGGATTCTATTATTTTGGCAACGTCATTTGTAAACATGATAAATAAAAGGGGTCCTAAAACAGAGCCTTGTGGCACACCAGATTGGATATTAGTAAATGAGGATTTTTTACCTGCTAGCTGCACAGCTTGTGAACGATCCGACAGATATGAATTTAGCCAGTCTATGGCATTACCTCTAAAACCATACGTGATCGCTAATCGTTGGATAAGATATGAGTGATCAATTGTGTCAAACGCAGCGCTCATGTCCAGAAGGGAGAGCAGTGCCAATTTGCCCGATTCGTTTGCCAGTACTAAATCTGACATGACTCTAAGCAATCCCGTCTCCGTTGAATGGAAACGTCTGTAGGCGGATTGTAATTTAGACAAAATATTATGTATGGAAGTGAAGCTTGAAGTTGTCAGAAGAAGGATGAAAGTAGGATAAATGCCTTAGAAATGAGGTCACTAAGAATAATGTGCGAAAAAACAATGTATGATAGAATATCTAATGATGAAGTAAGAAATGAATGTGAGGCGGATGAATGCGTGATAAATAAAATTAAGAAAGGGTCACTAAGATGGTTTGGACATATGGAACGAATGGATGAGAGAAGAATGGTTAAAAAGATATATGCAATGAGGAAGGCCAAGGAAGACATGGCATGACCAAATTAATCAATTACTGAAAGGCGGCCATGTTCGAAGTAGGACCAATCGACGAGCTTGCATGTCACGATGTGTAAATGTAAAAGAGGCGCGACAATTGCCAGGATAGATGCCAGGATAGAACAATGCCTTAAACATTTTGCTGTTGGTAATTTTTTAATTTAATAAACTGATTTGATTTGATTTGAAACGTGTCGAGAAAAAAAAACTCTAATCTGAAAAAAAAAACAGTGTTTTAATTCATAAAAAGTAGTCACTATGGAATTTCACAGTGTTAACGCCTAAGTTTATCAAAAACGATACAGCTAATTTAAAAAACGGTGGATACGTGTAACATAAATTAAAGAAACACAAAAGTCCGGATCGTCCATGTCAACATGTGCAACATCGGAAAAACATTATGTGTTATTACATTATGCGCTAAATTTAAAAAATGGTAGATTCGTGGAACATAAATTAAATAGACAAATGTGCACCATTTAAAAATAACATTTTGTATTAAATTATTTTTATTTTGTTATTTTATTTTATATCATTGTATTTTATATTATTTGTTTTAGATTTATTTTGTGGATGTTGGAAGATCGAAGTGTGCGCGGGAGATGCCTATTGGTGGCGATGAGGTTCGCAACCCATCACACCGCGTCTCCCGCGGGGCGAAAAGAGAAGGATGGAGTGCCGCATCGGTTAAAGTGTGACAGTCCATTCTTTCTGCCTACCCTTTCGGGGAGACGGCGTGATGGTTAGTTAGTTAGTTAGTTTAGAACAATGTGGCGATCCATCCTCTCTACCTACCCCTCCGGGAAAACGGCGTGATAAAGATATATGTTAACGAAATTTACAGCGTAAATGCATTTTAAACATATATGCATATTGTCATATACACATAATATATGTAAGTTTACAGTAAAGATTAATTTGAAGGTTTCGTGGTAACGTCGAACCCAATGACCTCGCATTCGGTTCTCTGGGTCATTTCCTCAACTGGCCCTTTATGGCGTGTCGTTCAATACTTTTGTTATATATACATAAATTATCCGCCCGTAACATACACATGCCCGGCTATTTATATATGAGATTTTTATTTAAATGTAATTAATTAAAATAGCTGTGGAAGGAAAAATGATTTATTAAATAAATCGAAGTTTAGATAAGCAAGATACTTCTTCGTATGCATACCTCTTACATACAAGTCACCAGCAATGGTATTTCATGCTCGTTGTCTGTAGTTCATGAAATGATGATGAATGTTTATTAAATCTAACTAACTAGCCATCACGCCGTCTCCTTGAAGGGGTAGGTAGAGAGAATGGACAGCCACACTTTTCTTTCCTGACATATTTCTCTCGTTTCCTCAACATTCATACATTATGCCACGCACGCGCGTCGATTACTCTGACTCCTCAAGTGGCCGACATTCAATATTTGATTTATTTGATCGTGCCACGTTTTCCTCGGTCTTCCTCTATTTCTCGTTCCATTTACATGGTTAACATATAATTTTTTTACCATTCTTTCTACATTATATTTCCAAACTATCTTAATGATCCTTTAATTATTTTGTTTATAACTCCATCATTCGCACCGCATTCACTTCTTATATTTTCATTCGACACTCGATCATACACAGAGTATCACACATTCATCTAAGAGATCTCATTTCTACTGCATTTATTCTACTTTCATCCTTCTTTTGCCAGTTCCATGCTTCGCTTCCATACATAAGGTATACTTATTTTTTTAAAATTACAAACTTATCTTTTAAATTACAAATATGTAGTATATTTAATCTTTTTTTGGTTTGATAAGATCTCCATTACATGCGTTTTCCAAGTTCAATAAACTAATGCGGGACTCCAATCTTCTCTTTTCACCCTCGCGGGAGACGCGGTGTGATGGGTTGCGAACCTCATCGCCACCAATAGACATCTCCCTCCCACACTTCGATCGTCCAACATCCACAAAATAAATCTAAAACAAATAATATAAAATATAATGATAAAAAAAAATATCAAAAATAAAAAAAATATAACATACAATATTCTCGTACATGTTGTCAGCTGGACGATCCGGACTTTTGTTTTATTTAATTTATATTCCACGTATCCATCGTTCTTTTAAATAACTGTTAAAAGGCACTTGAAATAATCCAACTCTAGCAAGAATCTTAACTTGAAACTCCGACAAAGAATGATTAAATGTTATATATGGTATTTTCTGCTATATGGCTGCGAAACCTGGACTCTGAAAGTGAATGTAATGTACCGGTTGGAAGCGTTCGAGATGTGGATATACCGCAGAATGCTCCGTATGCCGTGGACCGATAGGGTCAGTAATGCAGACGTACTACAGAGAGCCAGAGCCAATAGAGAGCTGTTGTCCAGTGTGAAAATTAGAAAGGTCTCATATTTGGGTCATGTGCTAAGGGGAGAAAAATACCACCTCCTTCGACTGATATTAATGGGTAAAGTGAAGGGACGTCGGGGAGTTAGTTGAAGGCAGCTGTCTTGGCTGCGGAACATCAAAGAGTGGACAGGAATTACAAGAGTTCAGAACCTGTTCCGAGTGGCGCAGGAGATGGTTTGGACATATTGAACGAATGGACGCTAGAAGAATCGTTTAAATATTGTATACAGGTAGTGTGAGTGGAAAAAGAAGCCGTGGAAGACCAAGGAAAGCATGGTGTAACCAAATTAATCAAATACTAAAAGGCGTCTACGTTTGAAGTCGGAAAAATCGACGAGCGTACATGTCATGATGTACCATATCAATATAGAAGAATCTAGTGAGGTATGTCAGGACAGAGCATTATGGCGGTCCATCCTCTCTGCCTACCCCTTCGGAGAAACGGCCTGATGGTTAGTTTTTAATAACTATATTTAAAAAAATAAAACAAACAATAAAAACCAATCGGCTTCCGCTTTGAAAATAAAAATTGTATAGTGACCGTTATGTGCAACATATAATTTTCTGTAGATTTATTAACATCAAATACAATAGAAGTATTAATAAATAACAGGTGAAATAATAAGTAATGATACATATTACTTTTTCAAGATCGCACAGGTCGTTAGCTTATCACGACCTGGTTTTTTGGAAATTTCGGATCGCTAGAAGGCTTAATGCCAACGTCTAAGACATTGAACAAGTCAAGTTTTATGTGAAATACAATGGGACTTTGTAGAAAGCAAAATACATCTTGCAACAAACAAATATTTTTTTACTTTTTTTTTAAAACAATTATAAATAATAAAACTCCATGTTAACATCCAATTAAATAATTGACACGAATTAAAACGTCTGTTTTATACAAGTTTTATTACAATTTAAGGGTATGTTTCATTACATATCATAATGCCTTAGCAAGTCGAAACATGTCATTCCCATAAAATATAATAAAACTAGAAAACAAAATAGAGTAAATTTGTGAAAAATATTGTCTAAATATGGAATAAGTACAAAACTGATCACGGCAATTAAGTCGCTATACACGGAAAAGCACTGCTAGTGTCAGAGTAAATGGAGATCTTACAGCCTGGTTTGATATCAATAAAGGTGTCAAACAGGGTTGCGTAATGTCCCCGTGGTTATTTAATCTATATATGGTATGAGTGTATGAGCTGAACACGCCGTCTCCCCGAAAGGGAAGGCAGAAAGAATGGACTGCCACAGTTTTCTTTCCTTACATATTTCTCTCGTTTCCTTAACATTCATACATCGTGTCACGCACGCGGGTTGATTTCTCGCACTCCTCACGTGGCCGACATTTAATATTTGATTTAATTGATCGTGCCACGTTTTCTTCGGTCTTCCTCTATTTCTAGTTCCATTTACTTCGTTAACATATGCTTTTTTTTATCATTTTTTCTTCATTCATTCTTTCCATATGTCCAAACCATTTTAATGATCCTTTCATTATTTTGTTCATGACACCATCATTCGTACCGCATTCACTTCTTATATTTTCATTCGACACTATCATACACAGAGTATTTATTTTTATTGAAAATGAATACGTCTACACTGACTGTCTGTCGGGACCAGTCTGTCGATGCCAGCGAGCCTGGCGAAACGGTCGCTATCGTAATGAAGACAAAAGTGGAAGTAGTTAAAATAAAACATAGATTTGATGATGATGGATGAAAGTAGAATAAGTGCAGTAGAAATGAGATCTCTAAGACGAATGTGTGATAAATCTGTAAAGGGTGTTTTTTAAGAGGTATACAATACATATTCAAAACGAAAAAAAAACCACATTGAAATAATGTTAATGTCTATGATATTGGCATTATTTAATAGATAATTTTATGCCATTATTGTTTAAATATGATTTCGGGCATATGAGCGCCACGGCTAGCTCGAATGAAGCGCGATCGTGAAGTCCAATTTTCAACAATTGTCGTCTTTGTGGATGCGTATTATCCACTAGAGTGTACGTGGTGTGAAAACGATCCATGGTCTTTCGAATAACTTGCTCGGATGGACGATTATGTCGTCCATAAATTGGACGTATTGCACGATAAATTTGGCGAACCGAACCATGATTTTCAAAATAAATTTGCACAATTTGCACGCGCATTTCTGACGTCAGTCTATTCACGGTAAAATGGCAAAACGTATTGACAACAAATCAATTGTCAACTGTCAAATTGACAGTCTGTAGAAACAATGTTGCGAGTTTGAAAACCAAACCTCAAAAAAATCACACTATATATGATAGTGTCACATGCAAACAGACAAACACACCATCACGCCGTTTCCCCGCAGGGGTAGGCATAGAGAATGGATTGCCACACTACTCTATCCTGACATAACCCTTTAGCTTCCTCCACATTCATTCAACGATTCATACACGCACGTCGATTCCTTTGACTTCTAACATGACCAACCTTTAAAATTGGATTAATTTGGTCATGCCGTGTTTTCCTCGGTCTGCCTCGACTCCGTGCCCCATTTACATCATTAACGTATACTTTCTTAACCATTCTTTTTCCATCCATGCGTTCCATATGTCCGAACCAACGCAGCGATCCTTTCATAATTTTGTTCATAATACCTTCTTCCGCTCTACATTCCTTTCTTATATCAGCATTTGAGATTCTGTCGTATATCGTTCTACCACACATACGTCTCAGGGACCACATATCTACCGCATTTATTCTGCTTTCATCCTTCTTCTGCCAGTTCCATGCCATGAATGATGGGACCAGAACTCCATTGTGGCACATGCATAAGCGTTTAAATATAGGCAAAAGTGGTTAAAAAAATCGTTTTATTTAATTATTATTTAATATGAACTTCCTTCAAGAGTTGGTTAGTTTAATATTTCTGTGTCAATGTGACCCGAATATTTGCAAGTACTCTTTGCAAATACTGAAGTCATGCAAAAAATATTGACATCTTTCAATACGTTTCGAATGCACCACGTCGCTCCTGATCAGGTTCAACGCCTGCCGTGCTTACAAAGGAACGTACATCTAGTCAGTCGTGCGGGTGCCGTGCGACATTGAGGAGGAAGGTTACGGGTTCGATTCTCGGGAAGAGAAAGCGGTTCATTGTTCGACTGTTAAGTTTTATCAACTTTATTGATCGCTCGAATGCAATAGCTTTAACAATTAAACTTTTAATGTTTATTTGTCAATGGGAACTTTAAAATTATGTTTTATAACAGTCCTGGTTTAACAAGTTTGTTATGAATCACTGTGTTTATAAGGTGTTTCAAAAGTACCTAATCAGAAGCATTTAATTACTTTCAAAATATACCGTTCAGACCAGATCGAAAAAAATGGTTTTGAGAAAAACGCGCTTTATGATTTAAGGTAACTTAAGCCGATTTCCATGTCTTTTTTTAAGGGCGTTTTTTTGTAGGAAAATAAAAATGAATCGTTTTGAACATTTAGGATGTTTTTCTTTACATATTAAAGATACAAAAATATTTTTTTTGAAATTTTTTAATAGTTTATTATTATTAATCGAAGTTGGCACCTCGAAAAAAAAAGCGCGTGGGTGGCCCGGGTGATTTTGGCTCTTGATGTTATCTGAAATCAAAAATTCTTGAAAATTCTTAATCTAAAGACATGTCATTCTCGTCGGAACTACCGAGACATTTTTTCACCCCTAACATTTTATTTTACAACCCCTTCTTTGCTGACTTTTTTTTTCAAAGTCCGCCATTTTCTTATTTTTTCATGAAAATTAACTTCTTTAGTTCCGACCAGAATGACATGTCTTTAGATTAAGAATTTTCAAAATTTTTTGATTTCAGATAACATCACGAGCCAAAATCACCCGGGCCACCCACGCGCTTTTTTTTCGAGGTGCCAACTTTGATTAATAATAATAATAATAATAAATTATTAAAGTTATTAAAAAAAAACGAATTGTGTCTTTAATATGTAAATAAACTAACTAACTAACTAACCATCACGCCGTTTCCCCGGAAGGGTAGACAGAAAGAAGGGACTGCAACATTTTAATCGATGCCGCACTCCATTCTTCTCTTTTCGCCAACGCGAGAGACGCGGTGTGATGGGTTGCGAACCTCATCGCCACCAATAGGCATCTCCCGCGCACACTTCAATCATTCAACGTCTACATAATAAATCTAAAACAAATTATATAAAATACAATGATATAAAATAAAATAACACAAAAATAATTTGACACATAATGTTATTTTAGATGGTGCACTTGTCGTCAGCTGGACGATCCGGACATTTGTGTTTATTTAATTTTTTATTCCACTGTTTTCATTTTAATTAGGCACTTAAAACAATCCAACACCAGCAAAAACTTGAAAATATGATTGAAGAATTTATTCAAATTGTCATTGGAACAAATGAAAAATTTATTTTTACACCACTGTCAAAATTATTTTTATAAACGAAAAAACTTGTATTATTTTAACGTCAGAAGAGTGAAAACGTATTTCGTGTCACAAATAACTATCACAAAGTGCGGCAACAATCATATTGACCAAAACAATTAACTTATACAAGAAATATTTCCAAATTGACAGGAGCACCACATGAATCAAACCATTTTTTTTAAATAAAATAATTATTGAATATGTAAATAAAAACATCCAAAATTTTCAAAACGATTCATTTTAATTTTCCTACAAAAAAACGCCCCTCAAAAAAGACATGAAAATCGGCTTAAGTTACCAGGTTACCTTAAGCAAGTTTCAGGTAGCCTCAGCAGTAATTCATAGAATGGTACGTTATACTTACATTTTTTAATCGGCTATTCCTGATTCATATAGCGTGCCTTCTTCTACTTCGAAATATATATTTTAAGAAACTCGTTCTAATTTTACGACCAGTTCTAGCTTCTTTGGAGGCATTGCTCTGGCATGACGGGCTTAGTTGTTGCGCCAACAAAATATCTATAGCTCCGTAAATTATTGGAATTTAAAAAATTCACATTTAAAAAACACATTTTACCTTTAAGTACTCGTATATGCAAGAAAAAAATTGATTTTAAAAAAAATCCTAGACCAGAATACCCCTTCAAATGTCCAAATTATCTCGATAAGTCGACGCGCGTGCATGACACGATATATGAATGTTGAGGAAGCGAGAGAAATATGTCAGGAAAGAAAAGTGTGACAGTCCATCCTTTTTAGTTAGTTAGTTCATTCATTTCTCGGCGCTACATCCTGGTGTGGGACTTGGCCTCCTCCACTGACTTCTGTCTCTGGCCATCTCTCTCCATTCCCCAGCTCCTTCCATTTTCTCCCAATCTTCTTCCACGCAATCCGTCCATCTTTTCCTCGGTCTGCCTCTTGGTCTCTTTTCGCGGGGCACCCATTTGGATATAATTTGTGGTGTTCTACCCTCTGGCATTCTTTCTACATGGCCAGCCCACCGTAGGCGTTGAGACTTACCGAATATCACTACTGCTTTCTGGTTTATCAGTACTTCAAGTTCAAGGTTTCTTTTTATTCTGTAAGGCCCATCCTCCAGCGTGGGTCCAATTTTTTTTTTTTATGTGAGTTGTTGGTTGGTTAGTTTATTATCAACTGTGATTTTATAAAGCCTTCTTCTTAAAGTGTCCTGTCAGGTCCCCCCGACGTTGGCGATCACTCTGGTAAACTCTTCCCTATCCTGCGCTGTCCGGAATAGCTCCTCCACAGTTCCGATTCCCGTCCATTCCCTCACATTGCGCAGCCAAGAGATCTGCCTTCTCCCTGCCCCCCTGCGGCCCTCTATTTTCCCTTCAATATTAGATGCAGCAGGCGATACTTCTCTTCTCGCAGAACGTGACCCAGATATGAAATCTTGCGGAATTTGATTAATGTCAGCAGCTCTCTTTTTACTCCTGCACGACTCAGGACTTCTGTGTTCGTCACTCTGTCTGTCCATGGGATCCTGAACATTCTTCGGTGAAGCCACATTTTAAATGCCTCTAACCGGTTCATTGTATTCACTTTTAATGTCCATGTCTCACACCCATATAACCGAACATACCACACATAACACTTTGACATCAGTAAAAAGCCTTAGTAAGCGGAAATATATCTTCTTCTTCTTCCCTTTTTTGTAGACTCAGGAGTCTGTTATTTCAGGCGGGTCCTCTTGAGATGCTGAACTCCAGCTTTCTCTCCACCGTTTCGGGGGTCTTCCTGGTCGGCGTTGTCCGTTTGGCGTTCCATGGAGAGCTATGTGTGGTATTCTATTTGAGCTCATCCTTTCTACGTGTTCATGCCAGTATCGCCGTCTTTGACGTCCCCATCTGACCACATCTTCGACCTCGCAGATTTCTCGGATTGCTGTATTCCTAACTCGATCATGTAGGGTCTTGCCAGCTATAGCGCGGAGCGTTTTCATCTCGGTTGTCCTGAGCATGCTCTTTGTCTTGACAGTGTCTGCCCTCGATTCAATGCCATATATGAGGATTGGTCGCACACAGGTCTTGTAGATGCGTACCTTGCTGTCAGTCCTCATGTCCTTGTTTCTCCATATGACATCTTTCAGGCAGCCTGCAACCGCTGCAGCCCTATCCACCTGTGACCTTACTTCTCTGGGGAGGTCATTAGAGCTGGTTACTTCGCTTCCGAGATATCTGAATAGGTCCACCTGTTCAAAATATATCATTCCCATAAAATATAATATAATAAACGGATGTTGAGAAAGCGAGAGAAGTATGCCAGGAAAGAAAAGTGTGGCAGTACATCCTTTCTGCCTACCCCTTCGGGGAGACAGCGTGATGGTTAGTTAGTTAGATTTTTTTTGTATTGTTGGTTTTATAAAATAAATTAAATTACTAACAGTTTTTTAAATTGAAAATACTTGTTTTTTTCATACCTCTGACTGCAGCTATCCCCTTAAATGAATCATTGATAGATAGTATAGACAGAAGCATATTTTTTTGTTATTGTAAATTTAGTTATTTTTACTATTCAGCAGATGATTGGCGAATGTAAATTACATAATTGATCACTTCCCGGAGTATTTCGATATAGGAAGAGCATGCTTACCTGTTCTGAGAACGGTTATACCTCAAGGTAAGTACGGAGAGAAGGTTGAAACGACCACAAACGCAGTTAATAATTGTACATACTCTTACAGATTTATCTCATCCATTTAAAGTAGCATCGATTTGTTATTTAACATCCAAAATATGGAAGTGAAGCGTGCAACTGGCAACATATAGATAAAAGTAGGATAAATGCCGTGGAAATGAGATCACTGAGAAGAACGTGCGGGAAAACGATATTTGATAGAATACCGAACGATGAAATAACTAAGAAATGTAAGGAAGATGATTGCATCATAAGTAAAATTTAAAAAGGATTCCTGAGATGGTTCGGACATATGGAACGAATAGACGAGAGAAGAGTGGTTAATATGTTGTATACAAGCCGTGTGAATTAAAAGAGAAGCCGTGGAAGACCAAGGAAGGCATGGCCCTATCATGTCATGAATAGACATATCAGACCTGAACAAATTTGAGACCTTGAAAATTGTACACAGAATGACCATGGAAGAGACAACAGACAGCAGCTACAAATTAACTAAAAATTCAGACGTACACAGACACTGGACCAGGAACTGTGACAGATATCACTTACCGAATGCACGAACTAAGACAGGACAATCAAGGATATTGAACAATGGAATGAAACTTTATAATGAACTTCCAAAAGACACAAGGAATCTCGCTACAACTCAATTCAAAATATACCTGAAATATAACGTAATTAAAAGTAAGTCTAAAAATGTATCTATATAACCCAATTGTTTTTTTTTTAAATATATTAAAAAAAAAAAAATTAAAAAAAAATGACCAAATTAATCAAATACTGAAAAGCGGCCATATTCGAAGTCGGAAAAATCTACGATTATGCATGTAACGATGTATGAATGTAGAGGAACCTATAGAGGTATTATGGCAGAGCAATATGACGGTCCATCCTCTCTGCCTACCCCTCCGTAAAACGGCGTGATGGTTAGTCAATTAGTTCGTTAGACAAAATGAAATAGTCCATTGTTTTGGCCGAAACACTTTGATACTTCAACATTATTAACTGTTCAAGTTACAATGTTGTATTATACACTTTTTAAGAATTTCGCGACAGTTGTTTCGCCAACCGATGTCGGCATCATCATGTTTACAAACAAGTAATAACAAAAATTGAATAATAAATAAAATTAAATACTTTTTCACTTAGTATAAACCACTTTATTTGAACAAGTAGCGACAACCGATTTCACTCTGTAGCGAACTTCCCCTGGGCTATACACAAACTTTGTGAACTTACTCAAATAAAGTGATTTATGGTATAATAGGTGAAAAAGTATTTAATTTAATTTTTAAATATGTCACAAGTGTCAAAAGTGACGGCTTCGTATCAAAGTTTATAAAAAAATTATTATATATTTATTTATACATAATACACAAATGAGACATAACAAACGAAAAACATTTAGGCGACTCATTTAGACACAAAACGGTGTACCAAAGTAAAACAACGACATGAACCCAAATATGTCGACGTCAGCGAGGCAGTACTCTTTCTAGAATTGGAAATATATTTCTTATGAACACTGCCTTACTGACACTGAAAATGTCCAAATCCGAGCAATAACAATAATATTATTAAAACTATTATAAAATGAGTACAAATAATATTATAGTAAAAATAATATTAGTAAAAATAATATTAGTAAAAATAATATTAGTAAATATAATAATAATAAAATATATAAATTCTAATATGGGAATGACATGTTTCGCCTTGCTAAGACATTAACAAATGTTACGAACAAAACAACGAAAGGGCCATTAAGATGGTTCTGATAAATGGAAATAATAAATGAAGAAAGAATGATAAATAAATAATATGTTAACGAAATAAACGGAAAAATAAATAGAGACAGACTGAGACCAATCAAATATTCAATGCACCACACGATGTTTGAATGTTGAGGAAGCGAGAGAACAGTAGTCTCGCGGTTCCATTCTTTTCTGTCTACCCCTTCAGAGAGACGGCGAGATGGTTAGTAAGTTAGTTAAAATGTTTTATAATTCCTTCTTCAAAAAGACAAAAATGCCAATTATTGGACGAATTTTTCTATGAATTAAAACACTGTTTTTTTTCCACTTAAGAGTTTATTTTCTCGACATGTTTCGAAGGCATCTTCATCATCGGGATAACGATATGAACTAACCAAAATTATTACAAACTGAGTGCAAGAACCTAGAATTATATATAACATGTGTTAGTTAACTATAAGGATCATGAAGATGGTTTGGACATATGGAAAGAATGAATGAAGAAAGAATGGTAAAAAAATTGTAAAAAAAAAATTATGTAAATGGAACCAGAAATAGAGGAAGACCGAGGAAACGTGGCACGATCAAATAAATCAAATATTGAATGTCGGCCATGTGAGGAGTCAAAGAAATCGACGTATGTGCATGACACGATGTATGAATGTTGAGGAAGCGAGAGAAATATGTCAGGAAAGAAAAGTGTGGCAGTCCATTCTTTCTGCCTACCCCTTCGGCGAGACAGCGTGATGGTTAGTTAGTTTTAGTTAGCTAGTTAACTTGGCTATACTAGGGAGCTATCAATAGACATATCAATGGGTTAAATTTAGAAAGGATTTTTAGATGGAAGTATTGAGTTGAGGGTGTTTTATTGCTCTAAGGCTATTGATTAAGTATTGTTTATATTTTAAGACAAAACAAGTTTAAAAAATGCTTTTACACATTATAATATTTAACAAAAGATCCGTCTCACGATTTTATGATTGTACGATATTAATGACAAAATTATTTAAAAAGTAACACATTAACTTTACGCCCCGATACATAATAGTAGGCCAAAGCAGTTTCAAACACAAAATTTAATTTGTGACGGGGATATCTTTACAGACAGAGAAATTTTGGTAATATAACATAATAGTACCTAAATGTATCTAAATATCTACAAAAACACACAATTATAAGAATTAGATTATTAATATGTATGAAAAACGATAATTGTAACGAAACAGTAGTGAGATTCTGTAAGTCTCAACGCCTACGGTGGGCTGACCATGTGGAAAGAATGCCAGAGGGTTCTACCCTTATCACAAATTATATCCAGATGGGTGCCCAGCAAAAAGATACCAAGAGGCAGACCGAGGAAAAGATGGGCGGATTGCGTGGAACAAGATTGGGAGAAAATGGAAGGAGCTGGGGAATGGAGAGAGATGGCCAGAGACAGAAGTCAGTGGAGGACCGTTGTGGAGGTGGCCAAGTCCCACACCGGGATGTAGCGCCGAGAAATGATGATGAAAAACGATAGTTTTCAAGGAGTTTTATTATAAAATTTATATATAACATTTTTCGCCCTTCTAAGGCATTTTCAAAATGATATTTTGAAAATGCCTTACATGTCATACATAAATTTTATAATAAAACTTCTTGAAAACTATCTTTTTTCATATATATTAATAATTTAATATGAAGTTTTACATCATTGTTAAAGAAACAATAAATATAAGAATTAGGGTTAACACATATTGAGTTGAGAGGGATTTATTACCCTAAACCTATTGATTTAGTGGAGGAACAGTTCATATTTATTTATTTAACCATAATACACAAATGATACATAACAAACGAAAAACATTTAGGCGACTCATTTGGACGCAAAACGGTGTTACAAAGATAAGATAAAACAACACGTAACTAAAAAATCCTACATATCAGAAGGAATCCAAATATGTCGACGTCAGTGAGGCAGTACTCTTTCCAGAATTTGTAATATTTTTTTAATGATTACTGCCTCACTGACACTGAAAATTTCCAAATCCGAGACGATTAGATTCAACGTCCGAATTGCTCTTCCCACTGGCATCACCAAAGGCAGGTTGGTTCTGCGTGACGGAGCAAAGAACAATTGATGTCTTGTGATGTATTTATTTTATCTGTTCTCAATATATCAACATCGAAAGAGTCCAAAAATTGTTCATTAAACACATTAATTTCAAAATGTGCTGCTCGTTTACAAATTATAATTCTGCCCTTAATTATTATTCCTTGGACTCTCTCGAAAATAGGCGAACAATTAATGATATGATGTTGCTTCACAAAATCATTCACTTCAAAATAGACAACTCCGAACTTCTTAGTAAATTATTACTGAATACCCCCATTGCGAACCAAATATTCCACCTTCCTGCTTATCGGGCTAACTACGCTCAGAGTGCGGCGGTGTACCGGACGTGCGACATGTACAATAAGTGCTTTAATAACATCCATGTGTTCCATCTTAATGAAAGTGATTTTTAAAAAATGGTTGGAGCAACCCTTCGGAGCGAATGAAACAAGTTCTCTACTTTTTCTTTTCTTTTCGTGTCTTTTATTTTTTACATTTTTAAATTATATTTCATCTTTAATTATTCGTTATTACTAATATTACTAGTTTTCTCTTTAATTTATCAAAGTGTTACTTTATTCTTCATATATATTTAACCTTATGTCAGTTGTTATATAATATTTGTGGTACCATGTAATTGGTTTTGTTTTGTTGTCTCTGTGTGTTTATATTCATATACTGTATTTGCTGTTTGTTACCCTCAAAAATAAAAAATAAAAATGAAATATGCCTTAACCCTTAACGTACCGTGTTCAAAACAAAACGCTCGCTCCCATGTGGTAAGTTCAGTTTACCGCTAACTTTATCTAAATATCAAGCATATGACTAGATGAATCAAAATTTAATTTATGTCATCTTGTAGGGAATTTCATTAGAATAGATCGATATCTATAACATACATGGATTATTTGAAAAACATATCATTATTAATTTTTTTCTGGAACCATGCGATTTCTGATATGTAATGCGTCACAGCATACGGACGACTGGACATCGGGTATAAACTTGTCTGCGCGCCGCGGCCGGCGGGGCGAGGATAAAGGCACCTAGGCAAAATGTATAGTACGTTCAAGACAACGAGTACGTATTAATATTTGTCCCTTTTGGTAAAGTGTTAATATTTTCACAGTTCTGATATTATTAAGTTACGTGCTGCGTTTTCATCCAGTCGGTATTATTACGTACCTATTGAAAAGGTCAAAGATATAATTTATAATACGTTCAAAACAGCGAGTAAGTATTTGTCACTTTTGATAAAGTTGTAAATATTAGCAAAACAAATTCTACCTTAACACGAATGAAGGTGAGGGCAGTCTTAGAAAATATTTTTTTTTGGGATGAAGGAAGTAATTTTTTGCTTTTTTTTTATTACGAAATATTGAGAACACTTCAATGGAGGATTACAATTTTTTTTATAATATTAGGGTCCATAGGTTTTAAGAAAATCAACTTTAAATTGGCAGTGGAAACTCAATTGACCACATGGCAACGCGACGGTTAAACCATAATATTGTTTGAAATGTTTGTTGAGAATATATACCGATTTGATTTCATGCGATGTCCACACCAATGCATTAACTTCTCTTGGATATTTCTTAGTATTAGTTGATTTTTTGTGCTGTTTGTTTTTATATGCAACGCCAATTATCGCTAGGCAGGTACCTAGTTCTTACAGCAAAAGGTTTGCCCGCCAAACGCGAGTCAGCGAGAATCTCGAAGCGAACATCAGCAAATTTAGTTTTTGTTTCGAACTTACAGCAGTCGGTCGTCCGCGAGCGCAGCGGCGCGAGTGTTTGAAAATTCAAAGTGTTCCATTCTCGAACGGATTGAATTTTTCATTTCAAATACAATTCTTTTTTCAAATTCTATTATAAAATGGGGGACAGTGTAGTGAATGACGTTATAAGCGCGGGAAATGATGATTCGAAAAGAGCGGACATTTTCGGAGGGAAAAATAAAAAAAGGATTTCGCTAGAATTCACGGGGAGATTTAAAAAGACGCCGTCGACTTTGGATGATTTGTAAGTGACGTTCTTTTATTTGTTTCTTAATTTTAAAAATCCTCAAATATATATACATCGGGTGGTGGTCTAGGCGATAGAACGCTTGGCTTCTGATCAAGGGGACTTGGGTTCGAGCCTGGACACGACCAGATTCCTTCTTTATGAGCTATTTTCTGCTCACATTGAAGTGACATTGAAGTAAAATAAATTCTAATATCATTGATTTAAATCGGTGTTAGTCTTTTTAATAAATAAAAAAATATGTATTTAAAAACTAACCAACCATCACGCTGTCTCCCCGAAAGGGTAGGCAGAAAGAATGGACTGTCACACTTTCACTGATGCGGCACTCCATCCTTTTCTTTTCGCTCCGCGGGAGACGCGGTGTGATGGGTTGCGAACCTCATCGCCACCAATAGGCATCTCCCGCGCACACTTCGATCGTCCCACACCCACAAAATAAATCTAAAACAAATAATATAAAATCCAATGATATAAAATGAAATAACAAAATAAAAATAATTTAGCACAAAATGTTCGTTTTAGATGGTAGATTGTCTATATAATTGCTATGGCAGCGTCTCCCGTTTGTATTTAAATGTATTTTATTACATATGTATTTAAATGTAATAAAATATATTTGAATTAAGAACAATCGCATTGTTTTATACGAAGTTCTCAGTACTAAAGCATTATAGGTATTTTCAACTTTTAAATTTGAGAAAAAAGTTATCAAATACAAAAAAATAGTATAAGTATTCCTTTTTTTGGAAAAGGGTTTTTATTTTAAAGCGTTTTTGTTTTAACCACATAAAGACGACGAATTTTCAATTTGGAATGGTGAAAGATTGTTGAAATGTTGATGAAAACGCCTGTTTTATAAAACCTTTGTTATTGAATGTTTTTTGAAAAATGGTTTAACACTACTTAGTTATATGAATGAAAATTTCCGTTTTCAAAAGTATTATTATATTTTATTGGAAAGGCAAGTTTCTTTCCAATAAAATATAATAAAACTTATGAAATGTAGAAGAAATGTGTCAAGTGTAATGCACATTTGATCATGCTTTAATAATAATAATATGGTAACTTTTAAAGCGCCGTTTTTGTGATGTAATCACCTCAAGGGCGCATTAAGACCTTAAGGGCGCATTTAGCAGGGCGAAACATGTCATCCCCCAAAATTTGTATTAGTTAAGTTTCACTATATTTGATAAAAATGATATGATTCGTATTGCTAGGTCATAATCGAAACAATGCGAAAATATCACTCCCATAAAATATAATATACATTCTAGAAAAAGCCGATTTCTTGAAAAGTTTTATTTAAAATAAAGTCTTATTTCAATGATAAAGAATAAATTAATTATTATAATGTTTTTCAAGTTTAATAAAACTATTATGGAGTAACAAGTTTCGCTTTGCTAACACATTACCAAATGGCATTTTAAAATACCTTAGCAAGGTATTTCTTGTTTCTCGAACAATGATATAAAACTCTATATTGCATAATTAATACGAATGAAATCGACAATAATTATCTAGAAGTTTATTTTATGTTTAAGGGGAATGACATTTTTCGCCTTGCTATGTCATTATCATTATCACTTTAAAATGCCTTAGCTTGGCGATACCTATCATTCCCATAAAATATAATAAAACTTTATTAAATTTCGCCCCATCTATCCCAACTTCATCCTCCCATCGCAACCATGGTCGTCGAATTGGTCTTCTACCACCCTTTTGGTGTCTGATTTATTTGCAATTGACCTCATCTATCGGGAAAATTTTTATGAACTTTACCCCACACTAATTATATTTTTACATTTATAAATGTCCTAGCAAGGCGTAATATGTCTCTCTATCCATTAAATAATAACAAAAAATAATAAAAAATTCTCAATATTAGCAAAGATGCCAGTACACAATGGAGTTCTAGTGCCAACCCTCATGCATGGAAGTGAAGCTTGGAGCTGGCAAAAGAAGGATGTAAGTAGATTACTGCTTACATTCTTTTTTAGCCAGCTTAATGCCTTAGCGTTCAATAAGATGAAATAGACGACCTTCGTGGCAGAGTGGTTACGAGCTCTGACTTCCACGCCAAAGATCCTGGGTTCGATTCCCGGCGATGGCAGTGTAATTGTCACACTGTCTTTGGTCTGGTGTAGAATTCACGTGACAATAAAATGGCGATAGATTGGCTACCTATCACATGTCACGAGAATCAATATAATAGCTAAAAAAAATGTATACTGTAATTGGGTCCAAACGACCTGTTGTGTACATAAAAAAAAGAAATAGAATAAAAATAGAACCACAAAGTGAGTGCTTCATTTAAAATAATTAGAAAACTAAAAAATAAAAAAATTAAAAATACGTAATATAAGTATATAAAAAAAGAAACATTAAACATCTACAACACAAAGTTATGGCGAATATAGAAGAAATACGTAATATACGGTTATACATATAATTATTTATTTGAAATTCATTTTCTCTTTTTTGTCACATACGAGTATATTAAGTTTTCTACCTCTTTTCTTAGCTACGTGTTTATGGTGACGATGTGGACGGATAATATTATGAAAAATTACGTAAATGTGTCGAGAAAATAGTTTTCATTTCCTTAAGTATTCTCTTGCGATGCAACTTATGTATATGCATGAGTATTACGTATAAGAAAAACCTTTATATGCTTTACGCAAATAACAAAAATACAATAAAACTATGTCTTCATCTTCTTATTTCAACGTATCCTCATTTTTCAGCCTATTCCCGTCCACTCCTGGACAAAGGCCTCCTCCATTCGTTTCCATGTCACTCTGTCTTGTGCAGACTGCATCCAGGTTATTCCGACATATCTGTTCAGGTCATTCTTCTACCGTAGTTGCGGTCGCCCGGCAATTCTATTTGCCGTCCACGGTCTCCAAGTCAGCAGTCTTTTTGTCCATTTTTCATCTGAGCTTCTGGCTGCGTGACCTGCCCATTGCCATTTTAGAATCGCCACCCGGTGGATGATGTCAGTGACCTTTGTTTTTTTCCTCACGGTATCGTTTCTGACTCTGTCTCTTAGGCTTATTCCTAACATGGCTCTTTGGTCACTCGTACTTTGTTTGGACAATGTTACAGTTTCAACCAGCAGTACGCAGGCTTCATAGACTTTTCGTTTCAGTTTGATCGATATTTTCCGTTTTTTTTAGGATGTAACCCATGTTTCCGAAAGCTGCTCAGCTTAGTCCAATTTCGACAAAAAATTAATGTCAGATAATGAAAGAACTTTCACTTTCAGAAAATTTTAACAATGATAGAGACAACGCCTCCCTCAGGTCAACTACACTATCACTAAATACGTCCACCTCCGAGGTGACACGATTTAGCAAAGATATTGCTCTACCTACCGGCATAACCATTGGCATATTGGTTCTGCATCGTGCGAGATAAAACAATCTATGGCCTCTTTGTCGAAGATAATTAACAGGGACGAACAGACCTACATCACCCAGGATTTCTGAGTTGTGTATACAACCGCCTATCAGTCGAAATAAGTGAATACACAAGTGAATGTCTCCTCTCCTCTCAAGTGACTGATAGCCTAGTATCCCTAGCAAGAAATCAGTCGGAAAGAGCCATACTTCCTAAAAGATGATCAGATGTAAACTTTGAGTCCACAGAAAAGTGTAAAAAACTTCAATGTTAATTTGGAATTTCGTAATTTTAAACTATATATAATAATGCAATATTCCAGTCCACAGTGGTGTTATTGTACCGACCCTTATGCATGAAAATGAACCATGAAACCGGCTATAGAAAAATAAAACTGGAATAAATGCAGTAGAAATGAGATCTCTTAGACGAACGTGTTGAGTTTTACATTTGCCTAATATATATCATATCTACTGCATTTGTTCTACTTTCACCTGTCACAACTTATTTATTAAATATCTATGAAATCGTCGCGAGAGCTGTTTCGCGAACTGATGTTATAATCACCAGCAGGCGTTATAATCAACTGAGGTTGCTCCTCCTGTGTGAGGTGGATTCCCGGCTGTTCTTCCGTCTTTCAGGAGGTCTTCTACGAGTCCCGTGAGGCTGATTATGTAGTGAAATATAGGGGAGTCTGGTGGTGTCCATTCTTTGGACATGACCGTACCAGGGGACCAATAGTTTACAGATAAGGAGGGATTGGTGTACACTTACCTATTTCATCAAATTTATCAGGGGATTCTTTGAGAATTCCGTCATCTTGGAGGCTATCCATCTTTACGTTCCGGAAGGTTATCTTCTACAGCGTCAGCACCGACTGTTTTATCTCTCAGCATGCAGAACCAACCTGCCTCTGGTGATGCCGGTTGGAAGAGCAATCAAACTGCTGAACATGTTCGCTTCGGAGATCGACGTCTTTCATATTCGTAGTTTCATTTCGTTAAAGTACGCTAAGAAGACAAATACTCTTAACTTTTGAGAGTATCTTGTAATCCTAATGTCTAACCATCTCTCACGCGTTCCTGGTATTATATTATATATTTATTATATTTTACTTGTTCTCAATAGACGTCTTAAACTATATTTGTTGTTTGTAATATCTTTTGAGAAAATAAACTGATTTTATTTGTTTCTTCTATAATACGTACGCCATACTTTGTGTTGCTATGATGGTTTATTTCTATTTTTATTTTTTAGACACTTTGTATATACAACACTTATATTAAAAAATAAAATTATATAGACATGTTTCGGGCAAACAGTCCTTCTTCAGTAACGATACATTTAAAAAAATATTATAATTAACTTAACCCAGCGCTTAACCCAACCAATGACAGGTCATAAGTCCTGTAAACACCTCGATCACCATATTCAATTTCTAGTTTGCTTTTTCGTCTCTATTGAGATAAAATTAATCCTTGTATTATAAAATTGTTTACATGATCTGACAGATGTTATAAAGCTATGTATATATATTTGATTTGATTTGATTTCTCTGTCTACTTCTTATAATATCCTCAGCTTCACATATCTATATTTTTCTGGTGTTCCTTAAGCAATTTCTATCTAGCTATCATCTTGGGGTGTCTTCATCTTGGAGGTTTGGATATATAACTATAGTTAGACTATCCTCTCATGGGAAAATGACATCAAGCTATCCCTCCAACTTTTTGGTGGTCTTCCGAGGAACAGGTATCTAATTATCATCATATATGTATCTAATTATTCGAAGAATTATATTTGATGGAATCCGCGATATTGAGAAATATATTTCATAAGGTGCTGTTAAAGTTCACAGAGTAAAAACAAGAAATCTTTCGTCATCAATAATTGTTACAATTATGGATAATGTATATGATTACAAAATGATGACGAATATCGCTACTCGCCATTATAAATAATATTATAATTCTCTTCGGAGAAGGCTAATAAAATTTCCACGTTTTCATAAATGATATTCATTGATGTTCTTCTACCGACCCTTATGTATGGAAGCGAAGCATGGAACTGGCAAAAGAAGGATGAAAATAGAATAAATGCAGTAGAAATGATATCTCTTAGACGAATGTGTGGATACTCTGTGTATGATAGAGTGCCGAATGAAAATATAAGAAGTGAATGCGGTGCGAATGATGGTGTTATGAACAAAATAATGAAAGGATGGTTTGGACATATGAAAAGAATGAATGAAGAAAGAATGGTAAAAAAATTACATGTTAACGATGTAAATGGAACCAGAAATTGAGGAAGACCGAGGAAAACGTGGCACGATCAAATAAATCAAATATTGAATGCCGGCCATGTGAGGAGTCAGAGAAATCGACGCGCGAGCATGACACGATGTATGAATGTTGAGGAAGCGAGAGAAATATGTCAGGAAAGAAAAGTGTGGCAGTCCATTCTTTCTGCCTACCCCTTCGGGGAGACGGCGTGATGGTTAGTTAGTTAGTTAGTTTACTCATTGATACAGAAGCAAATATGGCACAGAAGCAAAGATGGCAGTACACAATGGAGTTCTAGTGCCAACCCTCATGTATGGAAGTGAATCTTGGAGCTGGCAAAATAAGGATGAAATGAGATCACTAAGAAGAATGTGCGGGAAACCTTGTATGATAGAATACCGAACGATGAAATAAGAAGGAAGTGTAAGGCAGACACATGTTCCTGGTATTTTTTTTTCTCCTTGTATACAACAGGTTGCTTGAACCCAATTACTGTATACAATCCATTTTAGCTATTATATTGATTCTCATGACATGTGAAAGGTAGCCAATCTATCGCCATTTTATTGTCACGTGAATTCTACACCAGACCAGATGGCAGTGTGATTGTTACACCAGACAGTGTAACAATCACACTGCCATCGCCGGGAATCGAACCCGGGACCTTGAGAATGGAAGTCGGAGCTCTTACCACTCAGCCACAAAGGTCGACAATAATTAGTAATCTGTTATCAAATAGATGCCTTTAACTGTAAATGTGTTTGTTATGCCTTTGGAGAAAATAAATTGATTTGATTTTATTCGATTCGATTCGATTCGATTTGATCTGATCTGATCTGATCTGATCTGATCTGATCTGATCTGATTTGATCTGATCTGATCTGATTTGATCAGATTTGATCTGATGGCTCTTTTTTATAACCGTTTTTCATCTCGATTTTTGATAGTGTGAACGTGTAAAAAATGATTATTCAATTCATGTATAAATTTGAATACATACGTACTGTTTCTGCAAACATTGAAGTTTCATCATTCGCACTTCAATTAAAACTGTCAATCGCGTAAACGAATCACCATTTTACTTGCAAAATATAATAAATTACATACTAATATAATATTAGTATGCAAAATTCTTCACACATTTTCTATTTTCTATTTGTTATATTTACATAAGCAAATGTCATCGATGCTGACTTAGGTTTTTTTTCTTCTATTTTTCTGTTCATAATAAACACCTTTGCTAAGTTGTGATAAGCCACAAAGAGACATTTTTCTAGATGCTTTCTAGATGTTTTAACTAACTAACTAACTAACCATCACGCCGTATCCCCGAGAGGGTAGGAAGAAAGAATAGACTGCCACACTTTAATTGATGCGGCACTCCATCCTTCGCTTTTCGCCCCCGCGGGAGACGCGGTGTGATGGGTTGCGAACCTCATCGCCACCAATAGGCAACTCCCGCGCACACTTCGATCGTCCAATGTCTACAAAATAAATCGAAAACAAATTATATAAAATACAATGATATAAAATAAAATAATAAATGATATAAATAATAAAAATATAATATGTCTTTAAACTATTATATACTCGTATATACAATTTCATAACCACTCTTCTTCTTCTTCTTTTTGTCCTGTCACACCTCCGTGGTGCATAGGGCCTCAAGGAACCTTCTCCACCCGACTCTATCGCATGCCTGATGCCTAACATCACCCCAAGTGAGGCCTGCCGCCTTAACCTCGTCCTGCAGGGTTCTTCTCCAGGTTATTCAATTCATGTGTATGTTTTATAATATTTTATATGAGTGAATTAATCAAATATTAAATGTCGGTCACGTGAGGAGTCGGAGAAATCGACGTGCGTGCATGACAAGATGTATGAATGTAGAGGATGCGAGAGAAGTATGTCAGGACAGAACAGTGTGGCGTTCCATTCTTTCTGCCTACCCCTCCGGGAGACGGCATGATGGTTAGTTAGTTAGTTAGTTTTTTTTTTATATGAGCGACACGTTTTGGCTTGCTAGGGCATTTGAGTTTGCTCTAGCAAGACTTTTGTTTGATAAGATACCTGAATAAGTGCCTGATGCCAGGAGTTGACCCAGTTCACACTGTATCACTTCAGAACCACAGAGATGAAAACCCTCAGAAAAGTAATAGGTAGGACTCAGGACAGTATAAGAAACACCATGATCAAAGAAATATGCGATATCTAGAATGTTGTCAGATAGAGGAGACAAATAATAAAATGTTGGAGAGACCATGTGGAATGAATGGACACCCAAAGACTACCACATCTTGCCTTACAACTTAACCAGAGGGAAGAAGGATGTCTGGAAGACCCTCCAAAGGATGGAAAGACAGCTGGGAGTCCATGTTGCAAGAAGCGGTAAATACTATACAAACAGGCCCTAGCGACATTCGACCAAGGGGGGAAAAAAATATAAGAATTAAAGAGTTTTTTTTAGAGGTTTGGTTTTTAAACTGGCAAAATTGTTTCTACAGACTGTCAATTTGACAGTTGACAGTTGATTTGTAGTCAGTAAGTTTTGCCATTTAGCCAAATGCTCAATAAAGGTGTCGAAAATCGGACTTCACGATTGCGCTTCATTCGAGCTAGCCGTGGCTCATATGCCCGAAATCATATTTAAACAATAAAGGCATAAAATTATCTATTAAATAAAGCCAATATCATAGGCATTAACATTATTTTAATGTGTTAAAATCTTATGCCTTTATTGTTTAAATATTATTTCGGGCATATGAGCGCCACGGCTAGCTCGAATGAAGCGCAATCGTAAAGTCCAATTTTTGACACCTTTATCGAGCAACTGGGTGAAATGGCAAAACGTACCGACTACAAATCAGGTGTCAACTGTCAAATTGACAGTCTGTAGAAACAATGTTGCCAGTTTAAAAACCAAACTTCTAAAAAAAAATACCTATATAATATGCTATTTTTCTCATGAAAAAAATCTTCGATACATTTTAGAAAAATTATTTCGTGGGCTTGTTTTTTTTAGCACAGAAGGTATTGTGTATAACATTAAAGATACTGGTTTAAAAACTTGTTTAAGATATATGCTATAGTATATATTAAAGTAATATTGTTGTGTCACGGGATTCTAATAATAATTATATATTTTATACGTATGTATATAAATGTATTCGTGGTTTATACATTTATGTATATAAACATGTTTGTTTACGAAAGATGGGCAAATGAAGAGGGTTTAACCAAGTGTGAGCAACAACAACAAATCAAATCAATGGGTGAAATCCAGTTGTTCGTCTACAAGTATTTGTATACATTCAAAATGTTGTAAAAAACAAAAACTGGTCCAAATTATAGCATATAGATTGGAGTGACATCTCCAGGCGGTGTCTAGCAATGCGGTAAAAGGCGGTAGCCTTTCACATTGCGTTAAAAAGATCTTCTGCTTAATGCTTAAAATACAATCTTCATAGATGGCGTTAGTGTGTAGATTGAAAAACTACCATGTAAAGGGTGGTGTTACAGATCAACATATATACTCTTCGTGGCCGAGTGGTAAGTGCATTGACTGCCACCCCGAAGGTTCCGGGTTCAATTCCCATCGAGGGCATTGTGATTGTCACACTGTCTTTGGTCCGGTGTAGAATTCACGTGACAATAAAATGGCGATAGATTAGCTACCTATCACATGTCACGAGAATCACTATGATAGCTATAATACCCTTAACATCGATTTGGCTCATGCTGTCATGACGTAAAGAGCGATTCAACAAAATAATAATAATAATAATAATACAACTTCCAAAAATTTGTCAGACATGGTGGTCATAAGAAAAATAAGGTGGAATGGGGAATGTTGTATTACATAAAGCGTGCGCTTAACCCAACCATTGACAGGTCATAAGTCCTGTTAACACCTTCATCAACCATATTCTGTTTCCAATTTGCATCTTCGTCTCTATGGAGATACAATTGATTCTTGAATTGATAGCCCGCAATGGGTGAAATCCAGTTGTTCGTCTACAAGTATTTGTATACATTCAAAATGTTGTAAAAAATCAAATCAAATCAAATCGGTTTATTTCATCAATAGACATTACAAAATTAATTTTTAAGGCATCTATTGAGAACAGGTAAAATAATATATTGTGTATAGTATACTACCAGAAATGCATGAGAGATGGTTCAACATTAGGAAGACAGGATACACTCCAGAAGTATGAGTATTTGCCTTCTGAACGCACTTTCAATAATTTGAAAGACTTCGATCTCCGAGGAGACCGCGTTCAGCAGATTAATTGTTCTTCCCACCTGTGTCATCAGAGGTAGGTTGGTTCTGGCGGCCGGTAGGTAAAGCAATCTTTGTTGTCGCTGTCGGAGATATCTATCAGGGACAAAAAGCCGAACACCCTCCAGCACGGCCGAGTTCTCGAAATATCCCCTAAGTAATCTAAAGAAATTGGTTATGATATCCCCATCTCTTCGAAGCTGCAGAGAGTTGGCCCCAAGCATTCCCAAAAGAAATGCGGTGGGATAGAGTCACTGATAGCTTCCATACTTGCAAACATATGTAAAGATACCTCAGAAATTTTTCAGAAACAAACCATCACTCCGTTTCCCGAAGAGATAGACAGAGAGGATTAACCGCCATAGTACTCGTTCCTTACACACGTCTCTAGCTTCCTCCACATTTTCGACTTCTAGCATGGCCGACATTTAAAATTTGATTAATCTGGTCATGCCGAGTTTTCTTCGGTCTCCCACGACTCCGTAATCCATTCAAACTGTTAACGTATACGTTCTTAAGCATTATTTCTTCATCCATGCGTTCCATATGTCCAAACCAACGCAGTGATCCATCTAAGAGTTAGAGTCCCACAAAATAATGGTACTGCAACCATAGCTTTTTAAAATGGACTTTTTTGCGATTTCAACTGTAAGTGTAAAAAATAAAATTGTGTATTAATAAGATATGTGTAAATACACTTGGAGCAGACAAAATAAGGAAAGTTCGAAAAATATCATAGAAATGAGATCACTGAGAAGAATGTGCGAGTGATACAATATGAGAGAATACCAAACAGCGAGATAAGAAATAAATGATCTGCAAATGATTGCATCATAAGTAAAATTAAAAAGGATCCATGAGATGATTTGGATACATGGAACGAATGAACGAGAGAAGATTGGTTAAAAGTTAACAAGTAGTTTGCGTTGGAAGGAAAGTTGAGGACGGCCGAGGAAAATATGTATGACTAAATTAAAACTAAAAGGCGGCCACATTCGAAGTCGGAAAAATCGACGAGCATGATATTACAATGTATGTATATAGAGGAATATTTAATTGTGTGTCAGGGAGGCGGTCTATCCTCTCTGCCTACATTCAGGGAAACAGCGTGATGGCTAGTTAGTTAGTTTTTATTAGTTTTAAATATGCCGTTACTTTGGAGAAGTAGGCGTAGAGGGAATACCGCCCTACGGTTCTATCATTTTTTAATACATATCTAGATTCTTCTACATTCATAAAATGTATCGTGCAATCACGTAAATTTTTTAGATTCAACAAAACAAAATTTATATTAACTAATACAAAAGAAAACGTTTCTTTCTTAGAAGATTTATTTTATTTTGTGAAAATGACATGTTAAGCCTTGCAAACACATTATCAAATGCACATTAAAACAATTGATACTGTCTTAGCCAAGCTAAAGATGTAATTCCCATAAAATAAAATAAAACCTCTTAAAAACAGACCTTATTTATTTGTTTTAATTATTTAATATGGAGTTTTACATCTGTGTTCAAGAAACAATAAATAAAATATAGCCCTTCACATTGCATTAGTAAAAAGATCTTCTGCTTGGTTCTTAAATCTAATCTTCATAGATGGCGATAGTGTGTAGATTGAAACTAACATGTGAAGTTTGGTGTTACATATTAACATATATACAACTTCCAAAAATTTGTCAGACATGGTGGTCGTAAGAAGGGTGGAATGGGGAACGTTATATTACATAAAGCGTACGCTTAACCCAACCAATGACAGGTCATAAGTCCTGTAAACACCTCGATCACCATATTCTGTTTCCAATCTTCGTCTCTATTGAGATACAATTAATCCTTGAATTGATAACCCGCAATGGGTAAATAAAATCCAGTATTCGTCTACAAGTATTTGTATACATTGAAAATGTTGTAGCCTAATTATTATTTTTATCGCACGTTCCTCTAAGAAATCTCACGCTTTTTTCATTTTTATTTTACCAGTTCCATGATACACCTCCATACACAAGTATTGACACAAGTATTACATTGTAAAAACATTAGTTTATAATTATTTTCTCTCAAATAAATGTATTAGTCAGTCAAAAACAAAACAGTATTGTCAAAACTTATGTATTCATTTGTTTATTATTACTTTATTTGTTTGCGAATGTCTTTTGTTTGAACTAAATGGATTCTTGTGTTTTTTTAAACTCTTATTTGAGTTAATGACAAAATAAAACTTTGAGGCCATGTGCCATTTGTAAGAGGTCACATGTGATGAATTTAATTGTCGTTTTTAATATATCATAGTTAACTGCTTTCTAATAATTATATAGGCTATGCATACATGTAATTTCGGTTAGACTGCATTAATAATGTAATTATTTAAAAGTTTAAAATATTCATAAAATGAAATATATTGACATTTTAATCTAAAAGAACATTATGTGTTATATTATTTGTTTTAGATTTATTTTGTGCATGCTGGACGATCAAAGTTAGCGCGGGAGATGCCTATTGGTGGCGATGAGGTTCGTAACCCATCACACTGCATCTCCCGCTGGGGCGAAAAGAGGAGGATGGAGTGCCGAATCTGTTGAAGTGTGGCAGTCCATTCTTTCTACCTACCCCTTCGGGGAGACGGCGTGACGGTTAGTTAGTTAGTTAGTTAAAATATTCATTTCATTCATTTGAAACATAAAAAAACTAACTAACTAACCATCACGCCGTCTCCCCGAAGGGGTAGGCAGAAATAATGGACGGCCACACTTTTCTTTCCTAACATATTTCTCTCGCTTCGTCAACATTCATACATCGTGTCATGCACGCGCGTCGATTTTTCGGACTCCTCATATGGCCGGCATTCAATATTTGATTTATTTGATCGTGCCACGTTTTCCTCAGTCTTCCTCTATTTCTGGTTCCATTTACATCGTTAACTTATAAATTTTTTACCATTCTTTCTTCGTTCATTCTTTCCATACGTCCAAACCATCCTTTCATTATTTTGTTCATAACACCATCATTCGCACCGCATTCACTTCTCATATTTTCATTCGACACTATCATACACAGAGTATCCACACATTCGTCTAAGAGATCTCATTTCTACTGCATTTATTCTACTTTCATCCTTCTTTTGCCAGTTCCATGCTTCGCTTCCATACATAAGGGTCGGTAGAAGAACACCAATGTGCACTGCTATTCTAGCTTATTTGGATAGGTTTTTGTTTCTTTTATTCATTTCAAATATAAAAACAATTCCAATAAAAAGAATTACACTTTGCATTGTCATAACACTTTATTTAATTTTTGTAACGATGTATGAATGTAGTAGAAAACAGTGTGGTGTTCCATTCTTTCTGCCTACCGCTCCGGGGTGACGGCGTGACGGTTAGTTAGTTAGTTAGTCTAAAAGGCGGATACAATTATAGTCGAAAAAAATCGACGTGCGTGCACGTTACGATTTATGAATGTAGAGGAATCTCGAGAGATATTTCAGGACAGAGCAGTACGGCAGTCCATCCTCTCTGTTATTTAGGTAGTTAGTTCGTTAGTCTAATAGATTTGAAATACATTTTATCACTTATAATGATTTAACAAATTTTATATGGAGAATGTAATGTAATGATTACTTGTTGGTGTTAAATCACGTTTTTTTTGTATATATTAGTATATTAAACACGCGCTACGTGTTTCATCTTGCAAGGGCATTATCAAATATTGGTTTTTATCATTAGTTTGATAAAAATCGTTACGCTCGGTTCGCATAATGTACGAATATTTTATTTATTTATCGTTTCTTGAATAGTGATTCTAATTTAAATATAATATTTTTTTTATACAAAGATGGAACTAGTCAAAGAAGGATAAAAGTAGAAAAAATGAATAAATGTGATCTCTTAGACCAATGCGTGAAAATCTGTGTATGATAGTGTGTCGAATGAAAATATAAGAATTGAATGCAGTGCGAATGAAAATGTTATGAACGAAATAATGAAAGGATCATTAAGATGGTTTAGTCACATGGAAACATGAACGAAGAAAGAGTCGTATAGAATATAATTTATATAGTCCATTGTTTTGGCCGAAACACTATGATACTTCAACATTATTAACTGTTAAATTTTATAACACTGTTATAATATCACAATTTTTATTATTCACTTTTTAATTGTCGCGACAGCTCTTTCGCCAACCGATGGTGGCATCATCAGGTTTAACAAAAAACTGATCAGATGTCACGACAGCCACTCGAGTGAATAATAACACTTGTGATATTTGTCTTTTTCTTTTTTATATACTTTGTATATACAACACTTACTTTATTTTTTTTTTAATTACATATCAGACATGTTTCGGACAACTGGCCCTTCTTCAGTAATATAATTTAGATACATATTTAAAATGTTATAAAATTGTTTACAAATATGATCAGTTTTGATAGACGTTATAAAGATTTATTTTAGAACGTTTATGCTTTTGTTATAACAAATATTATGAATCAATTTAAATTTTAAAATAATAATTTAAAGTTCCTTTTTTGGTTCAGGTAATTACTTAAAACAAAAGAAAAAAATCAAAGATTGGACTTGACGTTAAATTTGTTTGATTATTTATAATATTTTCTTTATTTTTATTTGCTTTTTTATAATACAAAAAAGACAAATAAAACATCTATAACACAAAGTATGCCGAACATAGAAAAACATGTGATATCATTACAGTGTTATAAAATTTTTACAGTTAATAAAGAAAATGTATGTTAACGGTGTAAACGGAACTAGAAATAAAGGCAAACCGAGGAAAATGTGGCACGATAAAATAAATCAAATATTAAATATCGGCCACGTGCAAAAAATCGACGTGCGTGCAAATCACGATGTATGAATGTTGAAGAATCGAGAGAAGTACGTCTGGAGAGAATAGTGTAGCGGTCTATACTTTCTGCCTACCCCTTCGAAGAGACGGCGTGATGGTTAGTTATGTAGTTAGCATTATTGAGTATTTTTTTCTTGTATACAACAGGTAGTTTGAACCCAATTACTGTATACAATTTATTTTATCTAGTATATTGATTCTCATGACATGTGATAGGTAGCTAATCTATCGCCATTTTATTGTCACGTGAATTCTGCACCAGACCAAAGACAATCACACTGCCATTACCGGGAATCGAACCCGGAACCTTCGGTATGGAAGTCAGAGCTCTTACCACTCTGCCACGAAGGTCGGTTTTTCTTACAACATGGCTTATAAATGTTTTTTTTAATATGTAAAATTTAATGTAAAATGCTTGAATTAACCTAAAAATATTCCTTTCACACATTAATTCAAGGTTAAATATCTTTTTTGCGATAACACATCTTACATATGCTAAGTCAACAAATCATTTAAGTTTTATTCGTTCTTTTATTAACTGTAGATATGTCAAGTGGTACGCATTGTTCAAATAAGAATTTTTGATACATGTTTTTAGAAGTATAGTCCGAATCCACTTATCGCGAATAATGAGTTTAAGTTCCAGCGCTAAACCAAACAGTCTTACCTATTAACCCCTTATCGCATACTGGCTCATATATGATCCAAAATAATCATTAACCATAAAAAAAACAACAAAATAATAAAATATGTCTTGCTTCTAGCAATAATACTAAAGTTTTATCAATGATCCGCGTTACTAGTTGTCAAACTTCTTTCTAGATGTCTCTGGTTGTACTAGATGTGCATTCGACTGTTTCCAACTGTCGGTTTATGATTTTCTGTACAAACGTGACATTCAAAAGTGTTATTTTTTGTTTGTAAAACGCTATAAATAATTATATTACACTGGTTTACTATTATTTTCATTAGGTAGGTAATAAAATGATCACTTTTATATAAAATTATGGATAATATTGTGTAAAATCTAGGGATAAAAAGGGAAAGACCTAGAAATATTTGTATTTTATATAGGAAAAAATAATTTATTTGAAAAAAAAAAAATCTTGAAATCTTTCATCACACATCATATATTTTTTTTACAAAATTTGAAAAAAATCATGCAGTAAGGGGTTAATGAAGCTAAGAACCCCGGGATATCAATGAAGGTGTTAAACAGGGTTGCGTAATGTACTCGTGGTTATTAAATCTATATATGGACAAGTGTATGAAAAAGCTGAAAGGGTTGGGTGTAAGTGCCAAAATGAGCGGAGAGTCAGTAAGCTGTCTATTGTATAGGAATGACGCTTTCCTCCTTGCAGAAAACAAGCATGAACTACAAATCCTGGTGAATAGTATGAATGAGGTATGCATACGAAATGATCTGATGATAAATGTGAATAAGTTCAAGGTAATCATTTAAAAGAAGAGATAATTAAGAGAAAGAAGCCGACCGTAGAATTCAGTTGGTTTGAGCGGGCTTTGGAAAATTACGCCATATTCTCACTTCTAAAATACCACAACGCCTCAAGACTAAAGTCTTCAACCAGTGCGTCTTGCAAGTCATGACGTACGGAGCCGAGACGTGGACACTGACAAAAGGTCTAGTCTACAGATTCAAGATCGCCCAACGCGCCATGGTAAGAGCCATGCTTGGAATAACCTTGAGGGACAGATCTTGAAACGAATTTATTCGTTATTGAGTGGCTCTGAGGGTGGGCGGGCTGAAGTGGCGATGGGCTGGCCATATCTGTCGGAGAACCGACGGCCGATGGGGGAGACAGGTTCTGGAGTGGAGACCGCGTACAGGATTCCGTAGAGTTGGACATCCCCTTGCCCGCTGGGCCGACGATCTGAAGAGGATTGCTGGACATGGATGGATGGGAGCGGAAATGGATAAGGAGCGGTGGCGTGCTTTGTGAGAGGCCTACATTCAGCAGTGGATGACAGACGGCTGACGATGAATCATTATAAAAAAAGAAAACATGACATTAGCGTGAATAGTGAAAATCTAGAACAAGTAGATGAGTTTGTATACGTACGAGGTATGTTCAAAAAGTACCGCGAATTTTGAATTTTCGCCGGTTACGTATATTCGATTTTTGATTTTTTTGTGGCGTTATGTTGGTACTCATGTCTCTCACTTATGCCGATAAGTTCGGCCAGTTTGAATGTTCAGTTAATTTTTGAGAGCCACTTTGCTTGCACGTGTTTTGGCTAGTCTTCGATTTTTGCCCACTCCAAAAAAATGGATCAAAGAATCTGTATCAAATTTTGAGTGAAAAACAAAATTAAGTCCCCGGACGCATTCCGAATGTTGCCTGTGGCATATGGTGAAGCTATCTTGGACCAAAGCAACGTTTATCGGTGGTACAAAATGTTCTCAGAGGACCGAGAAGATGTGAACGAAAAAGAGCCTGCCGGACGCCCGAGCACGTCAACAACAGACGAAAACATTGATGAAGTGAATAACATAGTATTGGCCAATCGTCGAATCACCGCTAGAGAAGTTGCTGAGGACTTAAACATATCGCTTGGCTCGTGCCATTTGATTTTTACCAATGATTTGGGCATGAGATCGGTCGCCGCGAAATTCGTACCAAAATTGCTCAATTTCGCATCTGCTTGTGCGCGAATTTTTGGCCAAAACAACACACCAATAATGCCGCAGCCACCGTAGTCCCCAGATCTGACCCCCTGTGACTTTTTATTGTTCCCGAAACTGAAGAGGCCCATGAAAGGACGACGCTAGGCTACGATTGAGGAGATAAAGACGGCATCGAAGGAGGAGCTGAACAAGATCACAAAAAACGATTTTTTGGGGTGCTTCGAGGATTGAAAAAAACGTTGGCACAAGTGTATAATATTTGGTTGGGATTACTTTGAAGGGAACAAAATAGAAATTCATGAATATACAAATAATTTTTGAAAAAACACAAAATTCGCGATACTTTTTGAACGGACCTCGTATATTTAGGTAGTATGTTAACAAGGATGGCAGATTAGAGATATTGAAAGAAGTGTTGGGGTAGGCAACAAAGTGAATGATAATGCCTTAGAAAGGCGAAACATGTCATTCCATATAAAATTTAATAAAAACTCCTATAAGACAGACGTTTTGATATCTATTATGTATTTAATATGGAATGTTACTTCATTGTTCAAGAAACAATAAAAAGATTTTAAGATATCTAATCAAATGATTTTAAATAATGAAAACAAAAAAAAATTATACAAAATTTCTGTATTATTATGTATTTAGTGTGCTTCCACTTGTGTTTATATTCGACCGGTTTCGGCAGCTTGCTATCTTTCCAGAAGATGGGAAATTACGCAACCCTGTTTGACACCTTTATTAATATCAAACCAGGCTGTAAAATCTCCATTTACTCTGACACTAGCAGTGCTCTCCGTATATAGCGACTTAATTGCCGTGATCAGTCTTGTACTTATTCCATATTCAGACAATATTTTCCACAACTTTTCTCTATTAACGTAACAATTTTATAATATTTTTAATATGTGTACGTATGTATATTTTTCGTTATGAACAAAAAAATGAATGGATCATTAAGATGGTTCGGACATATGGAAAGAATGAATGAAGAAAGATTGGTAATTTTTTTATGTTAACGATGTAAATGGAACCAGAAATAGAGGAAGACCGAGGAAAACGTGGCACGATCAAATAAATCAAATATTGAATGTCGGCCATGTGAGGAATCAGAGAAATCGAAGCATGGAACTGGCAAAAGTAGTGCATGACACGATGTATGAATGTTGAGGAAGCGAGAGAAAAATGTCAGGAAAAAAAAGTGTGGCAGTTCATTCTTTCTGCCTACCCCTTCGGGGAGACGGTGTGATGGTTAGTTAGTTAGTAGATTTTTTTATTTGAAATATTTTGGTGTTCCATAAATTAATAAAAAAATAACTGTTACTGTATTTGGTATCGAGAGGTTACCGATGTTATCTTAGGTTAAAAGACCTTGTGGTCCGAGTGGGTCCATTGTTCGGACAGACCTCTCGCAGACGGATGCTGTAAAGACAATGACGAGATGTCCTTGAGATGGGATGACTGGCGGTAGGCAATTTCTGCAACCATTTCGCATTGTAAATAAGCTAAAATTTCATTACAATTAATTCTTTTAAACATATAAAAATAATCCAAATGGACCAATTCTGGATGTCGAAACATTTGAAATAAGAATGTTAACGTTTTAAATTGTTTAATTTTATCTTCGCATTGTTATCTTCCAGAAGTGAACGGTGCAAAATAATGAAAGGAACTTTAAAATGGTTTGGACACATGGAATGAATAAATGAAGAAAGAATGGTAAAAAAACATATGACAACTATGTAAATGGAACTAGAAATATAGGAAGACCGTGGAAAACGTGGCACGATCATTTGATCGGAGAAATCGACGAGCGTGCATGACACCATGTATTAATTTCTCACGTGGCCGACATTCAATATTTGATTAATTTGATCGTGCCACGTTTTCCTCGGTCTTCCTATATTTCTAGTTCCATTTACATCTTTAACATATACTTTTTTTACCATACTTCCTTCATTCATTCATTATTAATGATCCTTTCATTATTTTGTTCATAACACAATCATTCGCACCGCATTCACTTCTTATATTTTCATTCGACACTATAATACACAGAGTATCCGCACATTCGTCTAAGAGATCTCATTTCTACTGCATTTATTCTATAATACTTTCATCCTTCTTTTGCACAGTTCCATGCTTCGCTTTCATACATAAGGGTCGGTATAAGAACACCATTGTGCACTGCCATTTTAGCTATATTACACAATTCAAGCAGTCTCCTTCCATTGTCACTTATTCTTCTATCACCAAACGTACCCAGACAGTCCTCGTACCTACTCCTACGAATTCCCACCCAACCGTTCTTACAACAACAACAACAACAAACCATCACGCCGTTTCCCCGCAGGGGTAGGCAGAGAGAATGTACCGCCACACTACTCTATCCTGGCACACCTCTCTAGCTTCCTCCACATTCATACATCGAGTCATACACGCACGTCGATTCTTCCGGCTTCTGACATGACCAACTTTTAATATTTGATTAATTTGGTCATGCCATGTTTTCCTCGGCTACCTCGACTCCTTACTCCATTTACATTGTTAACGTATACTTTTTTAACCATTCTTTCTTCACTCATGCGCTCCACATGTCCGAACCAACGCAGCGAACCTTTCATAATTTTGTTCATAATACCTTCTTTTGCTCTACATTCCTTCCTAATATCAGCATTTGAGATTCTGTCGCACATCGTTCTACCACACATACGTCTTAGGGACCTCATCTCTACCGCATTTATTCTGCTCTCATCTTCTGCCAGTTCCATGCTTCGCTTCCATACATAAGGGTTGGAACCAGAACTCCATTGTGAATGGTCATTTTCGCTTTCATTGATAAATTTTCATTGATAAATTAAACCGTTCTTATTGGTTAAAAAGATAGTATATTTAGTTTAAATCCACTAATAATTGTGTTTTCGACCGGTTTCGGCAGCTCGCTTCGGTAGATCAGAAGACGGCAGCGAGCTAGACGAAACGAGCAGAGAAGACACGAACTATAGTGGATTTTAACAAAATACACTTATTAAAAAGATTTTTATATTTTATTTTCATTTTGTATATTTTTTAACCTCTCCATTGAAAACAATATTGTTTAACATTATTTCAATTAACGTTTAACAATTAACGGGAATTTCATTTATATATAATTTATTTATTATTGACTGTGTAATGGGGTGCATTACAATAGAACAAAATAATTTAAAGTCTTCAAATGTTAAGAGATTATGTCAACTTATGGGTAAGCACGAAACCTTAATTTTCAAAATACAATTAAGCCATTAACTCAAAACTGACTAACTAACCATCCTGTCGTGTCCCCGAAAGCGGAAAAAATGCTCGATTCCACAACATTCATACATCGTTTCATGCGCACGCGTCGATTTCTCCGACTCCTCACCTGATCAACATTTAATATTTTATTTATTAGATCGTGCCACGTTTTCCTAGGTTTTACTCTATTCCTAGCTCCGGTCACGTCGTTTACATATACCTTTTTCACAATTCTGTCTTCACTCATTTTTTCCATGTATCCAAACCATCTTAATGATCCTTTCATTATTTTGTTCATAACACTTTCATTCGCACCGCATTCGCTTCTTGTATTTGCATTTGACACTCGTATACAAATTTATCACACATTCGTCTTGGAGATCTCATTACATTTACATTGTAAACATACACTTTTTTCTTCTTTTAAGATATGTGTCTATCTTATTCTTTTAATTTTAATAGATGTGTCTATTGAAAGAAAAGGTGGTTAGCACTCCCCTTAACAAGGATGGAACACATTGGATAAGAATTGGCACTTAGTTCACAATTTTCAAGATCATGATCGTGGTCCGTTTACTTCGATCATCCTATATTTCTAGTTCCGTTCGTTATTTGGTCCTTAGTAATTTTTATATAAATGACATAATATTTTTTGGGATTTTGAGAATGTATTTAGTAGCGTAAATAGATTAATAAAAAAATCAAACAATGACTAATCTCTTCGGTTCATTATGTTAGTAATTCGGTATTATTATTAATGTTATCTTATGGGTTTGAAACAATAACATTGTCTCAGAAAAGCGCCAATAAATTAAATCAAATCGAATCAAATCAGTTTATTTCATTAATAGACATTACAAAATTAAGGTTTAAAGCAGATTTCACAAACTTTTTTGTCCCATATACTCCTTGTCGATTTTTTTAATTTGTGTAGACCCCCTGCTTTCCTAATTGATTTTTCGAATTGATTATCCAACAGAGAAGGGGTATCCCACCACATACCCGAGGCTGTTATTAGGCGCAGCGTCGCCCTTGCCCCATCCATCCGGGATTTACATTTAATATACGAGTATATCAATCGCAAGGGGATACCAGACCGCATTTAATTTAATATTTTTTTCCCCCATCTATGTCCCGCTCACTTACACATGTAAAAAATACACTATTGGTGATAAATATGATATAAAAATACACGCTCGCTGTCAACCTAAAAAAAAGGTTGCCGCCAATTCTCTGCCTACTTACTGGAAGTCATTGTCGAGCTAAAAAAAAGGTCGCCGAAGATTTCAATATTCGTTTTCGAATTTTTTGCAACTGTCGTAGACCCCTTGCAAGTTGTCGTGGACCCCTGGGGGTCTATATAGATCACTTTGGGAATCGTCGAGGAGGCCTACGTCCAGGAGTGGACGGATGTAAGCTGATGATGATAATAATTGTTATTATTTTCATTGCACGCAAGAAATAGGCGCGTAGTGTCACGTGATTAATAGCAGTGGCAGACTAGCACAGTGTGTAGTATCTTTGCCTCTTTATCTGTGGTCACAACAGTCATGCAACTATCTGCCCACCCCGCAAGGCCACGGAAGAGACGGTCATAATAAAGGTATGTTAATGAATTGACACAGATCGCACCCGCCGCTCGTAGTAACAGGGTCATTTGCTTCTAGTAGACTGGCGCAGTTTTTCAATTCTATTTGTATTAATTAAATAGTCCATTATTTTGGCTGAAACACTATGATACCTTAACATTTTAAAACTGTTAAATTAAATAACTTTATTTTTGTATCACAATAGTATTTTATTTTACGCGACAGCTGTTTCATCAACCTATGTTGACATCATCAGGTGTTACAATTATATATCAAATGTCAAATTTTCGTGATTTTTCGAATCTTTATGTATATTTGTTCCTATGTCAATTTGAATGATTTCTTCGATATAATTTTGAAGTTGTTGCTGAAATTGAGTTAGGTATCTAAATATTTTGATTAAAAGAACGGTTAGTTACTATTTATAGGAGAAAATATTAAAGCTGGAAAATATCATAATAAAATAATAATAATAATAAAACAGTAACAGAAGGAACAATTACACATAGTATAGAGTCAAAAACGATGACCCATAATAAAAAAAAAAAATTAAAACGATAAATAATACCAGGAAGTAGATTACATTAAGCTTTCCCTTACGGTGTTAAAATAAAAACGTGCGTTCCGGTGTAGGGTAGTCAGTACGCGTAAATTTTTTTGCGATTTTAAATCGGAAAAATAGGAACATTCATAGCTAATCCCCTTATATAATTATAATTGAAGTCAAAAATTATAATATTTGAGATTTAATTGCTAAAAACATTAAAAAACCATCTGGCAACGCTCACGGAACGGGCATACACCCGCTCTGGTTGCAATCCCGAAAGCGACTGCCGCCATTGCCGGCGCGGCGGGACGGCGAGAGTGAGAACATTGAGCTAGAACATATGCAAGAGTGAGATGCGAATATAGTGTCGCGTACTCAGCGCTACGAATTTTGTTTCCGATGTTCACAAAATACCTCCGATGTACCCGATGAATTCTGATTATTATTAATATTATTTTTTTAATCAATGCGTAAATATATTATGGAGGAATACCTAAAATCTTAACCTTGTATTTATTACATGTATAGAGATATTGATGGTTATTAGAAGCAACGTGTATAAGATACCCATCACAGGGAAGGGAGGGCTAAATAGTCAAATGATGTTCATGTTAGGAACACCAGAATTAGAGATATGAGAGGTTGCAGATATTATAAGATGGAGTAGAGATCGCATGATCGACGATTTGGTGTTGACTAATGATAGTTTCTTTATAACCCGTGGCTCTTTCCGACTGAATTCTTGCTAGGTATGCTAAGCTACCAATCATTGGAAAGAAGGAGGAATATCCACTTGGGAGTTCACTTCTTTCAGCTGATTGGCGGCCGTATACAAAACTCGGATGTCCTGAGTGATGTAGGTCTATTTGTCTCTGATATTTACCATAGTCAAAGACAGCACAGATTGTTTTATTTGCCGCGCTGCAGAACCAACCTGCCAATGGTTATGCCTGTGGGCAGGGCAATCTTATTGCTTAATCGGGTCGCCTCGGAGGTCGACATATTTCGTGATAGTGTGAGTTGCTTCAGGGATGCAATATCAATGTTTTTATTATTCTTAATGTATTTTTTTTATGCTTCTCTTCTTATAATGTAATTGCAAACGATCTGGAATGATATATCTGTAATGTTTGTGATTTTTATCAAAATAAATTAAATGAAATGAAAATGAATAGTACAGATGATAATAGAGATGTACAAAAATCATACACATTTCATTGAATTCAGTGGCGGTACTCCCATAGAAGCCCAGAAGCTTAAAATAAAATTTGAATCAAAACCTCTTCTGGCTTACAGAGGGTTCAAAACTCTTGTGGCTATTTCTCTTACGTCTGATGGAAACACTGTTAGAAGGTGATTTGGTGGGTTATTGGTTTATGCGGGGGCATGATTACTTAGATTTGGGGGTTTTGATTCAAAATTTCTTATGCAAGCCGGGCTTCTGGACACCTATGGGAGTACCGCCACTGATTGTATTGTACATCTCTATTATCAGATGATAAAGAGGTGTACAAATGCATGAAGTTATGTCAACTCCTATAGGATTCCACACCTTAATAATCAACCCCACGCTTTACCCTACCTACAAAATCATCCTTCCAGCAAATTTCTCATCTTGCGTTTGAGAAATATCCATAATGGATGAACCTAAGTATACAACATCGAAGTTATAAGTCTGTATTGAAAATCTGTCTCTCTTTGAGTGTTACTTGGTTCACAATTTACATCTATGTGATCACAATACTTTATCATTCGTCGTAAATTTCTGTTAAGCAAGGAGTTTAACCTGTACAATACGGCCGTACCGGTTAATTTTTTTTATTACTTATTTTTTTCCCGAATACTTAACGATACTTGAATCTGTGAACCATTTGTCACAAACGTACCATTTTTTAGCAATGTATCTATAATACCGACGGAGTAATTCACATTTTAAATATCCCATGACGTCATCACGCTCCTGTTGCTTGTCAACCTTTTAATGTCGGGCTACGATTTACTAAATGTGTAATTTAACAAACTAAAAAGTACTAACCGTCACACCGTCTCTTTACGAAAGGGTAGGCAGAGAGATTGTCCACACAATTTTTATTTCCGGACATACTTCTCTCGCTTCGATTTCTCCCACTCGTCACGTGGCCGACATTCAATATTTAATTTATTTGATCGTGCTACGTTTTCCTCTATTTCTAGTTCCATTAACATCGTTAACTTATACTTTTTTTACCATTCTTCATTCGTTTTTTCCATGTGCCCAAACCATTTTTTTTTCATACACAGTTTTCCACACATTCGTCTTAGAGATCTCATTTCTATTGCATTTATTCTACCTTTATCCTTCTTTTGTCAGCTCCATGCTTATTATTATTCTTTGAAATGAACCACTATCAAGAGATTTCAGTCAAATCTTTAGATTATGTTATTTAAGGAAATATTTTTTTTTATACATTTATCGAATCGGTTTAAAATAGAAATAGAAATATATCCACAGAAGCAAAGATGTAGTACACAATGGATTTCTAGTGAATAAAAGTGAGGCTTGGAGCTGGCAAAAGAAGGATGAAAGCAGGATAAACGCCGTAGAAATGAGATCACTAAGAAGAATGTGCGAGAAAACGTTGTATGATAGAATACCGAACGATGAAATAAGAAAGAAATGTAAGGCAGATGACTGCATCATGGATAAAATTAAAAAAGGATCCCTGGGATTGTTTGGACATATGGAACGAATGGATGAGAGTAGAATGGTTAAAAAGTTGTACACAAGCAGCGTGAGTGGAAAAAGAAGCCGAGGACGACCGAGGAAAACATGGTATGACCAAATTAATCAATTACTAAATGGCGGCCACATTTGAAGTCGGAAGGAATCGGGTGGTGGTCTTGGGGATAGAACGCTTGACTCCTGATCCAGGGGACTTGGGTTCGAGCCTGGACACGACCAGATTCCTTCTTCATAATAATGAGCTATTTTCTGCTCACATTGAAGATTGTAAAATAAATTCTAATATCATTGATTTAAATCTTTGGTCTATCAGCCTACCCCTCCGGGGAAATGGCGTGATGGTTAGTTAGTTAGTTTGAATCGGTTTTCGTTTTTATATAATAAAAAAACTATCGGGAAGCAAATATCACTTAGTAGGTATATATATAATTAAAGCATGTAATGCTGTAATTGTAATTATTTATTTTTAATCATGTGTTGCCACAAGGAAAAACATCAAGGAATTGCAAAAATAAACAGTAAAACTCCATTTAAACCGTTTTAATCAATTAGTTTTTGCATATACGTTTAAAAGTATATGCAAAATGTCCTTGTCGTTTGAAATAAGTAAACATTGTTTTTATTGTGGTATTTAAGTCATAGGTTTACATTTCGACTCGAAAGTGGTTCTGTGATATGGAGTCCTCACGAGGCGAGATATTCCGTTATGCTGGAGAGGGTTCAGAAAAAAAATTCTGAGGTATCTCTACATGAGGGAGTATGGTAGCTATCCGTGACTCTATTGCATTTCTTTTGGGAATGCTTAGGACCAGCTCTCTGCAGCTTTGAAGAGATGGGCATCTACGAGTAATAACCCATTTATTTAGATTGCTCAGGGGATATTTCGAGAACTCGGCCGTGCTGAAGGATGCTCGGCTTTTTGTCCCTGATAGATATATCCGACAGCATATATTGTTTTACCTACCGGTCACCAGAACCAACCTATCTCTAGTGACACCGGTGAGAAGAGCAATTAATCTGCTGAATATTAGTGAAAGTACGTTCAGAAGACAAACACTCTTGATTTTAAAGAGTATCTTGTCTTCCTAATGTCGATCCATCTCTCACGCGTTTCTGGTTGTATACTCGATACAAATCCACGTTGTCACAAATCCTGTACATTGCCGCGCTTTAAGCGAAGTACTTGCGATAAGTGTCTTGTGCGAGATATTGAGTGTCAATTTGCAAAGAAGTTCAGAGTTCAAATGTTGAGGAAGCGAGAGAAATATGTCAGGAAAGAAAAGTGTGGCAGTCCATTCTTTCTGCCTACCCCTTCGGAGAGACGGCGTGATGGTTAGTTATTTCGTAAAATATAGTTTTAATAATCCATTGTATTTTAATGAATGTTAATTAGTGTTTTTATTATTAAAATAAAGTATTTGGGTTAATGCCTAGTAAAATATGTCTAATGTCTCATGACATAATACCGCAGGGAGTTGAACCATAACAATTGTAAAGCACACGTCTGTCTTCAGGTCGGAATGACATTTATTATTGATGTCAATGACACCAAAATCACTCAGGCCTATCTGAGTTCTCTGGAATTACTGCAATCTCAATTTTCTTTACACCGCAGATAAGACACGCGAATTTCGACTGTTATAAACTTCATTCTAAACATGATATGTATCAAATCCATTGTTTGCGCTGAAAAATGTATATGCATACCATTTTAATAACACAACAAACATACAATATGGCGTCGAAGCAAGGGCAGACACAGTAAGGACCAAACAAGTTTTGAGGACTTCCGAGTTGAAGGCACTGAGGACGATAGCAGACACTACATGAGGGAGTATGGTAGCTTTCCGTGGCTCTATCCCACGGCATTTCTTTTGGTAATGCTCGGAACCAATTCTTTACAGCTTCGAAGAGATGGACATCTAATTACCCATTTCTTTAGATTAATTAGGGGATACTTCGAGAACTCGGCCGTACTGGAGGGTGTTCGGATTTTTGTCCCCGATAGATATCTCCGACAGCGACAGCACAGATTGTTTTACCTACCGGCCGCCAGAACCAATCTGCCTCTGGTGACACCGGTGGGAAGAGTTATATATGTTAGTGAAAGTACGTTCAGAAGGCAAATACTCTTAATTCTGGAGAGTATCCTGTCTTCCTAATGTTGAACCATCTCTCATGTGTTTCTGGTAGTATACTATACATAATATATTATTTTATCTGTTCTCAATAGATGCCTTAAAAATAAAATTTGTAACGTCTGTCAATGAAATAAACTGATTTGATTTGATTTGACAAGACACTGAGAGATCGCGTGAAGAACACCAGAATAAGAAACATATGTGAGGTTGGGGATATTATAAGATGGTACGGTCATGTTCAAATAATGGACACCACCAGACACCCCTATATTGCATTGCATAATCAGCCTCACGGGACTTGTCTTCGTGGAAGGACCAAAAATAACATTTGTCGTCGAAGTAAGGGCAGACACAGTAAGGACCAAACAAGTTTTTTAGGACTTCCGAGTTGAAGACACCGAGGACGATAGCAGGCAAGACACTTAGAGATCGCGTGAGGAACACCAGAATAAGAGAGATGTGTGAGGTTGATGATATTATAAGATGGAGCAGACAGCGAAAATGGAACTGGTACGGCCTTGTTCAAAGAATGGACACCACCAGACTCCCCTATATTGCACTACATAATAAGCCTAATGGGACTCGTCCTCGTGGAAGACCTCCTAAAAGATGGAAGGACAGCTGGAAGTCAACCTCACTGGAGGAGCAACACTCTGGAGAACAGACCACATAGGCCTACAACAAGAAAGAAGAAAAATAATAAGACAAACAAACAAACCATCACGCCGTTTCACCGCAGGAATAGGCAGAGAGAATGGACCGCCACACTACTCTATCCTGACACACCTCTCTAGCTTCCACCACATTCATACAACGAGTCATACACGCACGTCGATTCTTCAGACTTCTTACATGACTAACCTTTAAAATTTTATTAATTTGGTTATGCCATGTTTTCCTCGGTCTGCCTCGACCCCATACTCCATTTACACCGTTAACGTATACTTTTTTAACCATTCTTTCTTCACCCATGCGCTCCTTATGTTCGAACCAACGCAGCGAACCTTTCATAATTTTGTTCATAATACCTTCTTTAGCTCTACATTCCTTTCTGATACACAGAAGGCCACCAGAAGATGGCAGCAAGCTGCCGAAACCGGTCAACGATAAACACAAGTGGAAGCACACTAAATATATAATAATAAAGACATTTCGTATAATTTTTTTTTGTTTTCATTATTTAAAATTAAATGAATACCAAGAAATTTCAATTAAAAATATTAATAATATGTTACATTTGATAATACACTAATAAGGCGAAACATGTTACTCTCACTAAATAACATGTTACTCTGTTACACTAATGTTACTCTCCTAAAAACTTTCAGGTTTAAGAAATGCATATCATACAACAGGTTGTTTGAACCAAATTACTGTATACAATTTATTTTAGCTATTATATTGTTTCTCATGACATGTGAAAGGTAGCCAATCTATCGACATTTTATTGTCACGAAAATTCTACACCAGACCAACAACAGTGTGACAATCACACTGCCATCGCTGGGAATCGAACCCGGGACCTTCGGTATGGAAGTCAGAGCTCTTACCACTCTGCCACGAAGGTCGACATATTGAGATCATTCTATAAAATAGTGATATTAGAATCCTGTTCTTAAAACAATATATTTTATATTAATCTTGGAGAATCATTGTCCATGACTCCAAGACAGAAGTCATTACTAGCTTGGTGATGGTAATTCTGGATAACAGCTTGGAATTTTGGAACTATTATATTATTTTATATTTAGAACATTCCGCCGAAACAAAAGACATGAAATCATTTTTAACTAGTACGTAATCATTATTAATTCTTTCGTAAGAAACTTTTTTCTATAAATTGGTATCTAAACAAACATTTCTATTAATGCTAACAATAATAAAAAATATTAAATGATTGCATTTAAAAAGACCATTTTTGGACCGATATGGTCAAAAACCTAAATGTATTCCAGAGAGCTAGAGCTGATAGACAGAGATAACAGATCAAATACAGTTTGACAATCACACTGCCATCGCCGGGAATCGAACCCAGGGCCTTCGGTGTGGTAGTCGTAGCATTTACCACTCGCCCACGAAGGTCGTCGATAGAATATCTCACGAAGAACTAAGAAATGAATGCGTCCTAAATAAAATTAAGAAATAAGTTAGTTGGTTTGGACATACGAGTACGAAACAAATGAATGATATGTATATAATACTAGTAGTAAGAATTAAAAAAGTCAAAGAAGGCCAATTAAGGTATCTTCTTCTTCTTTCGGTGCCGTGTCAGGTCCCCCCAACGTTGGCGATCACTGCAGCAAAGGCATCTCTATCCTGCGCCACTTGTAACAGGTTCTGAACTCTAGTTATTCCTGTTCACTCTTTAATGTTCCGCAGCCAGGACAGCTGCTTTCTACCAACTCGTCCCTCTACTTAACCCATTAATATCAGTCGAAGGAGGTGGTATTTTTCTCCCCTTAGCACATGACACAAATATGAGACCTTTCTAATTTTCACACTCGACAACAGTTCTCTATTGGCTCTGGCTCTCTGCAGTACGTCTGCATTACTGACCCTATCGGTCCACGGTATACGGAGCATTCTGCGGTGTATCCACATCTCGAACGCTTCCAACCGGTTCATTACATTCACTTTTAGAGTCCAGGTTTTGCAGCTATATAGTAGAACAGACATTTAATCATTCTTTGTCGGAGTTTCAAGTTAAGATTATCGTTGCAAAATAATGTTCTCATTTTATTAAATGCAGCTCGTGCAACTTCAATTCTGCATTTTATTTCAATGTCCGGGTCAAGCGCTTTAGTGATAATGCTGCCAATGAAAGTATGGCATGACAAAATGTTATTTTAATAGTCGGAATAATCGACGAGACTGCGTGTCATGGTGTGTGAATGTAGAAGACTCACAAGGTTTGTAAGGATAGAACACTTTAGGCATAGAATAGTTGACATGCAAGAAATTTAAGGCATGAATCTTCCTCAATAAAATTAAGAATGGGTCATGTACGAAGTGGTACAAATCGATCAGCGTGCGTGTCACGGTGTGTAAATGTAGAGGATACACGAGAGTTAGTCACGATCGAATATTGTGGCAGTCTATCGTCTTTGCCTACCCCTTTAGCGAAACGATAGTTTCAATGGGCTCCAATGTCTTGACACAATGGTTGTACTAAGGAAATACCTTATCTAACGTAATTGTTACAGTTTTTATTTGAATTTAAATTTAGAACATAAAACAAGTAAAAGTGTTCGATCTTGCTTCCGTATTTAACTAATATTGTATTCTTATATAGTTTAAAATTCAAGGACACCTAATTATTTACATACAGAAGCCAATTTTCTGTTATATATATTTAAAAAAAGTTAAATACTCATAAAAACACAGATAAAATTAAATTGTATAGAATTAATTGAAATAAATTTAGCCCACGTCAGCAAGGCAGCTGCAATCTATAGTGCTCTAAAATCCACAATGTGGAAATATAAAAACATGGCAATTGAGTAAGATGAGAATCTATGAATAACATATGCAACAAGAGCAGCAAGCAGACACAGTCATATAAAGCAAGAGCAGACACAGACAGGACCAAACAAGTTTTGAGGACTTCCGAGATGAAGACACTGAGGATGATAGCAGGCAAGACCAGAATAACAGCATTATTTGAGTCTGAGAATATTATAAGATAAAACTAACTAACTAACTAACTTACCATCACGCCGTTTCCCCTGGAGGGGTAGGTTGAGAGGATAGATCGCCACATTTTTCTATCCTGACCTAATTTTCGCCCCTCTTCTAAATTCACACATCGTGACATGCACGCTCGTCGATTGTTCCTACTTCGAACCTGGCCGCCTTTTATTGTAGTAATTGATTAATTTGGTCATGCCATGTGTTCCTTGGCCTTCCTCGACTTCTTTCCCATTCACACAACTTGTATATATGTATCTTTTTAACCATTCTTTCCTCATCCATTCGTTCCATATGTCCAAACCATCTTAGTGACCTTTTTTTAATTTTATTTATCCCGCATTCATCCTCCTTACATTCCTTTCTTACTTCATCATTAGATATTCTATCATACATATACCTTGTTTTTCCGCACATTCGTCTTAGTGACCTCCTTTCTACGACATTTTTCCTACTTTCATCCTTCTTCTGCCAACTCCGGCAGGCTAAGGGTCGGGACTAGAACTCCATTGTGCACTGCCATCTTTGCTTCAGTCGATATATTTCTATTTGCAGTAATGACTTTGAGTGGATATTATAAGATGGAGTAGGATATTATTAGACACATCGAAGGAGGGACTAGTACAGCCATGTCCAAAGAATATACACCACCAGACTCCCCCATATTGCACTGCAAATCGGCCTCACGGGACTCGTCCTCGTGGAAGACATCCTAAAATATGAAAGGATACTTGGGAATCCACTCTCAATATGGTCCCTTCAGAATCGTCTTCTCTGCTTACTCCATCTAACTTTGTCATCAATTTTGTAGAATCTTCGAATCTATTGTTTGGATATCCTTTCTCTATGGGTTCTACCCACAATAGGTCGCAATGCTTTCATTTCAGCTGCTCTTAGGAGATGTTTGCTTCCGACAGTGTCTGTTCTTTCAAAACATTATTAAGACTACAGTTTTTAAAATTAATTCGTTTTTTTGAAGCGTCGTTCCAAATTTGAATTGTTTTTCGAATTCAACGCTTGAATTTCGATCGAACGATAACATTTAAATGTTGCATCAATTATAATAATAATTTGTATACAATTTCATATCTAGATATTATAAACCATAATAGATGTTAGGTACTGTTTTTGTAATGAATTAATTAATAAATATTTATAAGTTTATTACTAATAGCAGATTATAAATGCGTTTAACCCATTGAAGTGCAATATTTCATTTAATTATATTTGTACACTATATTATTAACTAACTTACTAACGATCACGAAGGGGTAGGCAGAAATAATGGACCACCACACTGTTCTTTTTTGACATACGTCTCTCGCTTCCTCAACATTCATACATCGTCTCATTTACGCACGTCGTATTCGTCGTTTTCATCGTTAGTTAATTAATTTCTCTTCCCAACGGTATCACCAGAGGCAGGTTGGTTCTGGCGGTAGGTAAAACAATCTATGCTGTCGGAGATATCTATCAGGGACAAAAAGCCGAACACCCTCCAGCACGGCCAAGTTCTCGAAATATCCCATGCGTAGTTTTCCGCACATTCGTCTAAGAAATCTCATTTTAACTGCATTTATTCTAGTTTCATCCGTCTTTTGCCAGTTCTATGCTTCACTTCCATACATACTCGTAAGTGTATATATACTCGTACAATAACATATAAGCCGACATATTTATTTATTTGTAATTATACTTTCTATCCCATAAAGCTTAGATGTCAGTGCACAAAAGTGTTCTTGTACCGACACTTATTTATGGAAGTGACGCATGGAACTGAGAAAAGTTTGATAAAAATATAATAAATGCAGTAGAAATGAGATGTCTTAGAATAATGTGTTATACATGTGTATATGATATAGTGTATAAGAAGCGAATTAGTTTGCAGCAACGTCTATCATCTCTGCTCAATTTAATATGGTAGTTTCTTGTTGCATTCCGCATTTTTATATTTCAACAGGTTTTTTGAACCAAATTACTATATACAATTTGCATTTATTGATTCTCACGATATGTTATAGGTAGCATTTCTAACTTTATAACTAACTAATTAATCATCACGCCGTCTCCCGGATTGGTAGGCAGAAGGAATGGACTGCCACACTGTTCTGTCCTGACATACATCTATCGCTTCCTCTACATTCATACATCTTATCATGCACACACGTCGATTTCTCCGACTCCTCACGTGACCGACATTAAATATTCGATTGATTTGATCGTGCCGCGTGTTCCTCAGTCTTCCTCTGTTTCTAGCTCCGTTCACGTCGTTATCATATACCTTCTTCACTAATCTGTCTTCACTCATTCTTTCCATGTGTCTAAACCATCTTAACGACACTTTCATTGTTTTGTTTATAAAACTTTCATTCGCACCGCATTCGCTTCTTATACTTGCATTTGACACTTAATCATATACATATTTACCACACACTCGTCTTAGAGATCTCATATCCCATTTTTACCAGTTACATGCTTCACTTCCATACATAAGGGTAGCAATTCTTTCGTCATTTTCGTCACGTGAATTCTACCAGACGAATCATCGAACCCGGAAACTTCGGTGTGGCAGACATAGCTGTTGCTAATCTGAGAATTGTCCAAAGAGCTATGGACAAAAATATGCCATTTAATTGCTCTCACCCCGAGAACCCTGTAATATTGGATGGTTATCTTCGATAGCGTCAGCACAGACTGTTTTATCCCCCAGCATGCAGAACCAACCATGCGGTGATGCCAGTGGAGAGAGCAATCTGCTGAACATGATCGCTTCGGAGATCGATGTCTTTCATATTCGTGAAAGTACGTTCAGAAGACAAATACTCTTGACTTTGGAGAGTATCTTGTATTCCTAGTGTCGAACCATCTCTCATGCGTTCCTGGTATTATATACTTAATATACTTAATTATATTTTACCTGTTCTCAATAGATGTCTTAAACTATAAAAAATGTTTGTAATATCTTTTGAGAAAGTTAACTGAATTGATTTGATTTGAATATTCTTAAGTATTCGCTAAAACGTCACCTGAGAAAAGGGTTCCAACTAACAAAATTTCACATTTGGCTTTTTTTCGTGAAAAAGGTTCTTACTAACCTTACCTATACGTACAATTAAAAAAAAAACATGAAATAGTATCGTCATTTTGATGTTACGAAAAGAACCAAGTTCCATCTGATCATTCAAAACACACGATTCACTGAAGAAGGATTCATTTAAACTTAGAACTTTATTATTCCAACTGTTGCCAGACAAAATTTACACGTTTCTCGGTAAAAGAATCTTTGGATATTGGAATAAAACCCTTTCATTCCAAGATACACACCCTAAACCAACAAAACTTTGATTTTAATTTTCTCAGCTTTTTACTTTTGTCAGTTGGAACCTTCTTACTCTCAGGTGACGAAATGCTATCCAGCAAAAAAATAATACGCAGGAGTTAATGAGTTATATATCAAAATTACTTTATTTCATGGTCTTATGATATAAATTTCATTATCAAGTGATTTCATTTGTTGAATTGAAGTAACTGCAATTATAAAGTATAATGATTTGTTTTTGTATTTATTAAAAAACGATTCACAATGATAATATAAATCTTTCTATTATTTAAGGTTATTTTTATAGATCGTGCTGACATCTATGGGCGGTTTATATTATCACAGACACGTTATGCGCAGTTTTCTTCATTACCGACACAAAGAGTAGCCTTGAACTCAAAATGGCGTCTGACATTGGCGGCATATTCAATTGAAGCGTTCTCACGATGATTCTACTTACTGTAATATATTGTTTAATTAAATAAATGAATTTTTAATTAATTGTATAAATTACTCTTGTTGAATGACTTTGTTAACGTAATTACAATGTTTTATTGCTTAAACATAATGTAATGGAAAAAAAGACATCATATTTCATACATTAAATATTGCCTTATACTATAATTATTATTGTTGCTACATCAATAGATATTATATTATAATAATGATATTTAAGGTAAGGTTAGAAAGCGTAGCATGGAACTGGCAAAGAAGGATGAAAGTAGAATAAATGAAGACTACAGGAGAAAAACAAGTAATGTCAGTTCAAATTCAAAATAAATGTAATAATGCCATCTAGCGGCATTTGTACGTATCTATCCACAGTAAAATTTTCATATTCAAAAATCATGTGTGTCATCGACTATGGCCAGATAATGATTGCTAATTGCTAAGAAATGTATAGACTTTGATTAGCTTTATTCTCAATTCATTCAAATTAACCTTCTACTCACATTCCTTGTTTTTCCCCTGTAGTCTTCAAATGCAGTAGAAATTAGATCTCTTAGACGAATGTGTATATATACTCTGTGTATGATAGTGTCGAATGAAAATATAAGAAGTGAATGCGGTGCGAATGATGGTGTTATGAACAAAATAATGAAAGGATCATTAATATGGTTTGGACGAAAGAATGAATAAAGAAAGAATTGTAAAAAAATTATTAGATATTATATTATAATAATGATATTTAAGGTAAGGTTAGGAAGCGAAGCATGGCACAAGCAAAAGAAGGATGAAAGTAGAATAAATGCAGTAGAAACAATGTGTGTATACTCTGTGTATGATAGTGTCGAATGAAAATATAAGAAGTGAATGCGGTGCGAATGATGGTGTTATGAACAAAATAATGAAAGGATCATTAATATGGTTTGGACGAAAGAATGAATAAAGAAAGAATTGTAAAAAAATTATTAGATATTATATTATAATAATGATATTTAAGGTAGGGTTAGGAAGCGAAGCATGGCACAAGCAAAAGAAGGATGAAAGTAGAATAAATGCAGTAGAAACAATGTGTGTATACTCTGTGTATGATAAGTGTCGAATGAAAATATAAGAAGTGAATGCGGTGCGAATGATGGTGTTATGAACAAAATAATGAAAGGATCATTAATATGGTTTGGACGAAAGAATGAATAAAGAAAGAATTGTAAAAAAATTATTAGATATTATATTATAATAATGATATTTAAGGTAGGGTTAGGAAGCGAAGCATGGCACAAGCAAAAGAAAGATGAAAGTAGAATAAATGCAGTAGAAAAATATCTCTAAGACGAATGCGTAGATACTCCGTGTATGATAGAGTGTCGAATGAAAATATAAGAATTGAATGCGGTGCGAATGATGGTGGTATGAACAAAATAATGAAAGGATCATTAATATGGTTTGGACATATGGAAATAATGAATGAAGAAAGAATGGTAAAAAATATATATGTTAACGATGTTAATGGCACTAGAAATAGAGGAGGACCGAGGAAAACGTGGCGCGATCAAATAAATCAAATATTGAATGTCGGCCACGAGAGGGGGCAGAGAAATCGACGCGCATGCATGACACGATGTATGAATGTTGAGAAATCAGTCCATTTTTCTGCCTACCCCTTCGGGGAGATTTGGGTGATGGTTAGATAGTTAGTTATAATGATATTTAACATAGAAACATATCTTCCATGTAAATCGATTCAACATTTTTGAAAACTTAAAGCGTTAACTGAAAAACTGGAAGCAAAAATGGTCGTTCACAACGGAGTTCTAGTTCCAATTCTGATGTATGGAAGCGAAGCATGGATCTGGCAGAAGAAGTATGTGGGCAGAATAAATGTAATAGAGATGCGAACAGAATAAATGTAGTAGAGATGAATTTCAAATGCTAAAATCAGGAAGAAATGTAGAGTGAAGGAAAGTATTTTGAACAAATTTATGAAGGCATGGCATTTACAAATAGATCAATTTCTAAAAGGCGGTCATGTTCGAATTAGGAGAAAGGGGAATGTAAAATAGGCGCCAAAGTTAAGTCAGAATAGAGCAGTGTGTCGTTCCATCCTCTCTACCTACCCCTTCGGTGAAACGACGTGATTATTACTTAGTTTGTTAGTTAATAAATAAATAAATAATGTACTGTTTAAGAAGGCACCATAAAACCGATTTAAAGACGTTGATAAGAGATTGCCACAATGTAATTTGTAATTAATTGTATATTTACAAAGCAGATAACAATTAGTAGTTCTCATTATGGAATTATGGTTAATACTGTACGTGGATTGGACACGTGTCAATTATTTGATTTATTTACACTGCAATCTACACGTGTGATCACTTCTTCCTGCTCAATTAATTTAAAACATTTACATTTCAGAAAATTCAAAAACAGCCAGCGAAAAGAAGAAAAAGAAGAAAAGAAACTAAAGAAAAAAGATTATATCGCCTTCACGAGTTTGGTAAGTAGTATAATATTTTTCCTCATTAAGGTTGGCTAAGTAATTGAATTCTGCAATGCAGAAAAAATGTTTATCTGAAGATTTCAGCGAAAGTCTTAGACCAGAGATCCTCAAACTTTTTTATCCCGTAGACCACGTGCGATTTTTTTTGTTTTGTGTAGATCCCCTGCTTTCCTAATATTGATTATTTTTACAAATTCATCGACAGTTTTTGAATCTGACACAAAGGTCCTCACTCCGATAGGGTTTACTGTGGAAAATAAATATTTAAAATAATATATAGGTACGTAAAATTATGTAATAACACATTTATTAATTAAAGCGGAACAAAATGCAAATCCAACATTTTAAAATTTTCATTTGTTATTTGAAGTTTCATGGTTAGAAGTTCATTTTTAATAATGAATTTTTTTTTTGTAAAAAATCTTTTTAAAATGAACATTTAGTTAAAATCCACTAATATTTGTATCTTTGACCGGCTTCAGCAGCTCGCTACCGTCTTCTGGTCTGGCCATAAGTGTGAAACAAACATTTGTGGATTTTAACTAAATATACATTAAATTTTTTTTTTTTTTAATTATTTTTCATTTTCATTATATCCAAAAATTTTACATTAAATAAATACACAAAAAAACAATCGACGAGCGTGCTTGCCACAGTGTGTGAATGTATAAGAGTCGCGAGAGTTATGTCAGAATAGAACAGTTTGGCGGTCCATCCTCTCTGCCTACCCCTTCGGAGAAACAGCGTGATGGTCAGTTTGTTAGTTATATCGCGAATTCAAATTATGGGTATAGAAAAATGAAAATTGGCATTTAAAGGCTAAACTAAAATTTTAGCATAAATTTATAAATTCTTTAATACGCCTTTGATTTTTGTCCCTAGATACAATATAGATACAAAACAATAAACTCTCCGAAGAAGTAGGCAGGGATAATGGACTGCCACACTACTCGATCTTGACACACGTCACTAGCTTTCTTCACATTCATACAGCGAGTCATACACGCACGTCGATTCTTCCGACTTCTAACATGACCAACCTTTAAAATTTTATTAATCTGGTCTGTCAAGTTTTCCTCGGTCTCCCACGACTCAGTGCTTCATTCAAAACGTTGCGGTATACTTTCTTAACCATTCTTCAATATAGATATTTAAAAATCTGTAAAAAAATGTATCTTTGTTACAATTTTTCGCGTAATACACTTGCACAACCTGGGGAACTCTGTTCTACGTCATACGCAAAAGGCAGACAGATGTTTTTAAATGGAACATTCGAATACTTGTTGCATTCGAAATACGAGTATAAACACATTAAGAAAGGACAATCACTGCTAGGTACGAGTAGGTACTCGAGCATGTATTGTGGGGTCAAAATTCTAATTTATCTTCGCTTTCAGTCCAAAGGATTGGTTTGCAGCAAATTGCAACATTTTTGCTGGTTCTTAGAATGCCACTTGGGACTTAAATATGGTAGTTTTCCGTTGCTTTTCATATTTGAATCTCTTCTTCTTTCTTACGAAAAGAACTGCTAGTGTCAGAGTAAATGGGGATCTTACATCCTGGTTTGATATCAAAAATGTCAAACTAGGGTGTGTAATGTCTCCATGGTTGTTTAATCTATATATGGACAAGTGTACGAAAGAGCTGAAAGGGTTGGAAGCAGGTGCAAAAATGAACGGTGTGTCAGTAAGCTGTTTGTTGTATGCGGACGACGCTGTGCTACTTGCAGATAACGAGCATGAACTATAAGCCCTGGTGTCTAGTATGTATGCGGTATGCAAGTGATACGATTTGATGATGAATGTGAATATTTCCAAGGTAATGATTTTCGAAAAAGAAGGATGTATGACAGTCTACAACATTAGTGTAAACGTTGAAAATCTAGTAGAAAACTAACTAACTTACCATCACGCCGTCTCTTCGAAGGGGTAGGCAGAAAGAATGGACTGCCACACTTTTCTTTCCTGACTTATTTCTCTCGCTTCCTCAAAATACATCGTGTCAAGCACGCGCGTCGATTTCTCTGACTCCGCACATGGCCGACATTCAATATTTGATTTATTTTATTTGATCGTGCCACGTTTTCCTCGGTCTTCCTCTATTTCTAGGTTCATTTACAACGTCAACATATAATTTTTTACCATTCTTTCTTCGTTCATCCTTTCCATGTGTCCAAACCATCTTAATGATCCTTTCATTATTTTTTGTTTATTCAGTGTAGCCTCGTTAGCGTTTTTAAGATAACCGGTTTCGCCAGTCACTGGTCCCGACCAGTCTGTCGATGCCGGCGAACCTGGCAAAACCGGTGTCTGTCGAAATAAAGACAGATATGGAAGTAATTATAAAAAAAAATCGTTTTAAAATGAACTTCCATCAAGAGATTTCAGTTAAATCATTTGATTATCCTAATTAGATGATTTTGAGTTGTTCTTCAAAAACATTGAAGACATTGAGTTCTTCACGATCCGGAAAACTATTATCATCGATCAAAAAGCAATAATTGAATTAATATAACGTTTTGTTTACGCACGTAATAGGTAATCTATGAATGCGTGTGGTTTAAGCTAATGTTGTATAAACACTCTAACAATTTCCTTATGTATTAAAAAAACCAATTCGCGTATATATCATTGTTATTAATTTGACACACGAGGTTTGATCAAAAGGTAATGAAAAAATATGTTTTCAAAAACGTTTATATTCTTCGTTTTTTTTTATTTTGGAGCAAGTAGTTGAGTTCGTGTATTTAGGTAGTATGTTTACAAGTGATGGGCGAGTGGAGAGGGTTATTGAAAGAAGGGTTGGGGCATGCAACAAAGTGAATGGTGCACTTAAACTTGTCATCGCAAACAAAAACCTATCCAAAAAAGCTAGAATGGCAGTGCACAATGGTGTTCTTCTACCGACCCTTATGTATGGAAGCGAAGCATGGAACTGGCAAAAGAAGGATGATAAATGAGATCTCTTAGATGAATGTGTGGATACTCTGTGTATGATAGAGTGTTGAATGAAAATATAAGAATTGAATGCGGTGCGAATGATGGTGTCATGAACAAAACAATGAAAGGATCATTAAGATGGTTTGGACATATGGAAAGAATGAATGAAGAAAGAATGGTAAAAAAAGTATATGTCAATGATGTAAATGGAACCAGAAATAGAGGAAGACCGAGGAAAACGTGGCACGATCAAATAAATCAAATATTGAATGTCGGCCATGTGAGGAGTCAGAGAAATCGACGCGCGTACATGACACGATGTATGAATGTTGAGGAACCGAGAGAAATATGCCAGGAAAGAAATGTGTTGCAGTCCATTCTTTCTGCCTACCCCTTCGGGGAGACGGCGTGATGGTTAGTTTGTTAGTTAGTTTTATTTATTGTTTCTTGAACAATGACTCAAAACTCAATATTAAATAACAATGACTACAGTGGGCCAGTATTGCATTTGAACGGCCGTAACATTGAAAGGGTGGAAAAATTTGAATACCTCGGCAGCATACAAACGCAATATCTTGACCCAGATGTAGAGATGAAATGCAGAATTGAGGCAGCAAGAGCTACGTTTAATAAAATGAAATTACTCTTCTGCAATGATAACGTAAACTTGAAACTCCGCCAGAGAATGATCAAATGCGTGTGGTCTGTCTTATTGTACGGGTGTGAAACGTGGACCTTGAAAGTCAACTCAATGAACAGACTGGAAGCATTTGAAATGTGGCTCCATCGCCGAATGCTCAGAGTTCCCTGGACAGACATGGTTACCAATACCCAAGTCCTGAGGCGAGCTGTTGACAGGGAACTGTTATCAACTGTCAAGGTTCGGAAGATTTCACATTTGGGTCATATACTGCGTGGGGAAAAGTACCACCTTCTCCAACTGATATTGGAGGGAAAAATTGAGGGACGCCGAGGGCCCGGAAGGAGATAAATGTCCTGGCTGCGAAACGTGAGGGAGTGGACTGGCATCCGAAGTGTGGAGGAGCTGTTCCGAGCGGTGCAGGACAGGAACAGGTTCGCCGAGGTGATCGCCAACGTTGGGGGGACCTGACAGGGCACTTGAAGAAGAGAGAAATAATTAATAGGAATGAAAACCTCTGTTTTATGCAAGTTGTATTATATTTTACGTGAATGGCATGTCAAGGCATTATTAAATATATATTTGATAATGCCTTCTTTGATGCAATATTTTTTAACAATAAATTAATACAGAATCGTCACTTATATACTAAAAAAGGGGATGGAGTTATGCATAAGGGTGGGGTAAGTATTAACTACGATTTAGAGGATTTTTAGTTACTTAGGATTTAGATAAATTTGAACTAATTAGCGATTTAATTACGAATGTATGGAATAAAATCATGGTACTGGCAAAATAAGGATGAAAGTAGAATAAATGCAGTAGAAATGAGATATCTTAGACGAATTTGTAGAAAATCTGTGTATGATAGAGTGTCGAATAAAAATATAAAAAGTAAATGCGGTGCGAATGAAGGTATTTTGAACAAAATAATGAAAGAATAATTAAGATGGTTTGGACACATGAATGAAGAAAGAATGGTAATAAAAGGATACGTTAACGAAGTTAAAGGAAATAGAAATAGAGCAAGGCTGAGGAAATCGTGGAAAACACGATCAAATGAATCAAATATTGAATGTCGAAGAGTCGGAGAAATCGACGTGCATGACATGATATATAAATGTTGAGGAAGAGAGAGAAGTATGTCAGGAAAGAAAAGTGTGTTAGTCGATCTGCCTAACCCTTTGGAAAGATGAAAGCTGTGATAATTTATTGTTAACATTTGTGCATCGAAGAAGGACCAGAGAAGGACCGAAACATGGCTTCTTATTATTATTGTAGATATTGTGATCTGATTATGCAGGATTATCAACTTTCTTCTTATGATGAAGACGACCAGCCTTCTCTCTATCTCTTTGGTGTTCGTCCTGGTAGTTGACGGCCCTCTGGAGTCTCGTGCATCACGATCTTAGGAATCCTCGCTGGATCCATCCTCTCGGTGTGGTCCCTCCAGAATCGTCTTCTCTGTCTATGTCTTCAATTTTTACAGTTTTCATTGAGTATCCTATCTCTAAGAGTTCTCCCCACGATAGGTCGCAATGTTCTATTTTCATTTACTCTTAGAAGATGTTAGGTTCTGACAGGGCCTGATGCATGTTTTATAAATTCTAACTTTGCTTTCCACTAGCATATTGTCCCAAACAAGGTACCTCAGGCATTCGTCTGCTTTATCAACCTGTTCTTTAACTTTATTATACAGATCGCTGCAACTATAGGGTGTTTTTTTTTGGGTTTGGTTTTTAAACTGGCAACATTTTTTCTACAGACTGTCAATTTGACAGTTGACAGTTGATTTGTAGTCAATATATTTTGCCATTTCATCATCAAATGAAAATCATGGTTCGGTTCGCCAAACTTATCGCGCACTACGTTCATTTTACGGTCGACATAATCGTCCATCCGAGAAAGTTGTTCGAAAGACCATGGATCGTTTTCGCACCACATACTCGTACACTCTAGTGGATAATTCACATCCACAAAGACGACAATTGTCGAAAATTGGACTTTACGATTGCGCTTCATTCGAGCTAGCCGTGGCGCTCATATGCCCGAAATCATATTTAAACAATAATGTCATAAAATTATATATTAAATTAAGCCAATATCATAACATTAACATTATTTTAATGTGTTTTTTTTTCATTTTGAATATGTTTTGATACATCTCCACACCCAGATATCTGAACTTCATGACCTGTTCTATAGGTCTGTCGTCTCAATTGTTTGCTTCTGAGAGTTTGATACATGTCTGCAAATTAAAATAATAAGTGTTTTGAAAATAATAAGTGTTATTCTATTAGTAGCTAATAACCCGTTCTTATGCGTCTCAGGACTTCTTCATTTATCACTCTTCCGTCCAGGGTCATACCTTAGACGTCTCGAATTCCATGGAATCTATTATGAAAAACTGTTCAGAATATTGTGATCACAATGAATCTATATAAATAATTCAATGCAATTTAATTCAGTATTTATAAATAAATAAAGAATTTCAAATATTTTTCCATGTTTTATTTTTCTAATAAATAAACATTTGTCATATTATAATAAAATAAAAGCACATATGGTAAAATGTGGTATGGTCCAATATATTTAATCGAAAATTTATTCTTTCTTCTTCTTCCTTGTTGTAGACCTATGTGGTCTGTTCTCCAGAGTGTTGCTCCTCCTGTGAGGCAGATTCCCAGCTGTCCTTCCATCTTTTATGAGGTCTTCTACGAGTACGTGTCCCATGAGACTGATTATGCAATGCAATATAGGGGAGTCTGGTGGTGTCCATTCTTTGAACATGACCGTACCAGTCCCTTTTTCGCTGTCTGCTCCATCTTATAATATCCTCAACCTCACATATCTCTCTAATTCTGGTGTTCTTCATCAGATCTCTCAGTGCCTTGCCTGCTATCGTCCTCAGTGTCTTAATCTCGGATGTCCTTAAACCTTTTTTAAAATTATATTATATGTATTTGTTTTATTTCACACGTTTTGTAGTTTCGACCATCTTCCGGTATATTTTATCTTCTGCTATATCAATCCAAAAGATGGCAGCGTGCAGCCGAAACCAGTCGAAATTATAAAAAAAACTATTATAATTAATAAAATTATCTATTAAATAAAGCCAATATCATAGACATTAACATTATTTTAATGTGTTTTTTTTTTCATTTTGAATTTTTATACCTCTAAAAAAAACTTCCTTTATATAACAATGTTAATGTTTTAATGTCTATGATAGCTTTATTTAATAGATATTTTTATGCCATTATTGTTTGAATATGATTTCTGGCATATGAGCGCCACGGCTAGCTCGAATGAAGCGCAATCGTGAAGTCCAACTTTTGACAACTTTATCGAGCAACTGAGTAAAATGGCAAAATATACTGACTACAAATCAACTATCAACTGTCAAATTGACAGTCTGTGGAAACAATGTTGCCAGTTTAAAAACCAAACCTATAAAAAAACCCCTATCTGATTATTAATTATATTCTCACCCAATTTCACCGACTTAAGAATTTCTAAAGTTTCAAGTTTGTTTATTTTATTTGTTAAGGACAAAATTTTATTTTAATTTTATTTTTTTTAAGTTACCGTAGTTTACCTATAATATTCACGCGTAGAACTAAGTATCTACGTAGACAATATGTGTAGTTTTTCTATAGGTATAAAAAACTTGAATACTTGTTTTTCTTTGAAAACACGTGATTCGAATCATAAAGTAGATTTTTATGAGTAATTTAAAACTATTTTGTAACGGAATATTGTTAGAATGCATATAGCTTACAATCACTCCGTTTCCCCGAAGTGGCAAGCAGAAAATATGGACAACTTCACGTTTCTTTCGTTTCTTCTTCTTCTTCGTCAGCCTTCATCGGTCCACTGCTGGACATAGGCCTCTTCCCTTCCTTTCCACTCGTCTCTATGTTCTGCCAGCCGCAGCCACATTTCTCCCCCCACGGCCCACCTTTTTTGCGGCCTGCCGACGCTTCTTCTATTTTCCCATGGTCTCCACCTTATTATTTTCTGGGTCCATCTATCCTCACTCGCCCATTGCCACTTTAGTCTCGCTAGTCGTTCCATGATGTCCGTTATTTTTGTTCGGCGTCTAATCTCCTCATTTCTGATTTCATCTCGGAGACTGACACCGAGCATATGTCTTTCCATGGAACGCTGCGTGACTCTTAATCTCTCTACATTTCTCTTGGTGAGGGTCATAGTCTCCATCCCATAAGTCATCACCGGCAGTATGCATGAATCATAGACTTTTCTCTTTAGACATATTGGAGTTTCTTTGTTTTCAAGGCGTGTTTTAGTTTGCCGAAAGCTGCTCAGCTCAACCCTATTTTTATATTATATTCTTGCTTTTAAGCCGGTGATATTTGACCTGCCACTGTCTGCTGATGATCTCTTGTTTCGTCTATTCCTCCTCTCTGAGGCATCATCTCTGCGCTGTGCTTCAAAATCCTGTGTGCCTTTATGTATTGTTATTGGCCACCTAGATCTGTCTTTATAGTATTTTCCCAGCATTCACTATAGATGTTAGTCCTTTGGAGGTTCGCTTTTAGGGAGTCCTTGGAGCGTTTCCTCTTACCTCCGTGAGAACGTTTCCCTTGGGTCTGCTGAGAGTACATAATTTTCCTTGGGAGTCTAGTCCTATTTATTATAATAAACGTGTATTAATACCCTTTCTGTAGACCTAATAGAGTTAAGTTGTGGAAAATATTGTCTGAATATGGAATAAGTACAAAACTGATCGCGGCAATTAAGTCGCTATACACGGAAAGCACTGCTAGTGTCAGAGTAAATGGAGATCTTACAGCCTGGTTTGATATCAATAAAGGTGTCAAACAGGGTTGCGTAATGTCCCCGTGGTTATTTAATCTATATGTAGGCAAGTGTATGAATGAGCTGAAAGGGTTGGATGCAGGTGCCAAAATGAGCGGAGTGTCAGTAAGCTGTCTCTTGTATGCAGAGGACGCTGTCCTACTTGCAGACAACGAGCATGAACTACAAGTCCTGGTGAATAATGTGTATGAGTTATGCATGCGAAATGATCTGACGATGAATGTGAATTAGTAGTAAGATGAGTTCGTGTATTTGGGTAGTATGTTTGCAAAATATGGGCAAGTGGAGAGGGATATGGAAAGAAGGATTGGGGCAGGCAACAAAGTGAATGGTCCACTTAAAGTTGTCATCGCAAACAAGCTAAAATGGCAGTGCACAATGGGGTTCTTGTACCGACCCTTATGTATGGAAGCGAAGCATGGAACTGGCAAAAGAAGGATGAAAGTAGAATAAATGCAGTAGAAATGAGATCTCTTAGACGAATGTGCGGATACTCTGTGTATGATAGAGTGCCAAATGAAAATATAATATAAGAAGTGAATGCGGTGCGAATGATGGTGTTATGAACAAAATAATGAAAGGATCATTAAGATGGTTTGGACACATGGAAAGAATGAATGAAGAAAGAATGGTAAAAAAGTATATGTTAACGATGTAAATGAAACTAGAAATAGAGGAAGACCGGGGAAAACTTGGCACCTTCAAATAAATCAAATATTGAATGTCGGCCACGTGAGGAGTCAGAGAAATCGACGCGCGTGCATGACACGATGTATGAATGTTGAGGAAGCGAGAGAAATATGTCAGGAAAGAAAAGTGTGGCAGTCTATTCTTTCTGCCTACCCCTTTGGGGAGCGTGATGATTAATTAGTTAGGTAGTTAGTCTGTAGACTTAAGAAATATTCCTCTTCTCCCGGTTCCGTGTCAGGTCGCCCTAAGGTTGGCGCTCACTGCAGCTAAGGCATCTCTGTCCTACGCCACTTGCAACAGGTTCTGAACTCCTCTCACTCCTGTCCACTCCTTTATAATTTGCAGCCAGGATAACTGCCTTCTACCATCCCTCTATTTTACTCATTAATATCAGCAGAAGGAGTTGGTATTTTTATCACCTTAGCACATGATCTTAATCAAAAATCAAATTAAAAACAGAGTTATAATGGTAGGACCCGCCATTTCTTGTATAGTCGATCACGCGTTTCGGGTCAATGCACTTATGTGCCCGTATTATACACCTGAATTTATCTCTGTGTATTATAATGTATTTTCTGCATACAAATCTTTAGAAAATGCAGTATGTGGAACGAAACAAATTGATCCAGTGACTGCGAAATATTCAACCCTTTTATTTCTTCTTCTTTCTGTGTCCTGTCAGGTCTCCCTAACGTTGACTATCACCCTTGAGTAGGCCTCCCTGTCCTGGGCAGCTCGGAACAGCGCCTCCATGGTCCTCAGCCCTGTCCACTCTCGGATGTTCCTCAGCCAGGAAACCTGCCTTCTCCCAACACCTCGTCGACCCTCAATCTTACCCTTAAAGATCAGATGCAACAGTGCGTATTTTTCGCCTCTCAGAACATGGTCCAGTAGGACACCTCACGGACTTTGATGTTGGTCAGCAACTCTCTGTCAACTCTGGCTCTATGGAAGCTGGCTCTATATTCCAAAAATTTGTCAGACGTGGTGGTCGTAAGAAGGGCGGAATGGGGAATGTTGTTTTATCCAACCAATGACAGGTCATAAGTCCTGTAAACGCCTCGACCACCATTTTCTGTTTCCAATTTGCATCTTCGTCTCTATTGAGATACAATTAATCCTTAAAAATGATAACCCGCAATGGGTAAAATCCAGTATTTGTCTACAAATATTAATATACATTAAAACATTTTCTAACTAACTAACTAACCATCACGCCGTCTCCCCGAAGGGGTAGGCAGAAATAATGAACGGCCACACCTTTCTTTCCTGACATATTTCTCTCGGTTCCTCAACATTCATACATCGTGTCATGCACGCGCGTCGATTTCTCTGACTCCTCACATGGCCGACATTCAATATTTGATTTATTTGATCGTGACACGTTTTCCTTGGTCTTCCTCTATTTGTGGTTCCATTTACATCATTAACATATAATAGTTATACCATTCTTTCTTCATTCATTCTTTCCATATGTCCAAACCATCTTAATGATTCTTTCATTATTTTGTTCATGACACCATCATTCGCACCGCATTCACTTCTTATATTTTTAATCGACACTCTATCATACACAGAGTATCCACACATTCGTCTAAGAGATCTCATTTCTACTGCATTTATTCTACTTTTATCCTTCTTTTGCCAGTTTCATGCTTCGCTTCCATACATAAGGGTCGGTAGAAGAACACCATTGTGCACTGCCATTCTAGCTTTTTTGGATAGGTTTTTGTTTAGTAGTGTAAAATTTAAAGTGTTATTATTTTTGTTGATTATTTCACGTGCCGTCCCTGTGGGATTGTGCGAATATGGTAACCGGTTTAGCAATGATGGCTGGGGATTCCTCGCCCAGGCTCGTTCGTAACTGGTTCCATATCGCCTTCACCGGTAAAACCAGAGAGAACGTGACGCATTTAAAAATGTCGGAAGACGCCCTCAGCGTCACATGGGCGTCCCTAACGGTCACTCGACATAATCAAATGCCACCTATTATCATGATTATTGGTGCCACATTACTATAATAGCAACTTACTTCCTATGGCCATACAACTCTTGAAGAGTTTTAGCCTCCTTGATGTTTTTCGCCAAGCTCCTCGATCCTGCGCATTTTGCTCCCAGCAGTCCGATTCGCCCAACCTAGCCAGGTCAGCTAGAACATTGTCCATTAGGCGCTGTCTAGGCCTTCCAAGAGGTCTTACTCCAGTCGGTCTAGACGCGTACAGGGTTTTGTTGCCCTGGTCTCTTCGGCTCGCCATACGTGCCCAATCCATGCTAGGCGACCGGCTCTCACGGTGCTCGTTATAAGGGGCTGCTGGGTCATCGTACGGATCTCTTGGTCGGTCCTATGCCTCCAAGTTCCCGCTGCATCATCGGGTCTGGGTCCCAGGATCATTCTAAGTATCTTTTTCTCAAACCAGTAGATTCGTTTTTGTTCTTTTAGAGTCATTGTCCATGGTCACGACTGGCTTGATGATGGTGTTATGAATACGCAGCTTGGTGTTTCTGGATAGAAGCTTGGACTTTAGGAAGGTTCGCAAGGTGGCTGCAGCTCGTAGGCCTTTTTGAACTCTGTGTTCCAACTCCGCGTGCATATCGTTGGCTTCCGTCACGACCGTACCGAAATAAGATATTGACGACCTTCGTGGCAGAGTGGTAAGAGCTCTGACTTCCGTATAGAAGGTCCCGGGTTCGATTCCCGGCGATGGCAGTGTGATTGTCACACTGTCTTTGGTCTGGTGTAGAATTCACGTGACAATAAAATGGCGATAGATTGGCTATGTCACGTGATTCAATATAATAGCTTAAAAATAAATTGTTTACAGTAATTGGGTTCAAACGACCTGTTGTATACATAAAAAAAAAAAAAAGTGAACCCTCAATTGCTCAATTGCTCAATTTTTTTAACAACCGCATCAACAAAAAAACATCACGCCGTTTCTCTGCAGGGGTAGGCAGGGAGATTGGACCGCCTCACTATTCTATTCTGACACACCTCTCTAGGTTCCTCCACATTCATACACCGAGTCATACACGTACGTCGATTCCTCCGACTTTTAACACGACCGACCTTTAAAATTTGATTTATGTGGTCATGCATATACCGTATTTTTTTAACCTTAAAGGTCCATTTACACTGGACCGTCTTAACCCGACGATCGCCGTAAGCACACATGTGCGATCTACCTAAACGATCGCCATAAGCGCAGCTGTGCGCGCTTCGCAATATTCGAAAGATGTATTTCAAAATTAATTCCGATTTTCTCACAACGACATCTATGAATATTTTAAAATATTAACAAACCAAAAAGGATCGATATTTTTCGATAGTTTGGGAGAAAATAGGGGGGTAACTCTTAATAACTTTTCTGAATTCGCAAACCACCTCATTGAAAAAGATCATTCATTTAATAAAGATAATGGCGTTGTGATTTTGCATGTTAATAATAGAAATAAAACTTTGAACAATCACGAAATTTTAGAAAAAAGCAATTCAAAATATAGAAAATATTTAAAAATAATCAAATAAATTTAACGTCAAGTCCAATCTTTTATTTATTTCCTCTGTTGTAAGTTGATACCTGAACCCCAATAAGAACTTTTAATCATTATTTTTAATTTATTCATTATATTTGTTACAACGTTCCAAAATAAATCATTATAATATCAGTAAAAACTTACCATATTTGAAAACAAATTTATAATATTTAATTATTTATATTATATCACTGATGAAGGGCTGGTTAGTCCGAAACATGTTTGATATTTAGCTTGTTAACACATTTAGTGTTGTATACAAGTATATAAAAAAAGAAACATTAAACATCTACAACACAAAGTTATGGCGAACATTGAAGAGATAAACTATACAATTAATACGCTCGCAATTATAATAAATGCCAAACATGGAATGTCAAAACACAGCGAATAGAATTTTGAATCTACGCCACGCTACAACGCAAATAATTTGCGCATGCTTAAACACATAATTCGACATTAGCGCCATCTATGGTAAACAGATATAATTATGAATTATTCTCAGAAGGAAAATATTTATAAACTTCCCAGAAGGTTTTAATGGTCACCTACCGGGTCGTGTGAATTTGTGAATCTAAACCACCCAGGGACCCACTCAAACAACCTCAAAAATTTCATCAAAATCGGTCTCGTCGTTTAGGAGTTCAACTACATACGCCCGTACAGAAGAATTTTATATACTCGTACATATAAAGATAAGGCTGTGTATTTCTAGATGGGTCTACTCTTATATGGCTTTTGAAAATGGAAGTAAAAAATGGTATGTTAATAAGTGCAAAAAATAATGAAATTTAGGTTATAATTCAAGTGGAGTTTTATTATTAAGAAAAGTTTTTAATGAGAATGCCACAGTGGCGGTAGATGACTTTTTTATCGTAAATTGAAAAAAGGATTAATTTATGACATTCATCTTCTTTTCGACGCTACATCCCGGCTTAAGATTTGGCCTCCTCCACAACACGACGACCTTTGTGGCCGAGTGGTAAGTGCATTGACTGCCACCCCGTAGGTTCCGGGTTCGATTCCCGGTGAGGGCAGTGTGATTGTCATACTGTCTTTGGTCTGGTGTAGGATTCACGTGACAATAAAATTAAGATAGATTAGCTACCTATCACATGTCACGATAATCACTATGATAGCTGTAATATCCTTTACATCGATTTGGCTCACGCTGTCATGATGTAAAGAGCGATTCAACATAATAATAATAATAACAGTATTTCACTGGCTCCTGTCCATGGCTGTCCCTCTTCAATCTCCACGTCTTTCCAGTTTCTTCTAATCATTGATCCTTGTGGTTTTGATCCGATTCCTTCATAATAATGAGCTTTTTTCTAACTAACTAACCATCACGCCGTCTCCCCGAAAGGGTAGCCAGAAAGAATGGACTGTCACACTTTTACTGATGCGGCACTCCATCCTTCTCTTTTCGCCCCGCGGGAGACGCGGTGTGATGGGTTGCGAACCTCATCGCCACCAATAGGCATCTCCCGCATTCCAATAAAATATAATAAAACTTCTAGAACATAGATGTCAATTACAGTTCCAATAAATGAATTGCATGTCAATTACAGTTTCAATAAATGAATTACACGTCAATTACAGTTTCAATAAATGAATTGCATGTCAATTACAGTTTCAATAAATGAATTGCATGTCAATTACGGTTTCAATAAATGAATTGAATGTCAATTACAGTTCCAATAAATAAATTGCATGTCAATTACAGTTTCAATAAATGAATTGCATGTCAATTACAGTTTCAATAAATGAATTACACGTCAATTACAGTTTCAATAAATGAATTGCATGTCAATTACAGTTTCAATAAATGAATTACACGTCAATTACAGTTTCAATAGATGAATTGCATGTCAATTACAGTTTCAATAAATGAATTACACGTCAATTACAGTTTCAATAAATGAATTGCATGTCAATTACAGTTTCAATAAATGAATTACACGTCAATTACAGTTTCAATAAATGAATTGCATGTCAATTACAGTTTCAATAAATGAATTACACGTCAATTACAGTTTCAATAAATGAATTGCATGTCAATTACAGTTTCAATAAATGAATTGCATTTCTATTCATATTAAATATAATATAATAAATTCTGACGGTCCATCCTCTATGCTTTCTCCTCCGGGAAGACGGCGTGATAATTAGTTAGTAAGTTAGTTTTGTTTTATATGCTTGGGTTTGTTTTATTATTAATATTTTTTTTTTGGTTTTCGTAATCATGTATTATTTTATCATGCTGGGTGATTAGTCCTGCGTTCTTTGACACCCTATAAGATATGTGATTTCTCTGTTATTAACTACTTAGAGCAATTAGTCTGCTGAACGCGATCTCTTCGGAGATCAAAGTGAAAGTATGTTCAGAAGACAAATACTCTTGACTTAAGAGAGTATCTTGTATTCCTAATGACGAACCACATCTCACGAGTTCCTGATATTATATTGTACGAGGCATATCCAGAAAGTAAGTGTACTGAATTTTTGTAGGTTACAATTATTTTTATTTAAACAAAAAAAATACGTGGTTACGGTAGTACATAGTATGTAAGCTATTTTTCGACAAAGTCGCCATTCCTCTCAATGCATATGGTGAAGCGGGGTATCAACTTTTAGATGCCTTCCTCGAAATAGTTTCCCGCCAACCCCTTCGTCCACTTCTCCACCTCCTCGTCGGTTGAAAACCTTTTTCCACCTATGTGCAGCTTCAAGGAGGTAAAGAGATAGTAATCGGAAGGTGCTAGGTCAGGGGAATGCGCGGGATGGTTCAGGAAATTCCATTTAAACGAGGTGAGCAGTTCTTTCTGGCATTATTGTGCAGCAGGCAGACTCCCTTTGTCAGCATGTCTCTCTTCTTGTTCTGAATTGCCCTCCGCAATTTTTTTAGGGTCTCACTGTATCTTGCAGAGTTGATGGTCTCCCCTTGAGGCATATATTCAATTAAAATTATGCCTTCACAGTCCCAAAATTCACTTTTCTTTTACTGAAATTGTGTGTGAAAATACTTGTCTATATAATATTTTACCTGTACTCAATAGATGCCTTAAATATTTATATTGTTTGTAATGTCTGTTGAGATATTAAATTGCTTTGATTATATTCTGTGCACGGAGTTAGAATATGATAAAAATTCGAAATAATTCAGTTTCTTTCTTCAAAGGGAAAATAAATTTAACCATGTGGGTGTTTACCAATTGACATGTAATGATTGTGATGCATTTTATGTAGGTAAAACTGTTAGAAATGTAAACGTCAGGGTGAAGGAACATCTCAGATGTCTAAATAGAAAGGTTTCTCTGAGTACGCCAATCATCTGTTAGAGACAAACTACATATTCTGGCCTGAAAATGCTTCACAAAAATTCCCCGGGTCTAAAATTAGATAATTTGGAAGCATTAGAAATAAAGAAAGTCTAACTAACTAACTAACCATCACGCCGTCTCCGCGGAGGGGTAGGCAGAAAGAATGGAACAAAAGCTTATCCAAAAAAAACTAAGATGGCAGTGCAAAACGGTGTTCTTGTGCCGACCCTTATGTGAAGCATGTAACTGGCAAAAGAAGGATGAAAGTAGAATAAATGTGTGGTAAATCTGTATATGATAGAGTGACAAATGCAAGTATAAGAAGTGAATGTTGATTGATTGATTTGATCGTGCCACGTTTTCCTCGGCCTTCCTCTATTTCTAGCTCCGTTCACGCCGTTTACATATACTTTCTTTACCATTCTGTCTTCACTCATTCTCTCCATGTGTCCAAACCATCTTAATGACCCTTTCCTTATTTTGTTCATAACACTTTCATTCGCAGCACATTCACTTCTTTTACTTGCATTTGTCACTCTATCATTTACAGATTTATCACACATTCGTCTTAGAGATCTCATTTCTACTGCATTTATTCTACTTCCATACATAAAGGTCGGCACAAGAACACCATTATGCACTGCCACCTTAGCTTTTTTGTATAAGCTTTTGTTTGCGATGACAACTTTAAGTGCACCATTTACTCTGTTGCCTGCCCCAACCCTTCTTTCAATATCCTTCTCCACCCTCCCATCCTTTGTAAACATTCTTCCTAAATAAACAAATTCATCCATTTGTTCCAGGTTTTCACCTTTTACACTAATGTTGCAGACTGTCATGCTTCCTTCTTTTTCGAAAATCATTACCTTGGACTTATTCACATTCATCATCAAATTGTATCGCTTGCATACCTCATACATACTAGACACCAGGGCTTGCAGTTCATGCTCGTTGTCTGCAAGTAGCACAGCGTCGTCCGCATACAACAAACAGCTTACTGAAACATCTTCCATTTTTGCACCTGCTTCCAACCCTTTCAGCTCTTTCATACGCTTGTCCATATATAGATTAAACAACCATGGAGACATTACACACCCCTGTTTGACACCTTTATTGATATCAAACCAGGCTGTAAGATCCCCATTTACTCTGACACTAGCAGTGCTTTCTGTGTACAGCGATGTAATTGCCGTGATCAGTTTTCTGTTTATTCCATATTCCGACAATATTTCCCACAGTTTACCTCTATCTACGCGATCATATGCTTTTTGCAAATCGACAAACGCACAGAAGAGTTTACGGTTTTTGGCCATAAACTTCTCTGTCACTGTACGAAGTGCAAAAATTTGATCCATGCATCCTCTGCCATTCATAAAAGCGCCTTGCACATCCCAAACTCTATCACTCGTCGTCTTTCTTACTCTTTCTATTAACCGTCGCGTTGCCATGTGGTAAATTGAGTTTCCACTGCCAATTTAAAGTTGATTTTCTTAAAACCTATGGACCCTAATATTATAAAAAAAATTGTAATCCTCCATTGAAGTGTTTTCAATATTTCGTAATAAAAAAAAAAGCAAAAAATTACTTCCTTCATCCCAAAAAAATATTTTCTAAGACTGCCCTCACCTTCATTCGTGTTAAGGTAGAATTTGTTTTGCTAATATTTACAACTTTATCAAAAGTGACAAATACTTACTCGCTGTTTTGAACGTATTATAAATTATATCTTTGACCTTTTCAATATGTACGTAATAATACCACTGTGGACGGAAACGCAGGACGCAACTTAATAATATCAGAACTGTGAAAATATTAACACTTTACCAAAGGGACAAATATTAATACGTACTCGTTGTCTTGAACGTACTATACATTTTGCCTAGGTGCCTTTATCCTCGCCCCGCCGGCCGCGGCGCGCAGACAAGTTTATACCCGATGTCCAGTCGCCCGTATGCTGTGACGCATTACATATCAGAAATCGCATGGTTCCAGAAAAAAATTAATAATGATATGTTTTTCAAATAATCCATGTATGTTATAGATATCGATCTATTCCTAATGAAATTCCCTACAAGATGACATAAATTAAATTTTGATTCATCTAGTCATATGCTTGATATTTAGATAAAGTTAGCGGTAAACTGAACTTACCACATGGGAGCGAGCGTTTTGTTTTGAACACGGTACGTTAAGGGTTAAAATTCTGCCATAGATTTTACCAACAACACTCAAAATACTAATAGCTCTGTAGTTTCCACATTCCATATATTTAATTCAGTTTCTTGTAATGGTTTTATACAGCTGAGATTAAAATATACCTGTATATACTTAAGGAAAAACCAATATAAAGGGAAATATAATAACTTGAATGAACGATTGATTTTACAATTCTTTGAAAAGGTAACGGACCCGATATTTTCCTTATACATACCAACAATTCGTTCCGACCTTTCGAAACACTCAACCGTGTGGTTAACAACCTTTTAAACGCGTTTGACTCGAGGATAGACAGGTATTTTAGGTAATCGGTATACCTGAAACTAATTGCGGAGTTCTTGCGAAATACAATGGAAAGGTCAATTGAATTTCTCAATACAAAAGTGTATTTATAATGGATTGTTTTCGCAAACCTGTATCATACGTCCAATTCACTTTATAATTAGTTTAAAAATATTTATTTATTTATTTACTTGAAATAGTACACATGTACACAACACATGTTCTAATAAAAACAATTAAACATTCAATTATAATAATGTTACAATATATGGACAAGTGTATGAAAGAGCTGAAAGGGTTGGATGTAGGTGCCAAAATGAGCGGAGTGTCAGTAAGCTGTCTCTTGTATGCGGATGACGCTGTCCTACTTGCAGACAACGAGTATGAACTCCTGGGGAATTGTATGTATGAGGTATGCATGCGAAATGATCTGATGATGAATGTTAATAAGTCCAAGGTAATGATTTTTGAAAAAGAAGAAATCATGACAGTCTGCAACATTAGCGTGAATGGTGAAAATTTGGAGCAAGTAGTTGAGTTCGTGTATTTAGGTAGTATGTTAACAAGAGATGGGCGAGTGGAGAGGGATATTGAAAGAAGGGTTGGGGCAGGCAACAAAGTGAATGGTGCACTTAAAGTTGTCATCGCAAACAAAACCTATCCAAAAAAGCTAGAATGGCAGTGCACAATGGTGTTCTTCTACCGACCCTTATGTATGGAAGCGAAGCATGGAACTGGCAAAACAAGGATGAAAGTAGAATAAATGCAGTAGAAATAAGATATCTTAGACGAATATGTGGATACTCTGTGTATTATAGAGTTTCGAATGAAAATATATAAAGTGAATGCGGTGCGAATGATGTTGTCATGAACAAAATAATGAAAGGGTCATTAAGATGGTTTGGACATATGGAAAGAATGAATGAAGAAAGAATGGTAAAAAAATTATATGTAAATGATGTAAATGGAACCAGAAATAGAGGAAGAAAGAGGAAAACGTGGCACGATCAAAAAAATCAAATATTGAATGTCGGCCATGTGAGGAGTTAGGAGGAGAGAAATCGACGCGCGTGCATGACACGATGTATGAATGTTGAGGAAGCAAGATAAATATGTCAGGAAAGAAAAGTGTGGTAGTCCATTCATTCTACCTACCCCTTCGGGGAGACGGCGTGATGGTTAGTTAGTTAGTTAGTTATGTTTACAAATTCTTCAAATACTGGATTTTACCCATTGCGGATAATTTTTTTTTTATAAGGATTAATTGTATCTCAATAGAGACGAAGATGTAAATTGTTTTTCTGGGAACATAATGTGGTGGCCGAGGCGCTTACAGGACTTATGACCTGTCATTGGTTGGGTTGAGCGACCGCTTTATGTTTAACTACATTCCCCATTCCGCTCTTCATAGACGACGGTGAGTCTACATTCATACATCGTACCATGCACGCACGTCGATTATTCCGACTTCGAATGTGACCGCCTTTTAGTAATTGATTCATTTAGTCATGCCATGTTTTCCTCGGTCGTCCGCGGCTTCTTTTTCCACTCACGCTGCTTGTGTACAACTTTTTAACCATTCTACTCTCATCCATTCGTTACATATGTCCAAACAATCTCAGGGATCCTTTTTTAATTTTATCCATGATGCAGTCATCAGCCTTACATTTCTTTCTTATTTCATCGTTCGGTATTCTATCACACAACGTTTTCCCGCACATACTTCTTAGTGATTTCATTTCTAGGGCGTTTACCTGCATTCATCCTTTTTTTCCAGCTCCAAACTTCACTTCCATACCTTCACTTCCAGACGTTTTCAATTATATAAATATTTTGAAATCTAGTTCTTACGTAAATAAAAACTAACTAACTAACTAACCATCACGCCGTCTCCCCGAAAGGGTAGGCAGAAAGAATGGACTGTCACACTTTTACTGATGCGGCACTCCATCCTTCACCTCATCGCCACCAATAGGCATCTCCCGCGCACACTTCGATCGTCCAACACCCACAAAATAAATCTAAAACAAATAAAATGAAATACAATGATATAAAATAAAATAACAAAACAAAAATAATTTAACACAAAATGTTCTTTTTAGATGGTGCACATATTGTCTATTTAATTTATGTTCCACGAATCCACCGTTTTTTTAATTTAGTACATAATGTAAAAAACATAATTTTTTGTTTCGATGTTGCACATGTTGACATGGACAATCCGGACTTTTGTGTTTATTTAATTTATGTTACACGTATCCATCGTTTTTTAAATTAGCTGTAATTAGGCACTTAACCAGCAAGAACTTTAAAATAATATTGAAGAAATTATTCAAATTGTCATTGGAACAAATGAAAATTTTATTTTAACACCTGTCAAAATTCTTTATAAAAACGATAAAACTAATATAATTTTATCAGCAAAACACTACAAACGTATTACGTGTCACAATTAACTACTATAAAGTGCGGCATCAGTTAAATTGACCAAAACAATTCACTTATACGCGAAATATCGCCAAATTTACAGGAGCACCACATGAACCAAACCAAATTTTCAAAATCAGAATTAAAAAATAACATTTTTATCTATTTTTTCTTTCCAGTACTTTAAAGATACAATGTTCTTCTTCTCTGGTTTCAATCCTGGGATTGGTTTGCAGCAATTTCCTCCATTATTCTCTTCCATTTTTCCCTGTCTTGTGCGGCTCTTTTGAGATCTGCATATGATGAGTAGCGTACGTCCACCAACAGGTCCTCCAGGTACTCTCGGCGTGGGCGTCCCCTAGAGTTTGTCCCCTCGGTCATACCCTCCATTATGGCATGCAAGAGGCCTTCTTGACGTATTACATGGCCGATCCATCTTGCACGCCTTTCGGACAAGGTCCTGAGCACGTGCCTTTCCAGTACTTTAAAGATACAATGTTGTTTAACTTTATATTAATGGATTGTGTTAATTATGACTTTAATTATACATTATAACATCTTCATTTGTTACCGGCTTTAATATGCTTATATCACAGTCCAGCAATATAATCATAGACTTTTATTAGGTGATACTTAGTGTCGTGGAAGAATGGAAAATTATGGATTTTTGAATACATCATTTTATAATATAATACAAAACATACTTTATTATAACATATTGATTGATTTGATTTGATTTGAACACCATTATGCTCTGCACTGTTAGTTACATAAACTAGATGTAATTAAAACAATTGAATGAATACATTACACGTGTTTCCCAAGGTCACAGTTACAATGTCAAGTTTATTTTTCGTTTTCGTATTCCATTTTCGAAATTAAATTATTCTGTACCACTTTTGTGATAAATGTTTATCTTTTTATTGGTATGTATATTACCTAAAACAGATAACGGTCTTTTGAAATGAAATTTCATTGTTCTGTTTAAGAATTCAAACACTTGTCGTGAAGTTAGCAACGCTTTGTATAATTAAGTGATACGTTTTGAAAAGATTTTTAATTCGAAAAAAAAAGAAATTATTATATAAGAAGAGTAGATGGATTCTTCATCCACTCTGCAACTGAATGGTGCAAATGTTGAAATGGTCGACCAATTTAAATACCTTGGCAGCATTATCACTAAAGCGCTTGACCCGGACATGGAAATAAAATGCAGAGTTGAAGTTGCACGAGCTGCATTTAATAAAATGAGAACATTATTTTGCAGCGATAATCTTAACTTGAAACTCCGACAAAGAATGATTAAATGTTATGTATGGTCTGTTTTACTATATGGCTGCGAAACCTGGACTTTGAAAGTGAATGTAATAAACCGGTTGGAAGCGTTCGAAATGTGGATATACCGCAGAATGCTCCGTATTCCGTGGACCGATAGGGTCAGTAATGCAGACTGCAGAGAGCCAAAGTTAATAGAGAGCTGTTGTCGAGTGTGAAAAATAGAAAGATCTCATATTTGGGTCATCCCATCTTTTTCATATTTCATTTCCAATTTAAAACTTGTATATTTTGTTATTTTATGCTTTCTAACCGATCGCGAATATCAATCAGATGCAGCGTTCACATTTAGATTTAAAACACGTCTTAATGCGCCCTTGAGGTGATTTCATCACAAAAAAGGCGCTTTAAAAGTTAGCATATTATTATTATTTTTAGTTGTTTAAAATGGCCGTTAAAAAATAGAACTGGCAGAAGAAGGATGAGAGCAGAATAAATGCGGTAGAGATGAAGTCTCTAAGAAGTATGTGTGGTAGAACGGTGTATGACAGAATCTAAAATGCTGATATAAGAAAGGAATGTAGAGCGGAAGAAGGTATTATGAACAAAATTATGAAAGGGTCGCTGCGTTGGTTCAGACATATGGCGCGCATGGATAGAGAAAGAATGGTTAAGAAAGTATACGTTAACGATGTAAATGGACTACGGAGTCGAGGTAGACAGAGGAAAACATGGCATGACCAAATTAATAAAATTTTTAAAGTTGGTCATGTTAGAAGTCGGAAGAATCGACGTGCGTGTATAACTCGTATGCATGTGAAGGAAGGAGAGGTGTGTCAGGATAGAGTAGTGTGGCGGTCCATTCTTTCTGCCCTTTTATTATTTTGTTTATGACACTTTCATTCGCACTGCTTTCATTTATAATATTTGCATTTGACACTCTATCATAGACAGATTTTCTGCACAATTGTCTTCTTCTTTCTGTGTTTTGTCAGGTCTCCCTAACGTTGACTATCACCCTTGAGTAGGCCTCATGGTGATGACCTGGGGAAAAATATCCAGAGTGGTATCCCCTTACCTTCTCTGGAGGATTTTCTGTCGGGGTTACCTTCCCTTAGCTGGGTGTATCCAGTTTTATGGCGCTGGAAGCTCGCCATTCGTCCTCTCTCTATCTGCTATGACACTAAGTAATATGTGCCACATTGCCCGGGGTTCGCGGGGTTCGCGGGGTCTTTAAGACCTCTCGTGGACGCTAGAGAGATGGACTTGATAGTAGTGTTGCTGTTGTAAATGCAACATGGCGCCTTACGACATTTTGTAGAGGCATATTTTCCAGCAAAACATACCCCATCCTAGCCCTACTACCCTTTTGAACCCCCTCTTCTTCTATATTCTATCGCACATTCGTCTAAGAGATCTTATGTCTTCTGCATTTATTCTACTTTCATACTTTTCTTGTTTGTTTGTTTGTTATATTTTATGTGATATTTTGAAATGGTGGGTTTTTAGGTTAGAATTCAAATCAGTTGGATTGTCAATGCATCTGAGTCATGCAGGTAGCATATTCCAGACGGACGGACCTGTCTCTGCGAAAGCCCGATCTCCGAAGAGTGAAGATAAAATGAGATGACCCATTTTATCTGGATTCCTCATGAGAATCCTTTGATATGATCGAAGATTGGCTAGTTTTTGCGAAAATGGATATAATTTTTATCCACATTGTGAACTGCGTGAAACAAATGTATTTTTGTACAGCAGCTGTTTAAACATGTTTTCGCGACAATAAAATCAACGGATTCAAAAGAAAAATTCTATCTGTTTCCAATCGTGTGACATCTTTGACTATTCAAGGTTGGAACAGTATACTTACGTACCATTCCTTGTTATCTATGAAAAATATATATATTAATTTATATATTAGCTATTTAATCTGTATATGGACAATTGTATGACAGAGCTGAAAGGGGTGTAGGTGCCAAAATGAGCGGAGTGTCAGTAAGCTGTCTCTTGTATGCGGATGACGCTGTCCTACTTGCTGACAACGAGCATGAATTACAAGTCCTGGTGAATTGTGTGTATGAGGTATGCATGCGAAATGATCTGATGATGAATGTTAATAAGTCCAAGGTAATGATTTTTGAAAAGGAAGAAACCATGACAGTCTGCAACATTAGCGTGAATGGTGAAAATTTGGAGCAAGTAGTTGAGTTCGTGTATTTAGGTAGTATGTTTACAGTGGAGAGGGATATTGAAAGAAGGGCTGGGGCAGGCAACAAGGTGAATGGTGCACTTAAAGTTGTCATCGCAAACAAAAACCTATCCAAAAAAGCTAGAATGGCAGTGCACAATGGTGCTCTTCTACCGACCCTTATGTATGGAAGCGAAGCATGGAACTGGTAAAGGAAGGATGAAAGTAGAATAAATGCAGTAGAAATGAGATCTCTTAGACGAATGTGTGGATATTCTGTGTATGATAGAGTGTCGAATGAAAATATAAGAAGTGAATGCGGTGCGAATGATGGAGTCATGAACAAAATAATGAAAGGATCATTAAGATGGTTTGGACATATGGAAAGAATGAATGAAGAAAGAATGGTAAAAAAATTATATGTTAATGATGTAAATGGTACCAGAAATAGAGGAAGACCGAGGAAAACGTGGCACGATCAAATAAATCAAATATTGAATGTCGGCCATGTGAGGAGTCAGAAAAATCGACGCGCGTGCATGACACGATGTATGAATGTTGAGGAAGCGAGAGAAATATGTCAGGAAAGAAAGGTGTGGCAGTCCATTCTTTCTGCCTACTCCTTCGGGGAGACGGGTTCGGGGTTAGTTAGTTAGTTAGTTTAGTTATATTAGCTTGAATGTTCAAAATTGACGACCTGCTTGGCATAGTGGCAAGAGCTGCCACACCGAAGGTCCTGGTTTCGATTTCCGGCGATAGCTGTGTGATTGTCACACTGTCTTTGGTCTGGCGTAGAATTCACGTAACAATAAAATGGCGATCAACAGTAATTGGGTTCAAAAAACCTTTTGTATACAGAGAAAAATCATGAACAAGTAGAAGAGTTTGTTTCTCTTTTTCTTTTCTATAAAAACTAACTAACTAACCATCACGCCGTCTCCCCGAAGGGGTAGGCAGAAAGAATAGACTGCCACACTTTTCTTTCCTGACATATTTCTCTCGCTTCCTCAACATTCATACATCGTGTCATGCACGCGCGTCGATTTCTCTGACTCCTCACATGACCGACATTCAATATTTGATTTATTTGATTGTGCCACGTTTTCCTCGGTCTTCCTCTATTTCTGGTTCCATTTACATCATTAACATATAATTTTTTTACCATTCTTTCTTCATTGATTCTTTCCATATATGTCCAAACCATCTTAATGATCCTTTCACTATTTTGTTCATGACACCATCATTCGCACCGCATTCACTTCTTATATTTTCATTCGACACTCTATCATACACAGAATATCCACACATTCGTCTAAGAGACCTCATTTCTACTGCATTTATTCTACTTTCATCCTTCCTTTGGCAGTTCCATGCTTCGCTTCCATACATAAGGGTCGGTAGAAGAACACCATTGTGCACTGCCATTCTAGCTTTTTTGGATAGGTTTTTGTTTGCGATGACAACTTTAAGTGCACCATACACTTTGTTGCCTGCCCCAACCCTTCTTTCAATATCCCTCTCCACTTCCCATGTCTTGTAAACATACTACCTAAATGCACAAACTCAACTACTTGCTCCAAATTTTCACCATTCACGCTAATGTTACAGACTGTCATGGTTTCTTCCTTTTCAAAAATCATTACCTTGGACTTATTAACATTCATCATCAGATCATTTCGCATGCATACCTCATACATACAATTCACCAGGACTTGTAGTTCATGCTCGTTGTCAGCAAGTAGGACAGCGTCATCCGCATACAAGATACAGCTTACTGACACTCCGCTCATTTTGGCACCTACATCCAACCCTTTCAGCTCATTCATACACTTGTCCACATATAGATTAAATAACCACGGGGACATTACGCAACCCTGTTTGACACCTCTATTGATATCAAACCAGGCTGTAAGATCTCCATTTACTCTGACACTAGCAGTGCTTTCCGTGTATAGCGACTTAATTTAACATCACCCCTCAGAGCTATAATTTAACATCTTCTTAACATTGATCATCTACCTTATAGGGACTTGATCTAATTTCCCTTTTTATCATCACCCTGCGACATATATATCAGAAGAAATGAACTAGTCATTGTTGCATAGCAAACTCAAGAATATGTTAAACGTGGTATCATATTGACTCTATCTGGCACCGTTTTTGAGTCATCTGTTTGCCATCGGAACTGATTAGCATATTTTATTAGTACACGCATTGATCTAGCGATTATTGACGAATTTTAAAATTAAATATACAGTTTTTTTTCTAACTTATAGACATAAAATAATTAAACATTTTGTAGAATAAGGAATCTTGGTTTGATATCACAAAAGGTGTCAAACAGGGTTGTGTAAATCCCCGGGGTTGTTTAATCTATACATGGACAAGTGTATGTTCCTCGTGTATGGAAGTGAAGCTTGGAGCTGGCAAAAGAAGGATGAAAGGAAGATAAACGGCGTTGAAATGAGATCACTTAGAAGAATGTGCGAGAAAACGTTGTATGATAGAATACCGAACGATGAAATCAGAAAGAAATGTAAGGCAGATGACTGCATCATGGATAAAATAAAAAAAGGATCCCTGAGATGGTTTGGACATATGGAACGAATAGATGAGAGTAGAATGGTTAAAAAGTTGTACACAAGCAGCGTGAGTGGAAAAAGAAGCCGAGGATGACCGAGGAAAACATGGCGTGATCAAATTAATCAATTACTAAAAGGCGGCCACATTCGAAGTCGGAATAATCGACGTGCGTGCATGGTACGATGTATGAATGTAGAGGGAGCCCTAGAGGTATGCCAGGACAGAGCAGTGTGGCCATCTATCTTCTCTGCCCACCCCTCCGGAGAAATGGCGTGATGGTTAATTAGTTTTTGGACAAGTGTATAAAATAATTAGATGGCATAAACGCTGGTGCAAAAATGAATGACATGTCCATCAGCTGTTTGCTATATGCAGACGACGCTGTTTTAATCGCTGACAGCATGGACGATCTACAAATCCTAGTGTCAAGAATGTACGAAGTATGCAATAAGTATGACCTTGTGATGAACGTGTCAAAGTCTAAAATTATGGTATTTGAAAAGGAAGAATGTAAGACGGATTGTGACATAAGTGCGAACGGTGAGAAATTAGAGCAAATTACCGAATTTGTTTATCTGGGAAGCATGTTTACAAGAGATGGTAGAATGGAGGAATATATCGGAAGGAGGGTTGGAGCTGGAAACAAAATAAATGGTGCACTCAAAGTCATTACCGCAAAGAGAAATTTATCGACTGAAGCAAAGATGGCCGTGCACAATGGAGTTCTAGTCCCGACCCTTATGTATGGAAGTGAAGCTTAGAGTTGGCAGGAGGAGGATGAAAGTAGGATAAATGCCGTAGAAATGAGATCACTAAGAAGGATGTGCGGAAAAACAATGTATGATAGAATATCTAATGATGAAGTAAGAAAGGAATGTAAGGCGTGATAAATAAAATTAAGAAAGGGTCACTAAGATGGTTTGGACATATGGAACGAATGGATAAGGGAAGTATGGTTAAAAATATATATACAAGTAGTGTGAATGGGGAAAGAAGTCGAGGAAGGTCAAGGAAGACATGGCATGATCAAATTAATCAATTACTGAAAAGGCGCCATGTTCGAAGTAGGAACAATCGACGAGCGTGCATGTCACGATGTGTGAATGAAGAAGAGGCGCAAGAATTATGCCAGGATAGAACAATGTGGCGATCCATCCTCTCTGCCTACCCCTCCGGAGAAACGGCGTGATGCAATAGAGTCGCTGGAGAAGGTTCCTTGAGGCCCTATGCACCGCGAAGGTATGACAGGACAAGAAGAAGTTTATCTTGGACCCAAGCTTCATCAGTAATAAAATTTGTATAAAAAAGACGTTTTAATTCGTATAAAAGATTTAATATGGTGTTTTGCATCTTTGTGCGAGAAACATTAAATACATATTTGGTTTTAATTTAACTGCTATAAGTTTCATTCTAAACATGATATGTATCAAATCCATTGTTTGCGCAGAAACATGTATATTCATACCATTTTAACAAAACACCAAACAAACAATATGGCGTCGAAGCAAGGGCAGACACAGCAAGGACCAAACAAGTTCTGAGGACTTCCGAGATGAGGATACTGAGGACGATAGCAGGCAAGACACTGAGAGATCGCGTGAGGAACACCAGATTAAGAAAGACATGAGAGGCTGAGGATATTATAAGTTGGAGTAGACAGCGAAAAAGGGACTGGTACGGTCATGTTCAAAGAATGAACACCACCAGACTCCCCTATATTGCATTGCATAATCAGCCTCATGAGACTCGTCCTCGTGGAAGACCTCCTAAAAGATGGAAGGACAGCTGGGAGTCTACCTCACAGGAGGAGCAACACTCTGGAGAACAGACCACATAGGTCTACAACGAGGAAGAAAAAGAAGAAGAATAAGGTTTAACTTTGGGTATTTATGTTGTTGAATATCTCTTTACCGATTACAACGCTAGCCAAATCGATTTAAAGAGCTATTGACATTTTATTGTCACGTGAATTCTACACCAGGCCAAAGACAGAAGACACTGTCATCGTCGGGAATCGAACCTAGAACCTTCGGTGTGGGAGTAATGGTTTTAACCACTCTGCCATGAGTATGAGAGCAATGTTGCAAAATATACTTTTCCATGAAAGCATTACCTTGATTCTTTAGTTAAATTTTGTAATACCCCCCTAAGCACTTGCAATGTGTCTGGTAGCATACCAGTCCACAATTCGAAATAATCTAAAATGAATATATAATAACCGGACCTAGCTAACGGATACTTTGTGAACTGAATCTAATATAACACTTCCTCAATTTGCTTATGACTCATGATCCATGATTGCAGTGACGAAAATAATCTTGTGTATTAGCCTGGGGTATACCCGCAAAAAATATATATATATAACCGGACAAACCAGATTTTAATTCATAACCTAACCTAACAATAATATGAATGGAAACGTGGCACAATCGAATCAATCAAAAATTGAATATCTATGATTTGAGGAGTCGGAGAAATCGACGTGTGTGCATGACATGATGTATGAATCTAAAGGAATCGAGAGAAATATATCAGGACAGAACAGTGTGACGGTCCATTCTTTCTGCCTATACACCGGGGAGACGGCGTGATGGTTAATTCTTCCTCAGCCTATTCCCGTCCACTTCTGGATAAAGGCCTTCTCCATTCGCTTCCATGTCACTCTGTCCAGGTTATTCCGACATGTCTGTTCAGATCATCCTTCCACCGCAGTTGCGGTCGCCCTGCACTTCTCTTTGCCGTCCACGGTCTCCAAGTCAGCAACCTTCTTGTCTATTTTTCGTCTGAGCTTCTGGATACGTGACCTGCCCATTGCCATTTTAGAGTCGCCACCCGGTGGATGATGTCAGTGACCTTTGTTTTTTTTCTCGCCGTATCGTTTCTGACTCTGTCTCTTAGGCTTATTCCTAACATGGCTGTTTCCATGGCTATTAAGGTCACTCGTAGTTTCTCGGCGCTTTGTTTGGACAATGTTGCAGTTTCAAGACCATGGCAGAACCCATCCTCATACAATTTTCGACCTTCCATAAAGTTGATTTATAATGATTTATTGGATACAAAAGAGTATTCATTATGTGGTCTCTTCTCAGGTAATCAGAGTTTGCCTCCCGTCTATCGTTCATTTGTCCCGGCCGGACCGATTTAATCGGTGCGTCACAAAAATAGCTGTTACTACGAAAATATTAAGAAATTCAGAAAATCCCCTTAGCGTCATATTCTTAAAGGTCTAAACTTTTAAAGCATGCAAAAAAATAGATTTTTTCAATTTTCTACACTAGAATAAGTACCCCCTGAAGATATTGATTTTCTCTAACAAATATGTTAAATTGTTTATTGTTATATAATTTGTTTGTGATATTTTTCTTTGTTTATCGAAACGGTTCGGGACCGTTGTAAATCCGAGTTAATTTATTTAATGTGTGGATAATTTATACATTGTCTTTTGTAATAATTTTCGCTCCAATGCCAAACAGCTATTAAAATGCGAATTATTCGGGTCGTGACGTCTGCCTACGTCACCGCAGCTGCAATCTGTCACGTGGGCGCTACTGACGTCATCTCCGCGCAGGCGTAGTAGCGAAATTCTATTTGTAGTAACAAAGTTTCTAAATAGACGAATGTGAGTAAAATCTGTATATGATAGACTGTCGAATGAAAATATAAGATGTGAATGCATTGCGATTGAAAGACAAACAAACAAACAAACCATCACGCCGTTTCCCCGCAGGGGTAGGCAGAGAGAATAGACCGCCACACTACTCTATCCTGGCAAACCTCTCTAGATTCCTACACATTCATACAACGAGTCATACACGCACGTCGAGGGGTAGGCAGAAAGAATGGACTGCCACACTTTTCTTTCCTGACATATTTCTCTCGCGTCCTCAACATTCATACATCGTGTCATGCACGCGCGTCGATTTCTCTGACTCCTCACATGACTGACATTCAATATTTGATGTATTTGATCGTGTCACGTTTTCCTCGGTCTTCTTCTATTTCTGGTTCCATTAAAATCGTAACATATACTTTTTTTACCATTCTTTCTTCATTCATTCTTTCCATATGTCCAAACCATTTTAATGATCCTCTCATTATTTTGTTCGTAACACCATCATTCGCACCGCATTCACTTCTTATGTTTTCATTCGACACTCTATCGTACACAGAGTATCCACACATTCGTCTAAGACTTGATGCATAAAAAGTAAAAATGAAGAAATAATGTTAATATAATTATATGTACGATGTAAACGGAACAAGAAATAGAAGAAAACCGAGGGAAACGTGGCACGATCAAATATTGAATGTCGGGCACGTGAGAAGTCAGAGAAATCGACGCGTGCACATGATACGAAATACAGAGTGCGGCAGCATAACTTCCTTTTTTTATATGCGCGCCATCCAGTCTGTTGATGTGAGAGGCGAAACTATAAAGTTTTGTCCAGACACAGTTGTCGGCATCTAAGCGAGATACCCAACATGGATCTTTCCATGGCCTGTTGTGCAACTTTGATTTTGTGCATTACTTTTTTAGTTAACGTTCATGTCTCGCATACATAGGTCATCACAGGTAACATACACTGGTCCAGCACTTTTGTTTTTAAATTTTGTGGAATGTCCGACTTCAAGATGTTGCCTAGCCTTCCGAATGCAGACCAACTGAACTGTATTCTCCTATCAATCTCCTTGACTTGACTCCCTCTTCCAAAAGCCAATAGATGACGTGAATTCTACACTAAAAGACAGTGTGACAATCACACGGTCATCGTAGGGGATCGAACCTGGGACCTTCGGCGTGGAAGTCATAGCTTTTGCCACCCTGCCACGGAGCCGTTAGCCCTATAATGGCATTAAAGTGTGGGACTTTCAAAGAACTCCAGTGGTTCAAAAGTCCAGAAAGAATCCAGTATAAAGCGCTACGTGGAATGGCACCAAATTATATATCCGAACTCTGTATAACGGACAGCCTAAATTCTAGGAAATCCACACTTCGCTCAGAGGACTCCACTGCAATTTGTAAATTACTTATGCCGAAGCTTTTTCCTGCAATGAAGAAATAAACTTAGGAAATTGAAAATAACTTAGTTTAATCAAAAAAATTTAGTGGGTACTTATAACAAATAGACCAGTTAAATTTGTTTAATTTGAATTATTTTATCGAATTTTAAATGCGTTATGTATTATATAAGTCTTTCTTTGTTTTGTTTTTATTATATTTTTACACCTGAGGATGGAGGTATCCTCCGAAACATTTCGTGTTTTTTAATATATTTTTTTAATAATTAGTGAATTAAACAAAATTATTTTCAATTACCTAAGTATATTACTATGGAATTCCAATGTAGGAAATAATAATACAGAAAGTGTACGTTAACGATGTGAATGGAAGAAAATATAGAATACTGTAAAAAACGTGGCACGATCAAATCAATTATATTTTCAATATATACTTGAGATAGTCTTTTGTTTTTGAAAATTTGGTTTGGTTCATGTGGTGCTCCTGTTAATTTGGAGATATTTCGCGTATAAGTGAATTGTTTTGGTCAATTTAACTGTTGCCGCACTTTATAATAGTTAATTGTGACACGTAATACGTTTGTGCTGTTTTGCTGTTAAAATTATATTAGTTTTAAAGTTTTTATAAAGAATTTTGACAGGGGTAAAAATAAATTTTTCATTTGTTCCAATGACAATTTGAATAATTCCTTCAATATTATTTCAAAGTTCTTGCTGGTTAAGTGCCTACTTACAGCTAATTTAAAAAACGGTGGATACGTGAAACATAAATTAAATAAACACAAAAGTCCGGATCGTCCATATCAACATGTGCAACATCGAAAAAAACATTATGTTTTTTACATTATGTGCTAAATTAAAAAAACGGTGGATTCGTGGAACATAAATTAAATAGACAATATGTGCACCATCCAAAAAGAACATTTTGTGTTAAATTATTTTTATTTTGTTATTTTATTTTATATCATTGTATTTTATATTATTTGCTTTAGATTTATTTTGTGGGTGTTGCACGATCGAAGTGTGCGCATCAGTAAAAGTGTGACAGTTCATTCTTTCTGCTTACCCTTTCTGGGAGATGGCGTGATGGTTAGTTAGTTAGTTAGTTAGTTAGTTTACTTGAGATGTCGGATAAACGGACGTGCGTGCATGACACGTTTTATGCCAGTTAATAAAACGAAAGAAGTGTGACATGATATAAGTGTATGACGTTCAATCTTTCTGTCAGCTCCTTATTTATTAAGCTAATTTAAAAATAATCGTATTGTCTATGAATAGTTTCGTACGATTAATTATTATATTGTTTGTTTATGCGTGATATCTATGTAGGTATACTATGATAAATTTCTCATACTGGAATCCCCTGTACAGTGGAAATAATTTTCTCGGTAATGCATAGATGAATAAGAATCTACACACTGTGGTTATAAACTGAATATACTCGTACGAGGTCTGTTCAAAATGTATCCGACTTTTATTCATAAAAACAACGTTTATTGAGATACAATTAAATACAATCAAAAGATAACTAAGAGGGAAGAACAGCAGGGTTTTCGACGAAATCGCTCCACAACAGATGCCATCTTCATTCTGAGGCAACTGAAAGAGAAAGCAATTGAATATAATAAAGTAGCCCATATATGTTTTGTCGATCTGACTAAGGCATTTGACAGGGTGTTGTTAAGAGATATTGTAAGAAAATTACAGGAAGGAGGAATATCCAATACATTGATAAAGACTGTCCAAGATCTATATGCCAATTGCAAAACGAAAATTAAGGTTGACAATGAACTGTCTAGGGAAATTCCTGCAAGCAATGCTATAAGACAGGGAGATAGTTTGAGCCCCTTTCTGTTCAATCTTATTATGGACGAAATTATAGAAGAGGTAGCTGGCCTGGGACTAGGTTATAAAATGGGCAGTAACACTGTGAATGTCATTTGCAATGCGGACGATGCCGCATTAATAGCCGAGTCTGAAGATGACCTGCAAAGAATGTTGTACAAATTCCACACAGTATCCCAAAGGCTAAATATGGCTATATCAGTCAACAAAACAAAAAGTCTCACTATATCTAGGCAACCTGCAAGATGTAAGCTGACTGTTGATGATATACCTGTGGAGCAGGTGATGAGTTTCAGGTATTTGGGAGTGGAGATCTGCAGCCAAAGTGACCTTTATACCGAAGTACGTGAACAAGTCAGTAAAGCCTCTGCCGTGTCAGGATGCCTGAAGAATCTGGTCTGGAAGAACAAGCACATGCGTATCGACAGCAAGATCAGAATCTATAAAACATGCGTGCGACCTATCATGACGTACGATATAGAGACGCGGGCTGACACTGTGCGAACCAAGGGACTACTAAGAACATCGGAGATGAAGGTCCTAAGATCAATTACTGGAAAAACCCTCCGAGATCGTGTCCGCAACGTAGACATAAGAAAAACCTGCGAAATAGAGGATATCGTTCAGTGAAATAGATCCAGAAGAAGATACTGGAGGGACCATGTAGCCCGAATGGATGGTGACAGACTTGCATATACAGCCGCTTATGAAATCCCTTCCGGACACCGCCCACCTGGAAGACCGCCTAAGAGATGGAGGGACAGCTGGATCTCATCATCCGACGAGATATGATTTCTGTGTCACAGATCGTCAGATCTATTAAAAGAAGAAGAAGAAGACAATTAAATGACACTAATCCCCTTCAAAGTCGTCCCCTTGAGCTGCTACACACTTCTCCCAACGGTTCTGCCACTGCCGGAAGCAACGCTGGAAAGATTCTTTTGGTATGGCGCGCAGGTGGTCCGTCGCAATGTTCCTGATGTCTTCCCTGGTCTGAAATATGGTCCCTTTCAAAGGCATTTTCAGCTGGAGGAAAAGCCAGAATTCACAGGGAGCGATTGGGATCATTGATCACAGTCTCCAGCATGTCCTGTGTGATCTCCACACGAAGTTGCTTCTGCTCAATCGTGGCACAAATTTAGCTGAGACCCTTCTGAGGGCCAAATCTTCAGTTAAAATGGAATAAATGGATCTAACACTAACGCTCACTTCATCAGCAAGTTCTCTGATCATTATTTCACGATCCTGCATCACCAGGGTCCTTACTTGATCAATGACAACATCATTTTTAGATGTTGAGGGCCTACCGGATCGTGCTTCACTCTCAACTGAAGAGCGGCCATCTTTGAAGCGGTTATATCACTCCTTTATCTGTGTGGTGCCTATTCCTTCCTCCCCAAACTCATTTTTAATTTTGCGATTAGTTTTCACTTGAGAATCCAGCTTTAATAAAATTTTGATTCAGTAACCTTGTTTACCTTTTTCTCGTTAAAACTAAAATCCGACGACAATAGCGTACACGTGCTCACTCTTACTCTCACTGACGAAATAGCTGTTGCGTAAAATAAAAATACAATTGTGATATATAAAACAAAGTTTTTTTAATTTAACAGTCAATGATAATTATTTAATATGGAGTTATACATCATTGTTCTAGAAACAATAAATACTTCTTATAATTTCATTCGACCCTCCATCATACACGTATTTTCCACACATTCGTAATCTTTGTATTAAATTAAATTGTAAATTAAACTAATTCTTCACGATCAACCTGTACATTTACGTGCGTTTTTCCTTATACATTGTATGCATTTATTTACAAGCATTATTTCATACATAGAATACATTATATATGCAATCTACATTGATACCGAAAAAGAAGTGAGGTGCAGAATCAAATCAAATCAGTTTAAGGATAATGGGTAAAAATCCAGTATTTAAAAAAATGTATAAAAAACTGTTACAAGTTAAAAGCATAAAAATTGGAGTTTCACTCCAGGCGTTGTCTAGCAATGTGATAATTACGTAAAAAAAGACTTTCACATTGCATTAATAAAGATTTTCTGCTTAATGCTTATAAATTATCTTAACAGATGGCGCTAGTGTAGATTGACCTACCAACAGTGAAGTTATTAAAAAATATTAGCATATGTATAAGTTCCAAAAATTTGTCAGACGTGGTGTCGTAAGAAGGGAGGAATGGTGAATGTTGTTAAACATAAAGTGATCGCTCAATCCAACCAATGACGGGTCATACGTCCTGTAAACGCCTCGACTACCATATTCTGTTTCCAAATAATTTACATCTTCGTCTCTATTGAGATACAATTAATCCTTAAAAAATGATTAACCCGCAATGGGTAAAAATCCAGTATTTGTCTACAAGTATTTGTATACATTTAAAAAAATCTGTTTATTTACTCAAAAGACATTACAAACAGCATAAATGTTTAAGGCATCTATTGAGTACAGGTAAAATATTATACACATACAACATAATACCAGGAACGCATTAGAGATGGTTCGACATTAGGAAAACAAGATATATTCTAAAGTCAAGAGTATTTGTCCCCTGAACGTACCTTCACTAATATGAAAGACGTCGATCTCCGAGGAGACCGCGTTCAGCAGACTAATTGCTCTTCCCACCGGTGTCGCCAGAGGCAGATTGGTTCTGGCGGCCGGTAGGTTAAACAATCTGTGCTGTCGCTGTCGGAGATATCTAACTTACTAACTAACTAACTAACCATCACGCCATTTCCCTGGAGGGGTAGGCAGAGAGGATGGATCGCCACAATGCTCTGTCCTGGCATACCTTTCGGGCTTCCTCTACATTCATACATCGTACCATGCACGCACGTCGATTATTCCGACTTCGAATGTGGCCGCCTTTTAGTAATTGATTAATTTGGTCATGCCATGTTTTCCTCGGTCGTCCTCGGCTTCTTTTTCCACTCACGCTGCTTGTGTATAACTTTTTAACCATTCTATTCTCATCCATTCGTTCCATATGTCCAAACCATCTCAATGATCCTTTTTTAATTTCATCCATGATGCAGTCATCTGTTTTCCATTTCTCTCTTATTTCATCGTTCGGTATTCAAGCGTACAACGTTTTCCCGCACATTTTTCTTAGTGATCTCATTTCTACGGCGTTTATCCTTCTTTCATCCTTCTTTTGCCAACTCCAAGCTTCACTTCCATACATGAAGGTTGGCACTAGAACTCCGTTGTGTACTGCCATCTTTGCTTCTGTGGATATATTTCTATTTGCAGTACTGACTTTGAGAGCGCCATTTATTTTTTTCCCAGCACCAGCCCTTCTTTCGATGTCTTTCTCTATTTTTCCGTCTCTTGTAAACATGCTTCTTAAAACATGCTTGGAGATATCTATCGGGGACAAAAAGACCAACATCCTCCAGTACGGCCGTATTCTCGAAATATCCCCTAATTAATCTAAAGAAATGGGTTATTAAATGTCCATCTCTTCGAAGCTGTAGAAAATTGGTTCCGAGCATTCCAAAAAGAAATGCATTGGAATGAGCCACGGATAACTACCATACTCCCTCATATAGAGATATCTCAGAATTTCATTCTGAATCCTCCCCAGCATAACGGAATATCTCGCCTCGTGAGAACTCCATATCACAGAACCACTTTCTATTCTGCTCCGAACCAACACGTTGTATAGGACTCTGAGAACATTGGGATCTCTGAAAACTCTTCCGGTCCGGACGATGAACCCCAACATCCATCACAGGAACAAAAGGAAAAAAAAAGAAGAATTTGTCTTTTGAAAGTGTCTTTTGAAACTGGTTCCCTCAGTGTATATGATAGGTGCTAAATGCTATACGCATTGCATTTTAAACTAGAATTTATTCATATAAAATATTCAATATATCAAATGTCATGAATTCCCCAATAAATGGGTTAATTTTAATTTAAAATATTACATAAATTATGGGTAAAACCAGATTATGACAGAATGTTAAATGAAAGAGACGATCAAGTATGTAATATAATTTTTTAAAAGGTTGTTGCTCTTGAAGAACTAACTAAATAACTAACCATCACGCCGTCTCCTCGAAGGGGTAGGCAGAAATAATGGAATGCCACACTTTTCTTTCCTGACATATTTCTTTCGCTTCCTCAACATTCATACATCGTTTCATGCACGCGCGTCGTTTTCTCTGACTCCTCACGTGGCCGACATTCAATATTTGATTAATTTGATCGTGCCACGTTTTCCTCGGTCTTCCGATTCTATTTCTAGTTCCATTTACATCGTTAACATATAATTTTTTTTACCATTCTTTCTTCATTCATTCTTTCCATGCGTCTAAACCATCTTAATGATCCTTTCATTATTTGGTCCATAACACTATCATTCGCACCGCATTGGTAAAAAAATTATATGTTAATGATGCAAATAGAATCAGAAATAGAGGAAGACCGAGGAAAACGTGGCAAGATCAAATAAATCAAATATTGAATGTCGGCCATCTGAGGAGTCAGAGAAATCGACGCGCGTGCATGACACGATGTATGAATGTTGAGGAAGCGAATTGAGAAATATGTCAGGAAAGAAAAGTGTGGCAGTCCATTCTTTCTTCGGGGAGACGGTGTGATGGTTAGTAAACTCGTTTTATTAAATTAATAATCAAAATATTAATATTTTTTTTTAATGTACGAGTATATTTATACTTGTATACGAATACTGGATTTCACCCATACTTTAACATATATACAACTTCCAAAATTTGTCTGACATGGTCATAAGAAGGGTGGAAGGGGGAATGTTGTAATTACATAAAGTGTGCACTTAACCCAACCAATGACAGGTCATAAGTCCTATGATTAACCGTATTCAGTTTCCAATTTGCATATTCGTCTCTATTGAGATACAATTAAAATATTAATCTTTATCCTGTCTCAAATCTTGAAGTGTCTTGATTCGGTACTTACACGTTCTTAAAAATTGTATAATTTGAGTCTATTTTAATGATAGCAACACTAAAAAACCGCGCCAAAAACTTCAACACAACAATATACGCGCGTGGTCTGTAAAAACATAACATTAGCTACCATTTAGCGAGAGAAAACGAGCGTGCAATCTTTGGATTAATTCTACATTCGCGGAATAACATATGAGTCTTGGTTTTACCTGTGGACAATCTCGTTTTCGCCCGATGTACGCAAACCCAGATATATATAAACCGTCAGAACCAAGAACGCCGGTTCAGTATTGTGGAAGCGAGTTGGCTAGCCAGACGTGGCGAAGGCATCCGAAGCGAGTCGCGCGTTTTCGGGACAAACACAGTTAAACAAACACGCACCGAAACTAATTATTTTTGTTACGCCGAGACAGCGAAATTGACCAGTGTGCGTTATCTGTCAAATCCGTTTCAAATTAAGAATTATTTCGCCGCGTCAAAAGTGATTCTATTTTTAAAATCAAGTGACGTTTCGGTTCGTTTCGCGATTATTACTTTTCAAACTGCTAAAACGACAAATTTTAACATTACGTAATTTAATAAAATTAAATATAATTTAAATGTGATATATACTTGTACAAAATATATTTTTATCTGTGATATTTAAAAAAAAATGAAAATGAAATCAGGAAAAATGAAAATACACCAGGAAAAGGAGTACTTTGGATTTCATAATATGGTTAGAACTTTTTATTTATTGACAATATGGTGTTTTAACTAACTAACTAACCATCACGCCATTTCCCCAGAGGGATAGGCAGAGAGGATAGATCGCCACACTGTTCTATCCTGACACAATTCTGGCGCCTCTTCTACATTCACACATAATGACATGCACACTCGTCGATTGTTCTTACTTCGAAAATGGCCATTTCAGTAATTGTTTAATTTGGTGATGCCATGTTTTCTTGGCCTTCCTCGACTTCTTTTTCCATTCACACTACTAGTATATATATTTTTAACCATTCTTCCCTCATACATTCGTTCCATATGTTCAAACCATCTTAGTGAAACTTTCTTAATTTTATTTATCACGCATTCATCCGCCTTACATTCCTTTCTTACTTCGTCATTAGATATCATCATTTCTACAGTATTTATCCTACTTTCATCCTTCTTCTGCCAACTCCAAGCTTCACTTCCATACACGGTGTTCTATTCTCTAGATGTGTTGTAAGCAAACGTACGTAATAATTCGTGAACAATTATGACATATTCGTTCGAATGGCAATACTGAACTGCCACACAGTTGTTTACTGACACGCTTTTCTTGTTTCTCAACATTCTTACATCGTGTCATGCACGCACGTCGATTTCTTCGACTCCTCACGTGGCCGATATTTAAAATTTGATTTATTTTATAACATCTCGAGTTTTTTCTACAATCATACATCGTAACACGCACGCTCGTCGAATTTTCAGGCTTCGAACGTGCCCATTTTTAACTTATTTGTTTATTTGGTCATGCCATGTATTCTTCGGTGGAACGCGCTTTCTTTTTCCATTTACAATGTTTTTGTACAACTTTTTAACCATTATCTCTTATCCGTTCGTTCCATATGTCCAAACAATCTCTCTTTCTCTGGTTTCAATCCTGGGATTAGTTTGCAGCAATTTCCTCTATTTTTCTCTTCCATTCTTCCCTGTCTTGTGCGTCTCTTTTGAAATGTGCATATGATGAGCAGCGCACGTCCACCAACAGGTTCCTTCAGGTACTCTCGGCGTGGGCGTCCCCTAGAGTTTGTCCCCTCGGTCATACCCTCCATTATAGCATGCAAGAGGCCTTCTTGTCGTATTACATGGCCGATCCATCTTGCACGCCTTTCGGACAAGGTCCTGAGCAGGTGCCTTCCTCCTTCGATTGTTTGGAGAACCTCCTCATTCGTTATGTGGTCTCTCCAGGAAATTCCTAATAGTCTTCTATAGGACCACATCTCAAAAGCCTCTAGTCTCCGCTTATCTCTTTCGGATAGGCACCATGTCTCGCAGCCGTACATCAAGATACTCCATACATAGGTCTTGATGAGGAGTATTCTCAGTTTTAGGTCTTTGCGATCTATACGACCATCTATGCGTTCCTTTTTTAAATTTATTTAGAATGCGATCATCTATCTTACACTCCTTCCTAATTTCGTCGTTTGGTATTCTATCATACATCGTTTTCCCGCACATTTTTCGCACTGATTTAATTTCCACAGCATTTCTCCTTCTTTTGCCAGCTCTATGCTTCAATTTCTTACATATTTTAAATAACACATTTTTAAATAATAATTAAATAAAACAACGTCTTTTTAATAACTACTTCCTATGTTTGTCTTTGCTACGATAGAGACCGATTTCGCCAGGGCTAGCTGGCATCGACTGACTTGTGTTAACAAAAGACGAAAAAAATTAGAAAAACATGGAAAGAAGGGATGGTGCTGGTAGAAATATTTCAACTAAAGCAAAGATGGCAGTACATAATGGAGTTCTAGTGCCAACCCTTATGTATGGAAGTGAAGCTTGGAGCTGGCAAAAAATGATGAATGTAGGATAAATGCCGTAGAAATGAGATCACTGAGATGAATGTGTGGGAAAATGATGTATGATAGAATACCGAACGACGAAATAAGAAAGAAATGTAAGGCAGATGATTGCATCATAAGTGAAATTAAAAAAATGATCCCTGATATGGTTTGGACATATGGAACGAATGGATGATAGAATGTTTAAAATATTACATACAAGTAGTGTGAGTAGAAAGATAAGTCGTGGAAGACTAAGGAAAGCATGGCATGACCAAATTAATCAAATATTGAAAGGTGGTCATGTTCGAAGTCGGAAACCTACCCCTCCGGAGAGACGGTGTGATGGTTAGTTAGTTAGTTAGTTAAATATAAAAATGAACCTCGATTTAGAAATTTTAGTAAAATCATTAGATTATTATTATTAATATTATTTTTTTGAATAGCTCTTTACATCATGACAGCATGAGCCAAATCGATGTAAAAGGTATTATAGCTATCATAGTGATTCTCGTGACATGTGATAGGTAGCTAATCTATCGCCACTTTATTGTCACGTGAATTCTACACCAGACCAAAGAGAGTGTGACGATCATACTGCCCTCGCCGGGAATCGAACCCGGAACCTTCGGGGTGGCAGTCATGCATTTACCACTCGGCCAAGAAGGTATCTTAAAAACATGCTTCCCAAATAAATTAAATGACCAAATATGGTATTTTATAACTCGCATTACAAATAATATATTACTTTAATTTGGATATGTTAAGGAAATGTTACGCACGACACTGGAACAAAACCACAAACATGTTTGATACGAATTTCATTGTTAAATTCTGGTAACACTAGGTTATACCGGAATTGAAAACGTGGGGTAGTCGATAATTTCGCGGAGAGAAAAATCAAATCAAATCAAATCAGTTTATTTTCTCAAAAGATATTACAAACAACAATTATAGTAAGGCATCTATTGAGGATAGGTAAAATATAATATATAATAGCAGGAACGCATGAGAGATGGTTCGACATTAGGAATACAAGATACTCTCCAAAGTCAAGAGTATTTGTCTTCTGAACGTACTTTCACTAATATGAAAGACATCGATACCCGTAGCGATCATGTTCAGCAGTTTGATTGCTCTCCCCACCGGCGTCGCCAGAGGCAGGTTGGTTCCGCATGCTGGGAGATAAAACAGTCTGTGCTGACGCTACCATCCGGAACATAAATATGTATATTTAACACATAAAAAAAATTAACTAACTAACCTTCACGCTGTCTTTTTGAAGGCGTTGACAGCAAACATGGATCGCCACGCTGTGCTTTCTTGACATACTTCTCTTCCTTCCTCTACATTCATATTTCGTATCATGCGTACGCGTCGATTTTTCCGACATGTCACGTGGCCCAGAGGATAGATCACTACACGGTTCTACCCTGACATAACTCTCGCGCCTCTTCTACATTCACACATCGTGACATGCAAATGGCCGCCTTTCAATAATTGATTAATTTATTAAACCATGTCTTACTTAGACGTTCCTCGAATTCTTTTTCTATTGACACTACTTGTGTTTATCTTTTTAACCATTATTCCCTTATTCATTAATTCCATATGTCAAAACCATCTTAGTGACCCTTTCCTAATTTTATTTATGGCGCACACTTCCGCCTTGCATAACTTTCTTACCTTATCATTAGATATTCTATCATACATTGTTTTTCCGCACATTCTTAGTGACCTCATTTCTAAGACATTTATCCTACTAAATAAAAAAAAATAATAATTAAAGGATCATTAAGTTGGTTTAGACACATGGAAAGAATGAATGGTTAAAAAAAAGTATATGTGAACGATGTAAACGGAACTAGAAATATTGGAAGACCGAAGAAAACGTGGAACCATTAAATGAATCAAATATTGAATATCGGCCATTTAAGAAGTCGGAGAAATCTACGTGCGTGCATGACACGCTGAATGAATGATGAGGAAGCAAGAGGTATATGTAAAGGGTATAGCAATTATATGAATTCTCGAGACATTTGATAGGTAGCTAATATATCGCCATTTTATTGTCATGTGAATTCTACACCAGACCAAAATCACACTGCCATCACTGGGAATCGAACCCGGAACCTTCGGTGTTGCAGTTAAAGCACTAATAAAGAAGATAGACGTGCATGCATACCACGATGTATGAATGATTAGGAATCGAGAGAAGTACGAATATGTCAGGAAATAACAGTATGGCGGTCCATTGTTTCTGCCTATCCCTTCGGAGAGGCGACGTAATGGTTTGTTAGTTATTTTAATTTGTTTTAATAATTTTTCCGCATTTTTTTGACCTCGCCTCGCGTATTTTCGCTGCGAAATTTGGCATGACCTGACCTTCGTTATACTCCTTATGTAAGAGCCAAGAAAATCGATTCCCTTAGGTCAACTTGACTTCGAAATAAACTAGATGTGATAACTTGTATTAAAAACCAATATTTTAATTTACTGAAATTAATCTTTACACCACTGGTTCCCAAACTTATTCACGACCCTCTTTTAATAATAAAAAGCGATAAAGTGACATGTTTCGCCTTGCTAAGGCATTAACAAATGATACATAAACAATCATGGTGACATGAACAAAATAATGAAAGGATCATTAAGATGGTTTGGACATATGGAAAGAATGAATGAAGAAAGAATGTTAAAAAAAATTATATGTTAACGATGTAAATGGAACCAGAAAGAGAGGAAGACCGAGGAAAACGTGGCACGATCAAATAAATCAAATATTGAATGTCGGCCATGTGAGGAGTCTGAGAAATCGACGCGCCTGCATGACACGTTGTATGAATGTTGAGGAAGCGAGAGAAATATGTCAGGAAAGAAAAGTGTGGCAGTCCATTCTTTCTGCCTACCCCTTCGGGGAGACGGCGTGATGGTTAGTTAGTTAGTTAGTTACATAAACAATCACAGAAAACACCCTAGGTAAGCGAAAGAAAGAATGGTAAAAAAGTATATGTTAACGGTGTACATGGAACTAGAAATAGTGGAAAACCGATGAAAACGTGGCACGATTAAATAAATCAAATCAAATGATTTTACTGAAATCTCTCGATGGAAGCTAACTAACTAACTAACTAACCATCGCGCCATTTCTCCGGAGGTGTAGGCAGAGAGGATGGATCGCCACAATGCTCTGTCCTGGCATACCTCTCGGGATTCCTCTACATTCATACATCGTACCATGCACGCACGTCGATTATTCCGACTTCGAATGTTTTCCTGCCATGTTTTCCTCGGTCGTCCTCGGCTTTTTAACCATTCTACTCTCATCCATTCGTTCCATATGTCCAAACCATCCCAAGGATCTTTTTTTAATTTTATCCATGATGCAGTCATCTGCCTTACATTTCTTTCTTATTTCATCGTTCGGTATTCTATCATACAACGTTTTCCCGCACATTCTTCTTAGTGATCTCATTTTTATGGAAGTTCATTTTAAATAATAATTAAATAAAATCATTTTTTAAACTACTTTCACTTTTGTCTTTATTTCGACAGCGACCGGTTTCGCCAGGCTCGCTGGCATCGACAATCGGTCACATGACGGAGAAATCGACGTGCGTGCATGGCACAATGTATGAATGTTGAGGAATCCAGAGAAGTATGATATTATAGTATCGAAAATGCGATGTAAATAGTTGTGTGGTCCTTCGCTTACTTTTCAACGTAGGCTGGATGAAAAAAGATAATTCTGTCTCTTTGTTTCACGCTCCAAATTTAACAGTAGCAAGAATGCGACGTAAATAGTTATGTGGTCCTTCGCTTACTTTTCAACGAAGGTTGGATGAAAAGAGATCATTTTGTCTTTTTGTTTTACGCTCCAAATATTATAGTAGCAAGAATGCGACGTAAATAGTTATGTGGTCCTTCGCTTACTTTTCAACAAAGGCTAAATGAAAAAAAAAAGTTTTTATATCACCCTCTAAATATAATATTATAGTATCGAAAATGCGACGTAAATAGTTATGTGGTCCTTTGCTTACTTGTCAACTAAAGCTGGATGAAAAAATATTGTGTTTTTATTTCACGCTTCAAATATTATACTATCGAGAATGCGACGCAAATAGTTATGTGGTCCTTCGCTTGCTTTTCAACGAAGGCTAGGCGACAAAAATATTATTATACGTCCAAATATTATAGTAGCAAGAATGCGACGTAAATAGTTATGTGGTCCTTCGCTTAGGTACTTTTCACCGAAACCAGGCTGAAAAAAGAGAAACCTTCTTTTACCAGCTCTAAGCTTCATTTTCATACATTAAGATCGGCACCAGAACCTCATTGTGCGCTGCCATCTTTGCTTATGTTTATATATTTCTATTTGTAGCTTTGATTATTGCTACAAGAATTCTGTGTTTAGAAATATTGCAAAATTGGATCGTTATGCCATAACCAGCTGTAATAGAAGCCATACAGAATGTAAATGTGTCGTTTATATAATCACAGCTTACTGGAAACGACTTAAGCTGATTTTCTTCGACCTTAAAGGTAGTCGGAGAAATTGACGTGGATGACACGATGTATGAATGTTGAGTAGTAACAGGGATACGTTACTATAAAATAGTATGGTCTCTCTGCTTAGGGGCGAGCTAATTTGTATGTTATATTTTAAATCTAAACAAGTGTCGGACTAACTAACTAACTAACCATCACGCCATTTCCCCGGAGGGGTAGGCAGAGAGGATGGATCGCCACAATGGCCTGTCCCGGCATACCTCTCGGGCTTCCTCTACATTCATAAATCGTACCATGCACGCGCGTCGATTATTCCGACTTCGAATGTGGCCGCCTTTTAGTAATTGATTAATTTGGTCATGCCATGTTTTCCTCGGTCGTCCTCGGCTTCTTTTCCCACTCACGCTGCTTGTGTACAACTTTTTAACCATTCTACTCTCATCCATTCGTTCCATGTGTCCAAACCATCTCAGGGATCCTTTTTTAATTTTATTCATGATGCAGTCATCTGCCTTACATTTCTTTCTTATTTCATCGTTCGGTATTCTATCATACAACGACTTCCTATATTTTTACGAAGTTCCTACACTTGTTCTTATGATAGAACAAGTGTAGGGATTTGTTTATTTAGGAAGCATGTTTACAGAGTATGCGAGAGTAGAAAGGGATTGTAACAGGAGGGTTGCGGTAGGCATTAAAATAATTGGTATCAGATTCAATTCAAACAAAAGCCTATTAAAAAAAATGGTAGTACACTACGGTGTTCTAGTGCCGACCCTTATGTATGGAAGTGAAGCATCAAACTGGCAAAAGAAGGATGAAATTAGAATAAATGTAGTATAAATGAGATCTAACTAACCATCACGTCTTTTCCCCGGAGGAGTAGGCAGAGATGATGGACCGCCATATTGTTCTATCCTGACATAACTCTCGCGCCTCTTCTACATTTCACACATCGTGACATGCATGCTCGTCGATTGTTCTTACTAAGAACATGGCCGCCTTTCAGTAATTGATTAATTTGGTAGTGCTATGTCTTCCTTGGCCTTCCTCGACTTCTTTTTCCATTCTACTTGTATATATATTTTTGACCATTCTTTCCTCATCCATTCGTTCCATATATTCAAACCATCTTAGTGAACCTTTTTAATTTTATTCACATTACATTAATTTCTTACTTCATCATTAGATATTCTATCATACATCATTTTTCCGCACATTCTTCGTTAAGTGGCCTCATTTCTACGGCATTTATCCTACTTTCATCCTTATTCTGCCAATTCCAAGCTTCACTTATATTGGTATATTTGGTGTTCTATTCTCTAGATGAATTGTAAGCAAACATACATAATAATTCGTGAACAATTTTGACAAATTCGTTCACATTGTTTTTTCGAAACATTATTCTTAGTGACCTCATTTCAACGGTATTTATCCTACTTTCATCATTCTTCTGCCAGCTCCAAGCTTTACTCCATACATAAGCTTTGCTTCAGTCGATATATTTCTAATGTAAAATCTGTATATGACCATGATCAATTTAAATATAAGAAGTGAATGCAGTGCGAATGTATGTGTTATGAGATGGTCATTAAGATGGTTTGAACACATGGAAATAATTAATAAACAATTAAATGGTGAATAAAGTTATGTTAACGATGTAAACGGAGCTAGAAATAGAGGAAGACCAAAGAAAACGTGGCATGATCCAATAAATCAAATATTGTATTTCGGTCACGTGAGGAGTCGGGGAAATCAACGCGCATGCATGACACGATGAATGAATGTTCTGGAGTAACAGGGATATATTAGGATAAAACATGTGTATCATCACTGCTTAGTGATTAGTTCATTTGTTTGTTTTAAAATTGTATATGTAAACTTTGAGATCTTCTGAAATTAAATTATATTGCTATCTGCAGGCTTTGAACCCACGACCTTTCGCTAAGCACTTAATAATCGTATGTATGTTATAACCATTATCATAAAATCAATACTGATTAGTCTGTAAACAATATTCTTTTATTTATTACAATGTTTATTTTTAATTGATTTAATAAAATAAAAATAATGATTTTGTTTATTTATATACTTATATTTAATATAATTGCACGAGCTGCATTTAATTAAATGAGATTATTATTTTGCAACGATAATCTTAACTTGAAACTCCGACAAAGAATGATTAAATGTTATATATGGTGTGTTCTACTATATGGCTGCGAAACCTGGACTCTGAAAGTGAATGTAATGAACCGGTTGGAAGCGTTTGAGATGTGGATATACCGCAGAATGCTCCGTATACCGTGGACCGATAGGGTCAGTAATGCAGACGTACTGCAGAGAGCCAGAGCCAATAGAGAGCTGTTATCCAGTGTGAAAGTTAGAAAGGTCTCATATTTGGGTCATGTGCTAAGGGGAGAAAACTACAATCTAATTCGACTATCGGTAAATATTGAGCGATCGCTTTATGTTTAACAACATTGCCCATTCTTACGACCACCACGTTTTTGGAAGTTGTATATCTGCTAGAATGCTGCGCCTATCTTTACATTTTTTAGTTCACTCTACACTAGCGTCATCTATTAAGATTGGGAAGCATTAAGCAGAAAATCTTTATAAATGCACTGTGAAAGGCTCTGCAAATCATACAGTACTAGATTACGTCTGGAGATGTCTCTTCAATTTTTATGCCTTTAACTTGGACCAGTTATTTTACATAAGTGGTGGTCGTAAAAAGTGCGGAATGGGGAATGTTGTTAAACATAAAGCGATCGCTCAACCCAACCAATGACAGGTCATAAGTCCTGTAAGTGCCTCGGCCACCATATTCTGTTCCCTGAAAAACAATTTATATCTTTGAGATACAATTAATCCTGATAAAAAAAAAAAAATTAATTCAACTAATAAGTTTACACAACATTTATTGATTCTGAGGTGGTACGAAGTTCGTCGGGTCGCCTAGTTATTAATAAATTAATAAATATATATGCTTCTGTGGTTTGTATTCATGTGCGTAAACATCGGAAATGTAACAGAACTGTGTAAATAAAAATTTAATCTGTGAAAATTAATTTTCCGGTTTGATTATAAATTTGATTTGTTGCATGTTTGATTATTGTATCAAATGTTTTGTGATAAGCAAAAGCGGTGTTATGGCTTCTCGTTTATCGTTCTGTATTTCAACCGCACACGTGGCTAACTTCTAAGAAACTATATCTTTGAAACACAGTAGAACGTCTGAGTACTAATCACACGTTATTACGAATAAATAATGACAGGTTAAAATTAACGAGATGATACGTTGAAACTCGAACACTGCGGGAGACTGACTGTCCATAGGGTGCGGGGGAGAACGAGAGGAGGGAGGAGAAGCATGATGCAACCCATAACCAACCTTGTGTATTGTTGATCCATCATAATATTACCCTGTGAGAATATGAAATTTGGTTCCTACTACGCATTCCTCTCCCCCCGCTACGATCCCTCATCCCCTCGCAGCCCTACCGGCTAGCAGAGCTGTCTTCAGTATCTATCTGCCCGTCTTGTCGTGTGCCTAAATATATTAACTTATTCAGTCCCTATATTAAAATGGATGCGCCGTTGCAAGTTTTCTGAAACACTACAAAAGAAGTTGTAAATTGTATTAAGTGCCGAGTCGGAACTTACTAATTTAGCAAAGCTTGGGTTTTTTCATGCAATTTCATGTGAACATTTATATTTGAATAACAAATGAAAACATTACTATAGAGGGAAATAAGATAGAAAGTGTGAAAGAGTATGTGTATCTCGGTCATAAAATCAGACTCGGAAAAGAGAATCAAACTGCAGAGCTACCTCGAAGAGTTGGACTGGGTTGGGCCGCCTTTGGTAAACTGAGACATGTTTTTGAAAATGATGAAATACCGGTTTGTCTCAAAAGAAAGGTCTACGACATGTGTATACTGCCCATGATGACATACGGACTAGAGACGACAACTCTTACAGCAAAAAGTGTCCACAGGCTCAAGTGTATACAGAGGTCCATGGAAAGACAGGTACTTGGTGTGAGCTTGCGTGACCGCATAAGGAATGAAGAAATCAGACGCCGCACCAGGGTTGCTGACGTCATGGACCGAGTGGCAAAATTGAAATGGCAATGGGCTGGACACTTGGCTAGACAGGGTGGCAACAGATGGGCACCCAGGATACTCAGTTGGAGACCGTGGGCAAATAGGCGAAGTGTCGGAAGGCCACCGATGAGATGGACCGATGATATTGTCAAAAGGGTTGGAAAATCTTGGATACAAATGGGGCAGGATAGAGACGAGTGGAGGAAATTGGAAGAGGCCTAAATCCACCAGCGGAGGGAAGAAGGCTAGCAAAGAAGAAGAAGAAGGTTTATATTTGTGTGTACAGTTGTCGGCAAAACACCAATTTGGTTCTTAGGGTCATAAAATTAATCCGACCCCTGAGCCAACGGTGACGGTCTTTTATCTAAGCCAGCCGTTAGGAGTTTACCTAACTATAGGAGGAAACCATTATCAAATACATAGATTGTTGAGATTGATTGTTAAGACATGTGTAAGATCCATAATGACTTATGGTATAGAATCGAGGGTTGACACAAATAGAACCAAAGCACTATTACGAACCGCCTAAATGAAGACACTCCGCGCTATTCTGGGCAAAACACTGAGGGACAGAATCAGAAACACAGTCATACGTGAGACCTGCAAGATATTGTCAGACGGAGCAGGAAAAGAAGACGCTTCTGGCGCGACCACGTAGAACGAATGAGCGACGATAGACTCCCCCAAGCAGCCGCAAACAACGTGCCAATGGGAACTCGCCAACCCGGAAGACCTGCGAAGAGATGGCGAGACAGTTGGAGTTCTGTGTCCCAGGAGACCTCGACGCCATAAAAACAGATCCACAGATCTATTAAAAGAAGAAGAATAGATTGTTGAATAAATTTTTAAATTATTATTTCAAAATTTCAATTTTATTTGTATTCTGGGATTGAAAGTGTTCAGAGCTAGTTGAGGGCGAATGGGCGGAGTATGCGCGTCACAGGCCGTCACAGGGTATTCTAAGGATAAACGGCCTATATGTATGGTAGGGTAAGCTTCGTCATGCGCAGGTCACTGTCCGGATAATTGACGTTCCGGTTAACTGACGACCGGATAAACGACGTTCTACTGTAGAGTCCGTTCACGACAGGGAGATCGTTTGCAATAGTATTAAATACAGTGCGTTTACAAAAAATATAGACGCTTTTTTTTATGATTGGAAAACCAAAAAAAATTTACATCGTATATTCAAACATTGAAATAAAAAAACATGTTATTTTTATTAGCAAAAATGCTATCGGTTTAAACGTAATAATTATCAAAATTATAATTTTCCTATTAATTTATTCTTGGAAAATCGACTGATGGTGAGACTTAATGATACTTTTTTTTTCTTTTATTGGTTTTTATTATTACAATATTTGATCCTTGCAGGTATATTTGATTTATTTGATCGTGCCACGTTTTCCTCGGTCTTCCTCTGGTTCCATTTACATCGTTAACATATAATTTTTTACCATTCTTTCTTCATTCATTCTTTCATCATAGATAAACTTAAAACGTTAACACTGTGGAATTCCATAATGACAATTTTTTATGAATTAAAACACTGTTTTTTCCACTTTGGAGTTTATTTTTCTCGACATGTTTCGAAGGCTTATACCTTCATCATTGGGAAAATGATATAAACTCGTTATATCGTTCTCCCGATGATGAAGATGTAAGCCTTCGAAACATGTCAAGAAAAATAAACTAAAAAGTAAA